>JAJAGP010000707.1:0-56808 GCA_025084515.1 Ancistrus triradiatus | reverse complement strand
AAAGAAGAATAAAGTTAATGTTCTGGAATGGCCAAGTCAAAGTCCTGACATTAATCCAATTGAAATGTTGTGGAAGGACCTGAAGTGAGCAGTTCATCTGAGGAAACCCACCAACATCCCAGAGTTGAAGCTGTTCTGTACAGAGGAATGGGCTAAAATTTCTCCAAGCCGCTGTGCAGGACTGATCAACAGTTACAGGAAACATTTAGTTGCAGTTATTGCTGCACAGGGGGGTCACACCAGATACTGACAGCAAAGGTTCACATACTTTTGCCACTCACGAAAATGTAACTAATATTGGATCATTTTCCTCAATAAATAAAAGACCAAGTATAATATTTTTGTCTCATTTGTTTAACTGGGTTCTCTTTATCTACTTTCAGGTCTTGTGTGAAAATCTGATGATGTTTTAGGTCATATTTAGGGAGAAATATAGAAAATTCTACAGGTTCACAAACTTTCAAGCACCACTCTGTGTGTGTGTGTGTGTGTGTATATATATATATATATATATATATATATATATATATATATATATATATATAAATTCAGATAATCATTATAAAATCAGAGACTCTTGAATTTTAAATTAAGATCAATAGTGAGAGAGAAGAAATGTGCTGCACCTTACCAACAAACAGCAGGGTGAAGATGATAACAAGCTGATAGACTCCATGGCCCAGGATATTTTTCATCATGGTGAGAGAGATGAGGGGGTTGTTACGGCCGTAGGGTTTTCTCAGCAGCAGGGCTTCAGTGGGTGGCTCAGTGGCCAGGGCAAGGGATGCAAACGTGTCCATAATCAGGTTCACCCATAACATCTGCACAGCTTTCAGAGGAGAGTCCTATATAAACACAGACACACACACCCAGACACACACCCAGACACACACACACACCCAGACACCCAGACACCCAGACACACACACACACACACACACACACACACACACACACACACACACACACACACACACACACACACAGACTCTGGTGATGACATGGAATAAAATCTAATAAGCTGTACCACCATCCCCCAGCAGGGGGCAGGCTAATAGGATCATGTTTTCTCCACAGTCCTCTGCCAGGCTTTGAGGTGCAATGCAGCTATTTCCACTAGATCTCCAGATCTAATGCACATTGTCTAATACAGTCAGTAACATTTACCACCTACCCTATTCTGTGTGTGTGTGTGTGTGTGTGTGTGTGTGTGTGTGTGTGTGTTTATGTGTGTGTTACCTGTGTGATACATGCTCCAGTAAAGGCCACTATGACGGCCACAACGTTGACAGTAAGCTGAAACTGCAGGAATTTGGAGATGCTGTCGTAGACATTCCTCCCCCACATGACTGCCTTCACAATGCTCGAGAAATTATCATCAGTCAGGATGATGTCCGAGGCCTCTTTAGCTACATCAGTTCCAGCTATTCCCTGAAAGAGAAAGAGAGAAAGAAAGGGAAAGATAGAGAGAGAAAGAGAGAGGTGGAGAGGTCACACTTTAATATGTTAGGCTTAATATATTTTTATGCAAATTGCAAATGTGTGCTTTGTTCACGGAATAAAAATCTGTCAGAACAGCATTATGTATTTCTCTAAAGCAGTGGCTTGGTGTGGTATGAACTCCAGCATGGTTGGAATGAAAGCCTGCAGTCATGCTCTCTCTTTGCAGATAAGGTTCCCCACCTCTGAACATTATAACATAACATTATAACATTGTACAGTGTAATGAACACTCCCTTCCTTCCTGCAACTAACATTTTCTTCACTAGACAAAGTCTCTGGGTACATAAATGTTACACAAATTGCACATACACCAAGGGAGGGTGTATCAGTGTAATGTAAATTACAAAGATAGTGCCTCTGGATGGCATTTTGCCTCTACCTGCACCTTCCAGTTACTTCCTTTGAATAAGATATGCAGTCATATACTACCTGGACAAAACAGTAGTCACCGTGCATGTTTAAGGTGGTAGAAACTTCAGGCTCCTGCAGATGGCGTTGCACGAAGATGATAGGGCTATAAATACCTGCGAGGTGTGCGACATGATTCATAGATTGAGAAGACGTGGTACGAAGTGTAGAAAATTGGTCGTAAAGCAAATTTGGCAAAGATTGGCAAAAAGGAGTGATCGTATTTGGGCGTGCTAAAGGCCATAGTGTGAAGGAAGCAGCTGAATTTGTAGGTGTATCGAAGCGTATGTTCATATGGGTCTACCAGCAGTGGCAAAATCTCAGTCTACAGGAAATTCTCATCAGAATTCCTGGAGGTATTACACGCTATTAGGTATGTTTCAGTCACAGGTGACTAATTTTTTGTCCGGTGAGTGTACTATACAATTATTATTTATAAGATGAATTAGTGAAGGTCTCTCTTTTATTGTCACTCATCCACTTAAATCAAGGAAGTTATTCTTGTACATGTTTTTTCTGTAAGCGTGACACACACATGCACAACACACATGAAGGCAACAGAAAGAGAGAGAACAAGCAAACACTCTAGTGCTACTATATTAATCTGATAACATTAAAAGTATGAAAGGTTTGACGATGCAAGAGGCAGAGATTAGAAGCAGGTCTCCCATTACACGAATATTCAGTATCCAAGCCATTTCCAGTACATTTAGATAAGGGAGCTTAACTGTAGTTGGTTTTGACATTATAGTAATATCCCTATGGAAATGTCAGCTATAAAAAATAATTTAAGAAATGCTGTAATGCTGTGAGTTAAAATATTTGACAGATTGATCCACTCACCATAGCGAAGCCTACATCTGCTTTTTTAAGAGCTGGTCCATCATTGGTTCCATCACCGGTCACTGCTACCACCTGTCTCTGCTCCATCACTGTACTGTCGATTATGCCTGCAGATTATTAGTAAAGCTTAATGACTGCAGTAATCAGAACTCAAAGTGCAGCCTCGTCAAACGGATCTATCTAACACATTAATTAACACATTGATAGCGTCTTAATGTGATTATTGTATAATGTTAATTATATTTTTGCTGCTAGAACATATGGGCTGTGTCTGAAGTGGTCATTTGACATGTGATATATTGTGTTATTGGTATTTATCAGATGAAAAGATTGAAGTACAATTTACTTCTGAAAAAGCAAAGTCATGTAAATGCATTCTTGTAAAGATCCTGCATATATATAAGCAGGAGGGGGCATTTATTTGTACACACATTTGCATAGTTAAACATCAGGAAAGTGTCACAATTACAATAATTTCAATATTTTGTGAAACTTTTTGTACTGAGAATGAATGTGGCTGAATACTAACCTTTAACCAGAGTGTGTTTGTCGGTGGGTGAAGATCGAGCCAGAACTCTCAGTTTGGGCCAGATCTTGTCAATCCTTTCCTGCTCAATCTGAAACATGAAAAAGAGTGAATGACAAGGACAACTTTGGTGTCACCACAGTGCCATTAAACTATATTAGAAGTGGAATGTTATAATGAATATCACAATTTTATTTTCCTATGGCATGCTTATAGTATGTGGTGGGGGCGGACCCAGATGTGGAGCCTGGGGGTGTCCCAAGGAACTAGCTTCCTTACTTTATAAATATTACATTTAACTTGAATACCAAAAATTATTGATGACAGTTCTTTGAATTCGTATAACTATACACATCTCACCCTATTTCACATGTATGATTATTATTGTCATGATTTGATGATTTGGCACAGATTTCAAGATGGAGAAAGAGAGAAAATATTTAGGGAAACAGAAGAGACAGGCCAGAGGAAAGTGTTTAAAATTTCAAGTTGAAAAAAACTCCAAAAAGTCTGTACAGAATGTGTACCATAAAATCAAACGAGCCTGTCACAGTAGCGCAACCTTAATGCCTGGGCATCTCAGAATATCGCCCCCAAAGTATGCATCCACTCTACAGAGTTGGTCTGACACAGTGTAACGTTAATGGTAACAATTCATCTAAATCAATATGATTGCTAGTTGAGATGAGCTAGCTAGTAGCTAAAGAATATTTGTTAATTATAGCTATAATTCATGGCTAGTTAAGAATGTGAATCAGTATGGTGCTTAGTTATGGTGTCCCTAAGGTAATTTTGATAGTGTTGACAGAGTAGTATAGAGAAGCTCAGAAGGAGTTGTACTGTGTGTTTGTAGATCTAGAGAAAGGTAATGAAAGGGTGCTGAGAAAGTGGTATTGTATTGTATTGGAAGTCAAGAGTAGCAGAGAAGTATGTGAAGGTGGTGCAGGTTTTGAATGAGGACAATGTGACAGTGATGAGGAGTGCAGCAGGAAGAACGGGTTCAAGCTGGAGGTGGGATTGCATCAAGGACTGGCTCTGAGCCTTTTCTTGTTTGTAATGGTGATGGACAGTTTGACAGGCAAGATCAGACAGGAGACTTCATGGATTGTGATATTCGTGGATCACAACGTGATCTATAGTGAGAGTAAGGAGCAGGGAGAGGTGAGCCTGGAGAGGTGGAGGTATGCACTATAGAGGAGTGGAATGTAATTCAGTAGGAGCAAGATGTTTGTTTGTTTGGTTGGCTGGTTGGTTTATTTAAGGCCATTTTCAGCATCAATGGCTACTTAATGACAGACACAATGTTACACTGAAACTAGTCATACATGCTCAGATCGGGCCAATTTAGCCTAATCAATTAATCTAAAGGTATGTCTTTGCACTGTGGGAGGAAACCAGAGCACCCGGTGTAAACCCACGAAGACACGGGGAGGGCATGCAATCTCCACAAAGGCAGAGTCCGTGCATGGGATTGAACCGGGGTTGCTCGAACTGTGAGGTGCAAGGAGTAGACGTGATGAAGGTGAATTAGTTTAAATAATTGGAGTAGAAAACTAATAAAGAGTGCAGTGGAGGGGTGAAGTGGTGGAGTGGGTGGCCAACTGTGACAGGAGTGATTTGCCATAAAAGGGTATCTGCAAGATTGAAAAGGAGAGTTTACATAATTGTAGTGAGACCAGCTATGTTGCATGTCTTGGAGGCAGTGGTGCTGACAAAAAGACAGGTAGAGGAGCTGGGTGTGGCAGAGTTGAAGATGCTGCAATTTTGGTGGGACTGATGAGGATGGACAGGATTAGGAATGAGTATATTATTATAGTGTAGCCAGTGTAGGTAGGATGGTTTGGAGACAAATCGAAAGAGGTGAGATTGAGATGCTTTGGTCATCTGCAGACGAGGGATACATGGTCTACTAGGTAAATAAACCTGAGGATGAAGCTGCCAGGCAGGAAGACAAGTGGAAGGCCAATGGGGAAGTTTATGGATGTGGTGAGGGAGGACATACTGGTGGTTGGTGTGACAGATACTGAGGATAGAGATGGAGACAGATGTTTCACTGATGAGCCCTCTAGTGGGAGCAGCTGCAGAAAAATTCAAAATACTATTTCTCTCTTATTCTCTCCTTAACGAGATCAAAATACAAAAAGTGTAAACAGTTGAAGGTGCCACAATGCAAATACTTGCTAATCTGTATGTCTTCAATAGCTGCTAAACTAGACACTAATGCTACCACGAAACTAAAAACGAGTGCTCAATTCAGCATAAACATGCACATACAGTAAATACTAAGACCATAAAGATACAGTTACAAAGATATGCAAATTTACAAAGACCAGAGGAAGTACAACAAATATGTGAAAAATAGAATAGGCATTATCCTAGATATTGCTTAAAGATGTGAGTCTTGAGACTTCTTTTGAAGGACGAGAGACACTGGGCCATATGGACCAATGTGGGAAGCTCATTCCACCAATGAGGGGCCAGTACACTGAAACCTCAATTTTTGGCCCTATGAGCATGGGTAGATATCAGAGAAGAATGTACCAGTTGCCCTGAAATGGAATATAAATAACATGTAGCAGAACAGCTTAAGGCATGGAAAGCTAGGACAAGAGTGTAAATTTAAATATGGCTGCAACAGAATAATGGAGTGATCTCAGTAAAGGATTGGCACAAGAAACCTTTGGTAGGTTGTGAACCAGACAAGCGGAATCATTCTAAATGCTCTGTAGTGGAGAAACAGTAATTAATTCTGGAAATGATGAGAGCCAGTATAAGGACAAGAACAGTTTCTGTGGTCAGAAAAAAATGTATTCTTCCAAAGTTGTGCATTAGAACAGTGTACAATAAAAGGTGGTCATAAAAATTTAGTTTGACAAAGGACTAAAATGTAATGGGGAGTATAATCATTAGGTCACGCTAAAAGTATTGCCATTACTCCTTTATTTACTTTGAAGTAAAACATATTAATCAATTCCAACTAGAAAATACAACATCCAGTAGCCTTTAAAATTTTTAAATGTTTTACTTAATATAAAAGAACATTCAGATTCAAATTCGAATCATTGGGCCACATTCATGAACCCTTCATAAAAAGATGAGCAAACTGCGAGTAAATTACAAATAAAATAGTCCTTCCGGAAAGCTCTCCCCCAGATTCACTAATGTGAGATAAACACCAGGTCTTTTAGCAGAATGTGCGTGTGTGTTCCTGAATACAAATTGAGAGTGTCTGCTTGTTCATTTACAATAAGCATATAACTACCATAATTCACGTCCATGAATAACAAATGACCACCATATAATTAAGCCTTTGGACTGGGGAACACAGCAAAATTCATCCATAATGTCTCAGAAAAGCAAAAGAAAATGTTCTGATGTGGAAATTCACTTTTTATTGAATTACCGTATTTTTCGGACCATAAGGCGCACTTAAAATCCTTTAATTTTCTCAAACATCGACAGTGCGCCTTTAAATGCGGTGCGTCTAATGTATGAATTAATTCTGGTGGAGCCTTCTGACCTACAACCGATTGTAGATGGTACAACGGCGCTCATAAATCTGTCAAAATGTTTAAGCACGGTCTTTGGTAGGTTACGAAGCTTAAAGCAAACGTAGTGCGCCAGCATCAGCGGAGTAATACGGTATGTGCTTCAGCATTAGGGTACGTGCATTCATTCATTTATTTTCGAAGCGGATTTCAAACTCAATGCTATCAGTCACGCAGTACAACATGGACATAGAGCAGCTGCGAGAGAATTCAACATTAACGAATCAATGGTACAGAAGTGGAGGAAGCAAGAAGACGCCCTGCGCCAGGTAAAGACCAAACTGAGCTTCCGACGGAACTTAAGAGTTTTGTTTCATTTCATGCGTCTTATAACCCGGTGCACTTTATGTATGAAAATATACCCGTTAGCAGTCGATCATTGTTATTGCGCCTTATAATCCGGTGCGCTTTATGTCCGGAAATACGGTAATTGGATTCAAATCATCAATTTCTTCCATGTATTTCAATTCTAAAACAAGTGGTTTGGGAGTACATTACCCGTACTGTAAATGCAGTTAAAAGAACAGAATAGTCTAAATAGTTTACATTTAAAATATACTCAAAGTAAATATATACTCATATTCAAGATATGATGTTTGGCATATTAAATCAAAATTTTCTCATTCCTTGTGTAGCATATCCTATCTTTTATTTCACATAAAACAGTCCTCATACAATGTGTTAGGTTGGGTGGTGTGAGTAGTGTGACCTCCCCCAGGTTTAATTGAAAGCTATGCTACTGAATTAAGCATAAAGGTTTTGAACCATTTCCACCTATTCCTAGTCAAAATGATTATGCAGATCATCACTGCAAATAATATACATACATGTAGGCTGTTGTTTGGTTGATAAATGCATGCTGAGAAAGTAAGTTATCTTATATTAGTACTTGTTTGTAAATTAGAAAAGCATGCTTTGAAAATGAATAAAACTATAAAAATGGAGAGTTTTCTATTGGCTTGGATTTCACTGAACCCAGGCAGTTGTACTTTTGTACTGGACCATTTCATAAGCCAAGCCAAGGTGCCACTTGTGAACAAAACAGAATTCGGACTGAAGCAGAAAATTTATGAAGCAGTGTTGTACATAAAGGATTATTGGACAGAAATAAATATCACACGCAGAGAAATATGTAATGCAATCAAAAGTCCAACACAATCAAATAAAAATGTGTGATAATACACTTGTCCGGTGTGTGTGTTCTGCTTGAGTAGAGGACACACCATTTCCGAAACGTTCAAGTTTCTCTGAATAACAGGCTGTATTATTAAACAGAGTACTTGTTGAGTGTAATTTCGGTTACTTTTATATTTTTTTGTATTACCGTATTTTTCGGACCATAAGGCGCACTTAAAATCCTTTAACTTTCTCAAAAATCGACAATGCGCCTTTAAATGCGGTGCGTGTAATGTATGAATTAATTCTGGTTGTGCTTTCTGACCTAGAACCGATTGTAGATGGTACACGGCGCTCATAAATCTGTCAAAATGTTTTAGCACGGCCTTGGTAAGTTACAAAGCTTATGGCAAACGTAGTGCTCAGCATAGCGGAGTAATACGGTATGTGCTTCAGCATTAGGGTATGCGCATTCATTCATTTATTTTCGAAGCGGATTTCAAACTCAGCGCTATCGGTCACGCAGTACAACATGGACATAGAGCAGCTGCGAGAGAATTCAACATTAACGAATCAATGGTACGGAAGTGGAGGAAGCAAGAAGACGCCCTGCGCCAGGTAAAGACCAAACTGAGCTTCCGACGGAACTTAAGAGTTTCGTTTCATTTCATGCGCCTTATAACCCGGTGCGCTTTATAGCCCGGAAAATACGGTATATAATTCTTTAGTCAGTACTTTAGGTCAACTTCAATCATGTCAAATGACACTTTTGGTGTTTGTCGGACGTTATGCACACGTTACGCATGCTCAGGACCATGTGTGAATTTTGTTCTTACGTACTAACCCTTTGTGACTATAAACATTTACGGAAAAAGTGTTTTACAAACGATTTACGCGCAAATTCGTTCTGCTCGCGTTTTGTGAATGAGACCGATTGTTTGTATTTTTCAGGTTTTACCATGGCAGTTGCACAAATCTGGCCAGGATATGCGAGTTTAGAAGGGTTTTGAAACACCGAATCATTTTTCAAATAAATTGGTACAAGTGATTCAAAGTTTCAGAAAGCCTGGTTTCTCCCATCAGTAGGCAAAAGTAATAATTTGTTGTCGATTTGTTGTGAACGTTTTGAGAGTAATTTTTAGTTTTCCCTCAGAAACATGAGTAACGCAAGTATTTTTTAAATTAATCATTAATATGATTGCAAGATTTAAAATGTAATGCGTTAAATTACTAGATTACTGAAAAACAATCAGATTACTGTAATACATTACATAGTAGCAATTATTCTCTGACTCTCATACGCACTTGGCATCATCAGGGTTCTTCAATAAACAATCTATACCAGTATCTCCCATTCACATGGCATTCCTGCTTCTTTAGAGTAATTCATAAAAGCACACATCACCTCTCCTTTTTCGTTTCTAATTCGTCGGTTGAAATCCTTGCCCTCCAGACACAAGAAGTCGTCACCAGGCTGGATAATACCGCACTTTGCAGCAATTGCGCGCGCTGTGTTGATGTTGTCACCGGTCACCATGCGTACAGTGATACCTGCTCTTTGGCATTTCCGGATGGCTTCAGGAACCTTCATTGGAAAAAAAAAAATACTGTGAACACATAATGACTTCCTTGCCATTACTGACACTGGTTTACTAATTAGCCGCATCGTGTCATTGTAAAATGCTCAGCACAAAACAATTGACTGAACACACACACACATATATATATATATATATACACACACATCCATGTACATCCAAAGCCTCGTTGCATACCTCAGGTCTCACTGGATCCTCAATCCCTACTACTGCAATGCATGTAAGCTCAGTAACAATTTCAGCCTCGTTTTCCCACTCAGGTTCAGGATCTCCAGGGAGATCACGGTAGGCAATACAGATGGTGCGCAGGCCCTCGCATGCCATGGGCTCGATCACCTTTTTCACCATCTCATCTCTGTCCCGTGGTCTGAAATTCCTTATGTCACCCCCTGCTCCAATGATGGATGAACACCTGAGAAACGGGCAAGGAATATGTGCAGAAAAAAAGGTAAAATAGCACATCAACAGTAAAATAAAGCAACTTAAGGCAAAGTCAATAGCAGGTTTAGTAAGTCAAAAGTTACATGCTAAAGCTGAAAACTGTATAGATACAGTACACAAAATTACATTTAGACTCACTTTTTAAGGATGATTTCAGATGCTCCTTTGCTGTAGAGACGGAAGGAACCATCGGGAAGCTGTACCACAGTGCTCATAGACTTGCGGACGGAATTGAAGGTATAGACCTTGTAGAGCTTCTCCTCAGGGATCTGCTCACGAACAGGTGCATAGTCTCGCTTCAGATCCAGCACAAAGCCCAGCAAGCCACACTCTGTCTTGTTCCCCACCTGCTTAGGCAGGCCACCTTCCACATCTGGAGGCTATAGGAGAGGACAGAGGTTTAAGTGCACATACAGTGGTATGAAAAAGTTTGGGCACCCCTGATAATTTTCATGATTTTAGTTTATAAATCATTGGTTGTTCAGATCAGCAACTTGAGTTAAATATATCATATAGCAGATGAACACCGTGATATTTGAGAAGTGAAATGAAGTTTAGAGGATTTACAGAAAGTGTGCAGTAATTATTCAACAAATTAGGCCCAGGTGCATAATCCAGTCTGGATTCTGGTTGAAGGGTGCTTTGGACCATTCTTCTTTCTTCAGAAACATCTCCAGTTCATCAGGTTTTTATGGTTTCCGAGCATGCCAAGCCACATTTTCAGTAATATTCATGTCTGGGGGACCTGAGATTGGCCATTCCAGAACGTTGTAAACTGGTTCCTCTGCATGAATGCCTTAGTAGATTTTGAGCAGAGTTTTGGGGTCGTTTGGGGCCTCGGTGCAACTTTGTTGTCACTGATTCTTGAACATTGTTCTCAAGAATCTGGAGATATAACTGGAATCCATGCGACCCTCAACTTTAACAAGATTCCCTAGTACCATGCACTGGCCACACAGTCCCACAAGCATGATGGCCGAACCGCCACCAAATTTTTACTGTGGGTAGCAAGTGTTTGTCTTGGGATGCTGTGTTCTTTTTCCGCCTCCTTGTTATGTCCAAATAACTCAAATTTTAGTTTTCAAATCACTCGTACCACAGCACTTTATTACTTCCAAATGAAGCTGGATTGTCCAAATGTGCTGTAGCAACACCTCACGTGACTCTGTTGTGGCCGGGGTCTGCAAAAGGGTAGAAAACAAAGGGGGAGAGGAAGCAAAGGCAGGAAAAAAGAATGAAAAAGCGTGAAAGAACGATAGAATAAGAAAGGAGGAACAAGTGACTATGGTTTGTGGCGTGTCTGCAGCGAAAGGCTTTCTTCTGCATTACTCTCCCTACAGACAGCCTCTCTTTGTGCAAAGTGCGCTGTATAGTTGAAACGATGAACAGTGACACCATCTGCAGCAAGAAATGAGGTTGTAGGTCTTTGGAGTGGTCTGTGCTTGACTAATGATGACTGTTCTCACCATCCTTCGCCTCTGCCATCTGAGATTTTTCTTGGTCTGCCACTTCGGAGTTCCTTAACTAGAACTGTGCCTGTGGTCTTCCATCCTTGCCTCACTATGTCCTCACAGTGGAAACTGACAGCTGAAATCTCTGAGAGAGCTTTTTTTCCTTTCCCTGAACCATGATGCTTGAACAACCTTTGTTTTCAGGCCATTTGAGAGTTGTTTTGAGGCTCCCATGTTGCCACTCTTCAGAGAAGATGCAAAGAGGAGAAAAAACTTCCAATTGGCCACCTAAACACTTTCTCATAGTTGGATTCACTTGTGTATGAAATGTAGATCAAGGGTCAATGAGCTTACAAAACAATTTTGTGTTCCAATAATTAGTGCTAAAGGGTTTCAAATGACAAGGGTGCCCAAATTTATGCACCTCCTGCCTATTTTTGTTTGGAATAATTACTGCACCACTTTCTGTAAAACCTATAAACTTAATTTCACTTTTCAAATATCACGGTGTTCATCTGCTATATGATATATTTACCTGAAATTGCTGAGCTGGACAACCAATGATTTATAAAGAAAAATCATGAAAATTATCAGGGGTGCCCAAACTTTTTCATACGACTGTACCTGTACAAGTGCCAGTCACTCATACACTTTCCATACCAGGGGCCACACACACATTCACTCACACTGGGACACTTTAGAAACACCAGCTGACCTATCATTTCTTTGGAATATGAGATTAAACCAGATAAATAGGAGGGAACCCATGCAGACACAGGGAGAACATGCAAACTCCACAAAGGCAGTGTCTGAGAGTGTAATTATGGCTAGGTCTCTAGAGCTGTGAGGTGACAGCTCTAACCATCGCACCACCACACCAATCCATATATTGTGACAATATATACAGTCGTGCTTGAAAATTTGTGAATCCTTTAGAATTTTCTACATTTCTGTATAAAATATGACCTAAATAATTTCATGAAAGTAGTATAAGTGGACAAAGAGAACCCAATTAAACAAATGAAACAGCAATATTACACTTAGACCTTTATTTATAGAGGAAAACATTCTAATATTAGACGTCTGTGAGTGCCCAAAGTTTGTAACCTTGGGCATCAACATCTAGTGTGGCCCCATTTGCAGCAATAACTGCAACTAAACATTTTCATAGCTGTTGATCAGTCTTGCAAATTGGCTTCCAGGTATTTTAGCCCATTCCTCTGTACAGAGCAACTTTAACTCTGGTATGTTGCTGAGTTTCTTCACATGAGGACAGTGGTCAGATTTAATTTATATAGCGCATTGTCTACAATCAGCTTTACAATTTTGGATTATCTTCTAATATCTAAGGCCAATCCCAAATTGAGCAAGCCTAGGGTGACAGGTGGCAAGGAAAAACTCCCTAAATGTCATAAGAAAGTAACCTTAAGAGGACCAAGACTCAAAAAGAGACATTTCCTCCTTGGGTGGCTTAGATGATAAATGTAAGAATGAAACTAATTTATGAAATAATAATAAAATATTGTAATTAAAATACTAAACCAATAAAATCTGGTTTTAGCCATATATCTAATACTATTTACAATTAATTATGACAAGAAGCTGGATTGGCCAGGACTAATGAGAAATCATGTTAGCCATGTGGCAGATGACAGAGGTGCCATCACCAGCAGCTACAGCAGCAAATGTCTCAACTGACTCAGTGCTTGCAACCAAGCAACCCACGGAATATTTGGTTGATTTATGATAATCATAACTCCATATCTGGACTTGTCACTTTGTGTGTTCTCACCATGATTTTGGAGGTATAGGCGCTGTTGATCGAAATGGCATTAACAATCATCTCCAGAGTGTTTGAGTTAACCTGGCTGGGATCAGGGATCTCACGAAAGTGCTGGTCATTCACGTACGCCTGTACTACAGTCATGCGGTTGGTGGTCAGAGTACCAGTCTTGTCTGAGCAGATAGCAGTGGCATTGCCCATTGTCTCACAGGCATCCAAGTGGCGCACCAAGTTATTGTCTTTCATCATTTTCTGTAAGAGAAGAAGATAGTATGTTTAGTTTTGAAGTGGCTAGTGGCTCTAAATCCGGATTGTTCAAAATATTGTATAGGATTGAAAAATTAAAAATGTGTTTTTTTGTCTGAACTGCACACACACTACTCTCACCTTTACTGAGTAGGCTAAAGAGATGGTGACAGCAAGGGGGAGACCCTCGGGCACAGCCACTACCAGCACAGTGACACCGATGATGAAGAACTTGACAAAATACTGCACGTAGATGGGTGTGCACTCAGGCATCCAGCTCCGCCCCTCCACCACAAAGGTGTCAATCACAAAGTACAGCACCAATATAATAACTGTTATAGCTGACATGACCAGACCTGGGAAGAGAAACAATAGTATGGATGATAGTTTCATCAATAAAACAGCAATGGAGTGTAAATATACAGGGGTATTTCAGCTCAGAGCAAATTTTTCCCTTAAGGAATAATGTAAATTGAATGAATTATTTCCAGACCCCCAGAAAATCCACACTGTATAAGGCATTATATGCACTTATGGAGTTGTATTGTACATGTGCTCTCTGATTTACGAAGGGGATATTTTCTGACAAATCCATCATAAGTAAAATTTTTCATGAACTGAGGAGTTTAACAAGAGTATTCGGGTGTATCATAGCGGAGACGAGGCTGGAGTTGGCTTCTTATTCGCATTTCAGGTCCACCTTAAATGACTGCAGTTACATTATGGGGCCTGTAGATGGAGATTCTGGATCACAATAAGTAATGATAAGTTAATGTTTAAAACACTTACAATTATACAGATGGCCAAAATCATTACTTCCTGTTTTGCTTTCAGTTGGCTCTTATAAACTAACCTTTTTTTAGGACCCATGAAGACTAATTTGCACTAAAAATACAGTACTGTAGATGTAAGAATAAAGAAAAACATGATACACACAGCGCAGAGCTTCTCTGAGCGAGAGCTATTGTGAATCTGAATCACTGAATCACTGTGTACCAAATCGTGAATCGAGTTTCGGCTGAAATGAGTTGCGCAGATTCATACAAGTTTAAGCAAGTGCGAGTACCGAGCAACCGCGTTGAGAACCGAATCTGACGTGTTCCGACGTGGTCGAGAACCAAGGTACCACTATAAATTCAGATAACAGGGTTCGACCATATATTTTTTAGCCAGCTGCCACATTTCAAAAATTACAGAAAGAGTTCTGGATTAAAAATTGATTCCAGAAAAAACTTCTAGTGGTTTGTAGGAAGGCTACCAAAACAATCCACTACGTCCTTGTTGTTCCTGTATTTGCCACTCACCTGCTTTGCCAATCTGCACAGCCAGTTTGGTAAGTTTCCCCTGCAGAACAGACTTCTCCTTCTTGGGCACGTTGGCTTTCTTCTTCTCCCTCTCTTCCACCTCCCCGCCTTCTGCGCTCTTCAGCGGCTGCATCTCCATGGCAACCGCTCCATCCTGCTTCTTGGCTGATGGGCGGGACAGAAGTTGAGCGTTTTTACATACAGACATCAAATCAGTGCTGGCAGAGCTCAGAACTACTGCCAGCAATATGTACGACCAACGCAAACCATTCAGATTACTATATATATACATAACAAATTACATCACACTTTGGATAAATCTACTATATATGGGATACACACAAAGGTGGACACATGGAAAGAGAAAGCAAGACGAATACAGACAGTCACTGACAGCACAGTGGAAACACAGAGTGCCTACACTTGCAGAGCAAGTGTTTTTTCCCTATCGGCTCCCACAGAGACGGCACATTTTAGCGCTGTTCAGCAAAATGTTTTCAAAGGATTTCTCTTTACACAGAATACAACGTAACAATGTCGCAACACACTCTAATACACTGCACAGAAGGGCTGGGGAAGCCCAGACAGTCATGTATGCTGTTAAAGAAAGACACAACTGTTTTCTCCAATACAATGCTAATACACATAAAGTTATGCAACTACAAAATACATCCACAGGTGCATACATGACATTAGGATGTCTCTATAGAAATGGTTCTCATTTAGCAACAGATTAGCTAAAGCTACTGGGTAAACATTTTCCACCACAATTAAATAATTAACCCTCAGTGCCTCTCTGGTATAGCTAAACTAGTGTCTCGCCAGTACCTTTATTTTGATTGGTCTCCACTGCGGCCTCTGGCTGCTTGCCTGTGAATGAGAGAAAGGAAAAGAGAGAGGCAAAGGTAGAAAGGGGAACGTTGATGGCAGATGGACAAACGAGGGAAAAGAAAGAAGGTGAAAAAGAGAAAAGGAGAGTACCAGGGGAAATGAGAGCGACAGACAGAGACAGAATGAGACAGTGTTTTTCAGTGAAGGAAACAAGGGAGAACAAACTATGGAAACAGACACGTAGACTTTACATGCACCACATGCAAATACATGTACATAAACACACATCCAAGTAACACTAATGTCCCATTTAGCAACTTTCTTTCATTTTAATTTGGACTTCATTACATGGAGTGGTCCAAGTCTTACTAATGTACAGTCTAATGTGTACTGTACATGCACCTGATGCAAGTATATGAATCAGAAATCTAATCTGTCTTCAGCAGTACGTACCATTAGTGATGGTCTGTTTGGCGTCAGTAGTGAATGAGTGACTACTCTCTTCTGATTTGGGAGCGTGAGAGGGTGGGTTTCGAGGGCAATGTGGGTGTGGAGGAGGTATTGTGGAAGGTTTTAGGATTAGATGGAGGTAAGAAACAAAAAAAAAAAACAGTCATAACACTGCCAGGCATGTGATGGTATGCCATGGAGTGGGGATTACATGTACGTGAGTTATTATGCAGAACATCACGCTTGGAGAAGTCTTTGGATATGGTTGCATAATTGCAATTGTTGAGTCAGAACAGCTACATACAATAGCTGAAAACAATCAGAGAAGAGCAACAGGACAATCTCTTTCTCCCATATTTACAGTGTGTTTTCTCTTTGAAAAAGAAAAAATAATCGTATGTCTTTGTCAGGCTGCAAGAAATTAATCGTTTGAGAATTTATAGCATCTTTTGCAGAAGAAGGTGTATGAAACTGACGTCAGCCTGATGCATATAATTTAGGTCATTCTTTTTTATTTGGTTGTCAACTTACATTTTCAGGATCTTGCCAAATTTCAACAGCATCATATTTTGTTTCACAAACCATATCATATAGCAAGAGAGATTCAAACAGCACAAAGTGAGTTTGTGAGCACTCAGACACACATTTGTACATATTCAATACTCCTTTATAGTGATGCGCTGATTTTTTTTTCGTCTGGTTGTTTTTGAAATTAGAAACAAGGTTTTGAACACTCTGAACCGAAAACCAAAACCAAAGAGTTAGATTTGTGTTTTTACTTGTGTTTGTGAACAGCATGTAATTTTCATTATTTTACTTCACATGAATGATGATTGCTGTTGATCTGCTGCTGCTCACACTGAATACATTATGTCTCACATACAGTGCGGCAAAAAGGTATTTAGTCAGCCACTGATTGTGCAAGTTCTCCTACTTAGAAAGACAAGAGAGGTCTCATCATAGGTACACTTCAACTATGAGAGACAAAATGAGAAAAAAAATCCAGGAAATCACATTGTAAGATTTTTACAGAATTTAATTGTAAATTATGGTGGAAAATAAGTATTTGGTCACCCAGAAACAAGCAAGATTTCTGGCTCTCACAGACCTGTAACTTCTTCTTCAAGAAGCTCTTCCGTCCTCCACCCGTTACCTGTATTAATGGCACCTGTTTGACCTCGTTATCTGTATAAAATCACACTGTAGGATTTTTAAAGAATTGAATTGTAAATTATGTTGGAAAGTCAAAGTCAAAGTCAACCATGGCCAAGACCAAAGAGCTGTCAAAGGACACCAGGAAGAAAATTGTAGACCTGCACCAGGTTGGGAAGAGTGAATCTACAATAGGCAAGCAGGTTGGTTGAATAAATCAGCTGTGGGAGCAATTGTAAGAAAATGGAAGACATACAAGACCACTGATAATCTCCCTCGATCTGGGGCCCCACGCAAGATCTCCCATACTGTGGGGTCAAAATGATCATGGAGAACAGTGAGCAAAAAATCCCAGAAATACACGGGGGACCTGATGAATGACCTGCAGAGAGCTGGGACCAAAGTAACAAGGCTACCATCAGTAACTCACTACACTGAGAGAGACTCAGATCCTGCAGTGCCAGGCGTGCCCCCCTGCTTAAGCCAGTACATGTCCAGGCCCATCTGAAGTTTGCCAGAGAGCATATGGATGATCCAGAAGAGGATTGGGAAAATATCATGTGGTCACATGAAACCAAAATAGAACTTTTTGGTAAAAACTCAACTCGTCGTGTTGAGTTCCCCTTGCTTTGGGGCTGTTTTTCTGCAAAGGGGACAGGACGACTGATCCGTGTTAAGGGCAAGAATGAGCGGGGCCATATATCATGAGACTTTAAGCCAAAACCTCCTTCCATCTGTGAGAGCATTGAAGATGGAACGTGGATGGGTCTTCCAGCATGACAATGATCATAAACACACCACTTGGGCAACGAAAGAGTGGCTCCGTAAAAAGTATTTCAAGGTCCTGGAGTGGCCTAACCAGTCTCCAGACCTCAACCCCATAGAAAATTTGTGGAGGGAGTTGAAAGTCTGTGCTGGCCAAAACATCACTGCTCTAGAGGAGATCTGCATGGAGGAATGGGCCAAAATACCAGCTACAGTGTGTGCAAACCTGGTGAAGACTTATAGGAAACGTTTGACCTCTGTCATTTCCAACAAAGGTTATGTTACAAAGTATTGAGTTGAACTTTTGTTATTGACCAAATATTTATTTTCCACCATAATTTACAATTCAATTATTTAAAAAGCCTACAGTGTGATTTTATACAGATAACGAGGTCAAACAGGTGCCATTAATACAGGTAATGAGTGGAGGACAGAAGAGCTTCTTAAAGAAGAAGTTACAGGTCTGTGAGAGCTAGAAATTTTGCTTGTTTGTGGGTGACAAAATACTTATTTTCCACCATGATTTAGATTTGGATTTTTTTTTTTCATTTTGTCTCTCATAGCTGAAGTGTACCTATGATGAAAATTACAGACCTCTCTCATCCTTCTAAGTAGGAGAACTTGCACAATCAGTGGCTGACTAAATACTGTTTTGCCCCACTGTACTCCCAGGCTAGTCTTGCATACTGATTCCTCTAACCTGTCTCACATTTCCTTACTCACATCCTCTGCTATTTAAATACCTTTTCTATAACTCAGGAGTTTCCTTGTATGTAAGGACTGTGGTAGCCTAGCGGTTAAGGTACTGGCCTCTGGACCAGAAGGTCCAGGGTTCAAATCCCACCTCTGCCAAGCTGCCACTGTTGGGTTGGCACTTAACCCACAATTGCTTGGATTGTAAGACTGTATCAATTGTAAGTCGCTCTGGATAAGGGTGTCTGCTAAATGCTGTAAATGTAAATGTAAAGTTCAAGCGTTTGTTCCTTAAGTTCTATTTGTTAACTATTTTTGCTTTTTTTGCTCTCTGGCTCAGTATTAAACTCTTTTCAATAGAAAATCTACATTTTCTATTCCTTTATATCTCTATTCAATTATACAGTGGTATGTCGCCCTGAACTAAACCCCATCGAACATTTACAGGGGCACTTGAAGACAGAGAAAGCTAAGCATTTAGTAACATCACAATATGTTCTTTGGAGATCAAATCATGCTGGGATAACAGGGATAGTCAGATTTCACACAAACTTGTGGAATCCATGTCAGTTTGAGTACACGCTGCAATACAGCAAAAGGGGAACATACCATATACTAATTTTTTGCAAAGATTCAACTTTTACTCAAATTATTATGCATTTAAAACAAATTATATTGATGAAAATCTTGTAGTAAATTTGAAAAAGAAAAATCTGTTTCTCTAGTGGTCTGAGATAGCCACTCCACCTCCTCCCCATCATATATCCTATGACATTATCTATGGTTATATGGTTTATGAGCAAGTTGCCACTCCTCTACTCTTTCTACTATGTAGAAACTGTTGCCTAGATACAACCAGGCATCTTATACAGTTCCATATATTGTTCCAGATTAGTATTAGCGAGTTTCTACCCATTTACTGAGTCTCAACAAATGCCAACCTGGGAGAGCGAGGGCTAATAGATGAAACCACTAATTGCCGCTCCGAATACAATATCACAAGACAAGGCTGATGCCATTTAAAGGATAATGCTAACTGGCCAAGTCTCTACACGAGTTTAGATTCATCTACTAGGCCAGTGTCACTCTAATTGGTAGGAAAGACCAGATTGTCCTCTATTCCACTCAGAGATTGTGGCCAATTATACTCTCTTTGATTCTTACCCAGGGATGATGGTTGTCGTATCATCAGGATTCAAAGAGATAAGAGGTCATTTATGAAGGTTTAATACAGTCAACCCCATTCCTGTTATAATGTATGGGATATTTAACTAACTTGCAATAAATGACGAATGACATTAAGTGCAGTAGACGGTGTTCCAAATGGCTTACTGTTGCCTACACATTCCGTGTTCATTCTAATCCGTTACTAATGAAGAGATTGTTGTTTATTTTATATCATAGCATTTAACACTAAATGAAACATACTTCTTCCAAACAATGGATAACAGGCAGACACAGTTGCTAATCAGAAACTCACACTGGCATTATTGATAGTAATGGAAATAGGCTCCCATTATCTGAATATTCACCATTTGAACCATTTTCAGGAATGAGTTACAACTGGATTGCAAGATTCAACTGTACATAAAATTATGTATTTTGTTTGGTCTTGCATTCATTATGTACGATTGTGTGAGCTTCTTCTACTTTACACCTACCTTTCTTGTCTTTCTTCTCCTCCTCTCCCTCTCCAGCCCCCAGCAGAGTGAAGATGATTCCAGTCTGAGAGTTCACTCCGACAGCAGTCACCAACATCCTCCCTGATCCCTCCATCACATGGGTACCTAGGAGAGAGAATCGAAAAAGCAGAGAGAGTTTTCTTGGTTAAAAACATGTTCTTGCTTTAATGTGTGACCGCATACACATCAGCCATAACATTAAAACCAAGCAGAGACTGAATAACAAATAACACTGATTAATATCATAACAACAGCACTTGTTAAGTTCTGGCTTATATCAGACAGTAAGTGAACAGTCAGTTCTCATAGTAGATGTGTTAGATGTGGGAGAAATGTTGAGGACTAAAAGCCTGAGTGACTTTAGCAATCGTCATTGCCAGACAACTGGGTTGGATCTAAACAGTGGGGTGCTCCATCAGTGGTAAGTACCTACTAACAGGGAGAAACCATGAATCGTGACAGGATGTTAGTACAATGAGCATCAGTAGTAAATCCTATGCCATTTGGTCTGAATGGACAGACAAACGTCTGTGGTACAAGTCACAGATATGTTTAATGCTGGTTTACGGGGTGAACGTGTTACTTACACAGTGCAGCGGCAAAAATAACTTTCGTGGTTGTGCAAGGGCATGTGTGTGGGTGCGCAATGTGTTAACAGAACAATGTAACTGAGGCCAAAGTCAATTCACTTGAATATTTAATTTAATCATGAAGAAATTGGTCTTTTCCATTTGCGCATCCAAAGCAATGAATTTATGCTGACAAACAACGTCAAAGAGAGACGCACAGGAAAATGTTGGCGAAGCGTGAATACACGTCAGCGAGGTTTCAATTCCACCAATGAACCTCATTTTAAAAATTCATTTTTCATTGGATGATTTTGACCTGTTTGTACCTGAGATGTTCTCCAAAGTTTGCAAGGAAATTCCTAGAGTTTCTAGAAAACAGTCACTCGAGTGTCATGATAAACCTCTCTGACACATTGCATGTATAGGAAACATATAATATAATATAATATAATATAATATAATATAATATAATGTATGAGGAATAATGTAAATTTAATTAATCTGTTCCAGACTCCCATAAAATTCACAATGTATAAGGCATTATATGCATTAATGGAGTTGTATTGTACAGGAGCTCCCTGATTTACAATGGGGAAACATTCCTATGATAAGCAATGATAAGTAAGTTCATGTTTAAAACACTTACAATAATCCACATTTGGCTAAAATCATTAACTCAAAGCTTATTTTGTAATAAAGTGTTGATAAATCTCAGGTAATGTAGTGAGTTATGAATTGAAAGTGAGAAGTAAAAGCAAAACACTTACTCTACTGTCGAACTCAAGGCGCTAGCATAGCTGCTAAACTAAAAGCAGCCCTTGTTTCCTTTCAGTTTCCTTCCGGTTGGTTCTTATTACTAACCTTTTTAGGACCCATGGAGATTTACATTGACTAAGAATACAGTACTGTAGATATAAAAATAAAGAAAGACACGATTAAACACAACAGGGATCTTTAATGAGCAAGGGCTTTGTGAACCTGAACCATTGAATCACTGTGTACTGAATCGTCAATCATAAATAGTGAATGGAGTTATGGCTGAAACGAGTCGTGTGGCTTGACTCATACAAATTCAAGAAAGTGCGCCGAGAACCGAGACAAATTTTCGCGAATTTGGCAAGCGCCGAGGTGGTTGAGAACTGAGGTACCACTGCACAAAAATTTGTTTGGGACAGTAGAAATTTGGTTCAGGACAGTAGACTTTCTGGTCGGTTACCTGACTGGGCAAGTTGGTGAAAAAAAAGTTCATGTTGAACCCTGTGTATGTCGATGAAATAATGCACAGCACACAGGCTTCCCTTCTTCTAGTCTTCCATTAGTTCATTCTACACATATAATGATTATCCGCCATGCCTTCCAACCTTTGGAAAATATCATTAGACTATTATTCAATAAAATCCTCAGTATGGCAGGAAAGCCTAATAGATTGAATAAAGTTAGCAAGTGCAGACTCTAAGAATAGCAGCAGGCAGGAGAGGAAGGCCAAGTGCCCAAGAGATCACAGCAGGAACCAGAGACAAACTGATCTGATTAGCAACATCTGGATTCCATAGCAGCTTCTCAGTCACAATGATACACATTGTCAATGAGGTAAAATCACACTAACCAGACAGCAGCATAGGGTCCTTGTCCGCTGACTTGCGCACATGATCTGATTCTCCAGTTAGGGAACTCTCATCAATTTTCAGGTCGTTGCCTTGAATCAAAATGCCATCGGTAGGCAGGAGGTCACCTGTTTGCACATATTGGGAAAAAGGTTCATATACAAACAGCAACAAACACTCTATTCTCGCAATTCCATAACTATCTCTCAGTATAGAGTGAGTGATGAGATGGGACTGACCGTATTTGACCTGAGCCAGGTCGCCCACCACCATCTCTGCAACAGGGATCTGGATGACATTGCCATTGCGTACCACGGCGAAGCGTTGTTCCTGCTCGATGCGGCTCTGCAGCCCACGGAATTGCTTCTCTTTACTCCAGTCATTGAAGGCCGTCACCAGTACCACACAGATGACTGAGAGTAGGATGGCAGCGCCCTCAATCCAGCCCGCCTCGGCCTCACCTTCATCCTCTGCGCCACCTGACACGTTTCCACAGGCTGTAGGTAAAGTAAGCAAAAACCCAAACTAAGTAAATTTTCCACCTAGGAGTTCAGTGTTTTTATTACAAATTGTGACATTTCGACAAACATAGTTTTCGGTGCATATGATTAGCTTAAGCAGAGCTTTTTCTTTTCATTTTACATTTACATTTACAGCATTTAGCAGACGCCCTTATCCAGAGCGACTTACAATTGGTACAGTCTTACAATCCAAGCAATTGTGGGTTAAGGGTCTTGCTCAAGGACCCAACAGTGGGTGGGATTTGAACCCGGGACCTTCTGGGCCAGAGTCCAGTACTTTAACCGCTAGGCTACCACAGTGCACATTTTCTGTACATGATATTCAAATTGAAAATACTCTTGTTTTTCTGACGTCCTCCTCCCACTTGTCTGTATAAGGTCACATCATGGAAATACAGTGGGTGACTATTGGACGGTCAAAGTTTAATATACTATAGCTATGATTAAAATATTTAAGTACGCTAAGTGCACATTTTTTTACCGCATTAATGGCACGTTTTTGCTTGCTCCTGTTTGATCCTGAAGAAATAGCTTTCCATTAAAACTGTACCATGCAGCCATACAAGTGGACAATATAAGCTACAATGGAATGCATTTATAGATGCTTACGTGGTGCAGCAGTATAGCATGCTATCCCACCTATGCAGGGACCTGAATTTGAGTCCATGCAGTGTCTTCATTCATCTTTTTAATGTAAAATATTAATTTTATTAGGTATCTTTATACAAATACAATATTCACCTAATTTGAGTTATATTTTTGTTAATATTTGCCTAAGAAATTTGCTCAACTGTGAGCTAACAGCGCTAACCACTGCGCCAGCATGCCGCCCTTCAGTTATTTAAATTTTCAAATATTTATTATTATTTATTTCAAGCTAATGATGTGTAATCGCTAAAGTGCCTTTTATCCACTCTCCTGTCTACTAACACCACCCCTCGGAATGAACTTTTCTGTACCTCACTTTATATCTTTGTCTACCCTTTAATTTTTTCTCATGCCCTCTCTCACATTCGCTCCCTTCTCCCGGCGGCTGGTAGAAGGACAGGCCGAGAGAGATGATGGCTGCTATCTCTAAGATGATGAGGGTGACGTCCTGCAGCGCCTCCCACACCAGCTGCAGAAAGGTCTTGGGCTTCTTGGGGGGAATGAAGTTGCATCCAAATGTCTGTGCCCTCTTCTCCAAATCCGCTGAGTTATCAGACAAACCTGGCATGAGAAGAGCAAACATCAAAAGCTGAATAATAGTGTATTGACTCGACAAATATGGCATGCATCTTCGCACATTGGAGAGTTCAACCTTAGAACTAAATCAAACGTGGCATTGTTCAAAGACTTGAATCCTCCTTGCACTCCATCATGTTCCACTGAGGCTGGACCCCATCACAACAAATTGCAGTAAAATAACAAAAAGCAGTAACATAAATTACAACTGCACCTAGCAACTGTCTTGTTTCTGTTTACAAGGCCACCATGGTATACTACCTAATCATACTGTAGTCAAATAAAGGTAATGGAAACAGGTGTAAATAAGCTACAAAACCAATGAAAAAGCAGTCCGTTCAAGCATAATGTCTCTTGAAGGTTCATGAGTAAATGGAGTCTGTGAAGGTTGAGTTTTCCACATTTTGCAGCCATAAGAAGCCTTGACAACATCTAATACTTTTTCGGTCGTAAATTATTCATTGTTTATTTCCCACGCATTGGCAGCGGTAGATTAAAGCCCATTTAGTCACTGAAGGAGGCGGAGGGAGGAGCTGACTACCTACCAAAAAGTGAATTAAATTACACATGATAGCTAGGCTTGCCCTTAATGTGCCCACTCTCACTCTGTCGACAAGTCTTTCAGGCTCCCTCTTTCTTTATTCCTTTCTTTCATGTATGTGTGCAGTTTCCATGGCAATGAAGATTTCAAGCAAAAACCTGTGCTTGCTCTTCAACTTCCTGTCTTAGGGCACCTTTTTCGCCCAGCTACAGATGATGTCATTGCATCACAGCAGCATAAGAACAGATTTTTGATTGGTCTGCTGTGATGGCAGCTACACTGCAGAGTCCGTCTCGAACAGACTGCAAAATCTTCTGAGCTGCAACGGTGGAGTCGAGGGTCGGAGGCATGGCCTAGAGCCAGTTTTACCTTTTAGTTGAATGTACGGCCCCTGGCCTCAAGCTGTACATGTGCCATTTATATAGGGATATACAGTAATACTTTACAGTTCAAGCCGGGTAGAAATGTGGATAAAAGACGAAAGAGAGCACAGCCTGGAATGTCAGCTAATGACTGAATCCATCTGCACCAGGGAGAAATGATGTGTGGCTAGCTGCTCTCTCGCACGTCATACCCACACTGCACACTGAACCCTCTCACTCCCACCAATATCGTACACCCAGTGTGTGTGTGTGTGTGTGTGTGTGTGTATGGCAACGAGCACAATCTGGAATTGAAGAGTATGACAGAAGATGAAGGATTGTGTCACCCAGTGGAGAGGTTTATAAAAAGTGCTGAGCTGTCCTGACTGCACTCCATACCTTTGATGAAGCCTTTTTGTCTATTCACGCAGCTCTCTTTCACTTTCTCTCAGTATCATCCTCCCTTTCTCTCATTCACTCACTCACTCACCCCTCTCCATCTCCCCTTGGTATGTCCTTGACAATGCGGCAAGCTGTACTAGCTTTCCTTCTCTCTCCGTCCCTCCCTCCTTCTCTCTCTCTCTCTCTCTCTCTCTGTCTCTCTCTCTCTCATATACAAACCCAACCGAAGTCAACTCACCACAACCCAGCCAACCTGCCTGGCTGAGATAGGTTTCACCCTTTCTCCTGCTGCAGTTTATGGTGGTTAGCCTGTCAGGACAGCAATTCCAGTGCATTGGGTATAATGTTACAGGAGCAGGACAGAGGTACACAGGAATCTGGGCTAGAGAAAAGCAGCGCCTCATTCTGCAGTCCTGAAATGTGTTGCAGGGAAGGGTTAACTAAAATAACTAAAATGACTAAGAATACTGAAAATTTTTAGCACCTCATCAATACAATGTCAGTGCCCTCTCTCACTGTTCACTTATCTCTCTTCTCCCTTAGTTCATTTTTTCCTATAGACTTTGTCATCGTGCATGAACGTAACTCTGGGTTAGTTAGGCCTCCACTGACACTAAGCTGGCTGGGGCATTTGCAGTCTGGTGTTACCAATAAAGTCTGGCATCTAATAAAGCACAACCTTTACCTTCAGAGGGTGCTTCCTATGAGGGACCTAGTTATACTATATTATATACTATAAACAAAAAAGTGAGCCACCAACTGGGTGCCATTTCCATCCCCAGGACATTATTTACAAATAATTACATTTACAGCATTTAGCAGATGCCCTTACCCAGAGCGACTTACAATTCATACAATCTTACAATCCAAACAATAGTGGGTTAAGGGCAATGCTCAAGGACCCAACAGTGGCAGCTTGGCAGATGTGGGATTTGAACCCGGGACCTTCAGGTCCATAGTCCAGTACCTTACCCGCTAGGCTACCACAGTCCCGTATAGTTAGATATAGATTAAAATCCTTCATACATCTTTTATTCCTGCAATGTTGTGTCACTCCATATCCCATCTATGCCATAAATATATTTTTTCATAAGAAATCCATAATATTTTACTTTAAAATACACATGTCAGTCATGTCCCCAGGTTTTCACTCAGTTCTATTACCCTAACATATTCCCACTTCTGAAAATTATGGAACATGTTCAGTAGGAAGTATCATTTGGATCTTCTGAAGACCATGTGGTTACATTTTATGTATTTGCTAAATCTGTACCGAAAACACATATATTCAACATATATAAAGCTGATTTGCAACCATGGCTATTGTTGGAAGGGCTATATTCATTGATCAATTTCTTGTAAGCTATATATATGCTAATAGCTAACAGACACCAACCTAAACATTTGGCTAACTTGTGAGGGGGAACTTGAATCTTATGTCTCTAGGAGCTAAAACACCCAGTGTGAAACATAAACCATTATATTAGTAAAGTAGGAGATAGTTTTGCTGACATTGGTTGTAGTGTTTTTAATTACTTCAGAATGAAAATGGCTGTTCCATGAGGATTCCAGTACTATTAGTGCGTGGTAATTCAAATAATTGTACATTGTTGTAATTGTGCTCTAAAAGGGGCTCCAGGACAAAGTTTTGGAAATTCACAACTTAGGAGAAGGATACAAAAAGATTTGAGAGGCTTTATCCCTCGAATTACCATTCAGAGCATTATTAAGAAGTGGAATGTGTATGGCACCATAAACACTTTACCTAAAATGAGCTGCATTTCCAAACTGCACGACAGAGCTAGGACAGTGCCAATGGAAACTTTTGTCAGTCTGTGCATGTGACAATAATCTCACAAGGGTTCCAGAAAGTTGGCCTGTTTGACAGGGTGGCAGGAAAGAAGACTCTTCTGAAAAAGTCCCACATTGAGCCTTGTTTACACATCTGATGCCATGTAGCAAACAGAAATATGGTAAGTTGAGACCAAGAGACCAACTTTTTGAAGTTCAAACAATATGTTTTGCAAATATGTTTGGCAAAAACCAAACACAGCACACCACATAGAATACACCATACCTACATTCAAACATACTGTTGGCAACATTATGTTGTGTGGGCATTTTTTGTAAGCGGTGACTGGGCAGTTGGTCAGGACTGAAGGGAAAATGGATGCTGCCAAGTACACCCCAATTCTTGAGGAAAACCTATGGCCTTCGGCTAGACAGCTGAAGTTGGGCAGGTGGTTCATTTTCCAGCAAGACATTGACCCTAAATAAAAACAAATAAAATCCTAAATAATCAATGCCTAAAGAAATGGAAAGTGAATGTCCTGGAGTGGCCAAGTCTGAGCTCTGATCCAAAATCTGTGGATGGACTTGAAGAGGGCAGTTACCACAAAACCTGACTGAACTTCAAATGTTCTGTGAGGAACAATGGAGAAATATTCCCCAGGTATATTGTAGGTGTGCAAAGCTGGTAGAGACATATCCATACATGCTGACATTAAAGCAAACAATGGCTCTATAAAGTATTAAATCAGAGGGCTGATCACTTTGTAATGTTTTTATTGTCTTGTTTAGATATTCCAAAAAAGTCACTTAAATTGTTCACAAAACTTTCCTATTTCTACAGAATTAGATTTTTTTCTGGCCCAGATTTGACCAATGTTGACCAACACCTTAAAGTCAACTTATTATTCATATCCTACTGTCAGTGAAAGTCTATAGATCTCCAAGTCCTACAGACACGGAACAAGGTATTAGTGGTCAGTTACATACACACCTGTGTAATGATCTTTACACATAGCTATGGACCTAAGAGATCTTTTGCCTAAAAATGTCAGAGCCTGTACATTAACAGAACAAGGCCATTCTAATCTATGACAGAATGAGCGGGACTCTCCAATAACGGTGAACTGTACCCAGTAACCTACTCTCCCTACACCACCTCGCACCGACGAGTCGATTTTAAGGCTCGCAACCCCGGACACAAATGCATGCTCCCAGAGTGGGAAGTTGGCGAGTGAAAAAAAAAGTGAGAACATGTGGTTGAGTGGGCAGAAGGGGGGGTGAGGGGAGATGAGGGGGACAGTGAGTGGGAAGGAGTGGGACAGAGAGATTGAGAGAGAGAGAGCGCAAGACAGATAGATAAGATAGATAAGACAAATGGATGGATGGATGGACGAGGATGAGATGGATAACTTGATGGATATTGGAAAGGAAAGAAAATTACTAGGTGGACTGATCTTTGAGAGAATGTATTCACACTTTTACATGTCTGTGCCTTAGTGACATATTGGAGCTATACAGGCAGGGAACATTTTTGCTGAGTGTAATGCAGAAAACAGTAAAACAGGAAGAATGATGAGGAAAAGAGGACTAAACAAGCCAAGGCATACAAAACCCTCTGTTATTGTAATCATGTTGTATCGACATGCATGTGAAATATAGAAATAATATTGCAAGGATAAGGAATAAAAAAGTGGTGCAATCAGTGACAGACATGATTACTAATGACCTCCTTTGAAATTGAAGAGAAATATTGAAAGAGAATACAATATACAACCCCAAATCAGAAAATGCTGGAACGGTATGGAAAATGCAAATAAAAAAATACACAGTGTGTCTTACATTGACTTTTATTGCATTGCAGACGGTATGAACCCAAGTATGAACACCCCTATAAACACATTCCAAAAAAACTTTGGATGGGGGCAATGTAGGGCTTTAATGAGGTTAAAAAAACTAAATAATGTGATTTCAAACAAGTGATATCAACAGGTGATTATAATCATGGTTTGGGACACAAACAGCATCCACGAATGTCTATGAGGAGCAACGATGGGCAGAGGAGCTCCAGTTTATCAATAAATGTGTGATAAAATTACTGAAATCCTTATAAACAATGTTCCTCAAAGAAAGATTGGTTCTCCCTCTACAGTGCATAATATCATTAAATGACTGAAGGAATCTGGAGGAACTCAGTGGGCAAGGGTGATCACCGATCCTTCAGATGTCACTGCATCAAAAATCGCCATCCAACAATAGCTGATAAAAAAACATTTGTCAAAACTTTATCAATGTAATTATGACGTTTAATTCACAAAGACCACTTAAAACTTTACTGTGAAAAAAATAAGCCTTATGTTAACAATGTACAGAAATGGCGCTGACTTCCCTTTCTCGGAGGCTTCTATGATGGACCATCACACAGTGGAAACGTGTAATGTGGTCAGACAAAGCAGTGTTCCAGATCTTTTCTGGAAAAAATGGATGCCATGTGCTCCAGACCAAAGACGAAAAAGACCATCCAGGCCGTTATCAGCTACAAGTCCAAAAGCCAGTCTCTGTCATGGTTTGGGTTGTGGCAGTGCACTTGGCGAAGGTCATTTAAACATCTGTAAAGGCAGCATTAATGCAAAAAGTGCACTGATATTTTAGAGCAACATAAGCTGCCTTTAAGAATGTCATCTTTTCAAGGGACACCCATGCATTTTTCAACAAGATTGTGCAAAACCACATGCTGCACACATTACAAAGGCATGGCTGTGGAAGAAGAGGCTATGGGTACTGGACTGGTCTGCCTGCGGACCTGATGTGTCCCCAATAGAAAATGTGTGGAGAATTCTGAAATGAAAAATGCGACAACAACGACCTGTACTGTTCCACAGGTTAAGACGTTTTTGCAGGAAGAATGGGACAAAATAACACCTTAAACACTAAATCGCTTGGTATCCTCTATACCAAAACACATTTACATCTTGTGAGAATAAATGGCAACATTAAAAAGTGGTAAATGCGTTTTTTTGGAATGTGTTGCAGGTCTGTATTGTAGAAATGGATGTTTATTAACAAATGAAAGTTGACCAGACAAAACAGGAAATATCTTGGTTTCATACCGTCTGCAATTAAATAAAAGTCAAAGTAAATGTAAGGAACTCTGTGTTTTTTAGAACTCATCTTACCATCTGTGGTGGACGACCTGAGTCTCTGGCAAAGGCCATCAGTATCTCCATAACACTCCTGGATCTTTTGCAGAGCCTCGGCTCCTCTCAGCTCCATCAGAGTCCGCAACTCCTCCATGGTCACCCCAAAGGTACCGGAGTGGTTAGCCTCTGCCCCTCCGCCACCCCGCTTTGGGTAGAACTCCACTGCACTGTTTGCCATCTCCCCTATAGTCGCTGTTGTCGACATAATAAACTGACTTACTAATTTATGACTTATGAATTTCTCTATAGAACTATAGAACACCCTGAGACTATGTCTCAGTAATTGTGCATAAAGGGAGGTCAAATTGAGATTCCTTGTGTCGAAATTTGTTTGGTTTTGGGTGTGGTTTAGATATTTGGCCCCTCTCCACTCCCTCCTGTGGTAGCACCTGTCCCTCTAACTCTCCATTGGAGAAGGAAATAGGGACGATGGGGGTAAAACACTTGCAGATAAAGAGGAAAGGCAAATCCTTCCCGCTCCACTCTACCCCCTGGAGGGTCAACAGAACGAGGGATCGGGGCGTGCCCAATCCATTAGGAATGGAGAAATGAAAAGACTTCAGGGAGATTATTGGAGATCGTCAAGAAGACCCAGCCGTGGTCAGTGTTTAGAAGGTGCAGTGAGGTGGCGTTGGGATGCACATCTAGAGAGAAAAAGAAGAACAGAAGAAACAGAAAGAAATTTCAAAAATTTGTCTGTACTAATGCAAACTCTTACTATGTTACATTTTTCGTTAAACTAAAGACATATAGTATAGGAATTTCGGTAGCAGAGAAAATTAACTGCACCTTTACCATTATCTCATGTAATTTTCATACATGTTAAGGTCTGAAATCAAGAGGTCCTAATGGTAATTGATAGGGATATCCCTGTCTTAATTACACCAGGCAGCACTGTGGCACAGTGGTTAGCACCTAACAGCTCCAGAGACCCAAGTTTAAGTTTCAGACCGGCTGCTGCCTGTGTGGAGTTTGTATGTTCTCCCTGTGTCTGCATGGCTATCCTCCAGGTATCCAAAGACGTGGATTAGCTCAAATAGCATCTCTGAAAGTGTCCCATTGTGAATGTGTGTCTCTGTGTGCACAGGTATTCGCCGTTCAACAACCGCAGAAGGAACTTTGACAGAAATGGGCATTCACATAGTGTTTTTATGTTACTCTAATGTAAATATAATGGGTATTTTCACAAGAAAACTATGTGCAAACGATACGTAAATGCGTCAGAGATACTGCTGAAAACAGAAGTGGAACGCTACCATCTACACAGAATCCCTTATGCCACCGCATTTTAATTTATGGAAATGAACAATAACTATAGAATATACAGTAATGTACTTTTACCACCCTGTGTAGGGGAAAGCCATTTTACTGGTATGAGGCTGGTATGATGGACCTGATACTTTTGTTTGACGGGAAACCAAAAATGCATTAATAGACAGTATTAAGAACAACACAGAAGATCAGCCAGATGAAACAGAGATGAGTGAATGTGAACCAGTATATTGTTATAGGTTAGAGAGAATATACAGGTAATGGGGGGACAAACAAATGAGTACTACTCACAATAGGACAGGCAAATACACTTACAAATAGCATTTAGAGCTTGTTACAAATAAGTAGTGGAAAGTCATACACACAAACACAAATAACTTGCACAGAAAAGTCTCTAAACACAGAACAACATTAATAATCACTTTGTTATCTTTTCGTTATGCAAATAAGACAAGAGAAACTGTGTTAATCTGAGTACCTCGCATACAGAAACAAACTCACTTCTGGCAATATCACTTTTGTCTCTCAAATTGGTGGACAACACTCTTGAACTAGAACCTCAAATGCTGTTGAATTCCATTTGACCAATTCTCGAGTCTGAATGAGCCACTGAAAAAGATTCTGATAGTGCAGCCATTACCCTGATCCATGTCTTGAAGACGGGAACCAACTAATTCTTAGTTAATTGAGTTAAATGAGGTTAAGATCCTTCTGACCGCAGCATTGCAAAGGGTGTAACTCACTTTAACTGAGCAATGCGCTGATCATATGTTGCATAATTAGACACTGTACAGCTCTTATATAAGTCAATTAATTTAAATGTGATCAGGTCAGTCCGGTCAGTCTTTTTCCCCTCCTGTGCGTTTATGTTCCATGAAACATTCACCTAAATAACCAAGCTCATAACAAGACTGAAATATTTGCACATATAGGGATGGATGAGTAAATTCACAGTCAGCAATGCAAATAATTTATACATCAAATTGATTTATACATCTCCTTTTAAAGGCAAAGACAAATGCATCGGTCCACGGTTGCCTTGGAAACCTACAGATGCCTCTAACTCCCACAAAGAACGTTCGGCTTCGCTATACCTCGACACGCACACATTCATTTCCATTCTTACAAACACAAATCGGCATGAGCACGTGGATTTAAGACATGTTACCACTGCACTTGCTTTCTGTCTCAAAGCTGCTGCCCCTCTGTTGCCCACTCATATATGACATAGCTCGTCAGTCTCACTTGGTTCAAGGGGTGTGAGTGCATGTGCGAGCTTGGTCCGTGTAGGCCGACAAGGCTGGGAGTGTGTAGAAATGACAGAGTCATCACTGGCTCATGCTGACTCACTAATCCTGTCACCCCTAGAAGCACAGACCCCCCTCTCTACTTCTTTTCCTCTCCTTCTATCCTCTTACTTCTGCCTCTCCGAACCTCACTGCCTCTTCTTTCATTCTCTTTTCATCTCTGCTCCCATCCTCTGCAGTGTCACAGCCATGGACAGCGGGAAGGTTACGAGTGCTGCAGTGCTGACCGTGGATCATCCGCGGTTGTGGATGGCACATGAATAACGATGAGCGGTTCCACATCCAATCTACGACATGTTTGCGTGTAAGTGTGTGACTACGGAGGAAACAGTCTATTGCGAACACCCATTCTATTCAAAATATATGACAGCAGATTCATTTCCCATCAGTGAACCAGAGTTAAACACTGCTGCAGCTGTGTTTTGTGTGCAGGAGGCAGATGGATGAGGATTATGCTGAGTTTTCATATTGATCTGTTTTCCTAGACCTTTCCAGGAGCGTGCGAGCGACCCATTAGGTGATATACTGTACTGTGTTGTTGATAATGCGCTGCTAGTAACAAGCTGCCCTGGGCCTACCCACATCTAACTACCCTGCTAATGCAAAACACAGTATACTTAAGGTAAAAGGGAGGGTGAGAGAGTGGCACAGCATTATATAAATTGTCCAGCTCTCTATGTAATGTGTCTAAAGTAACCAGCAGTGAACAGAGACACGATCAAGCATGCATACAGGCAGAAGTGGAAAACGCATGTACAGAATGTACTCATCATTATCCATCTTCCATAGCTCAAATGTTAACTGGATTGAAGAAAATCCTTTTTTTTTACATTTTACTTCACTCTGGACTGATCAGGATGATGTGGACTCCATCACACAACAGGGTACATATGTAAATGTCTATCGCAGGGCTGGGTAGGGGTCGCTGTTGTGGATGATCCACCATCTGGCCTGCCATCAATCAGACACCCCCATCCATGTCTGTATGTGACACCTGACCTGGCAAGAAAGCACCATATGGCCTCAAATCCATAGAATATTTTATGTAGAATCTTTTCAAAAAGATTTATCGGCACACTTAATAAAGATTGTTAAAAATTTTATGGAAACATGTATGTGAAGTCAGCTGTCGCTTCAATGCAAAGGCAATTTTCTTTAAAAGTTCCTGGTGTGTAATGGAGTCCTTGATGTCAGGTCAAGTCAAGTCAGATTTATTTATATAGCACTTTTTGCATTGTCTCAAAGCAGCTTTACAATTTTGCATTATGTTATATTATCTAAGGTCAATGCCAAATTGGGCAAACCTAGGGCAACAGTGGCAAGGAAAAACTCCTTAACCGTTATAAGGAAGAAACCTTGGGAGAAACAAGACTTAAAAAGGGACCCATCATCCTTGGGTGGCTTAGCTGATAAATGTCCTATACGTTGGTGAACGTTTGTGAACCCTTTCAAATTTTCTATACTTCTGCATAAATATTACCTAAAACATCATCAGATTTTCATACATCTATTAAAAGTAGATAAAGTGAAGCAAATTAGTACTTGGTCATTTATTTATTACTTTTATATATTATATAGTAGAAAAAATAGAATACCTGGTCATTTGTTTATTAAGAAAAATGGGCCAGTATTGCATATCTGTGAGTGTCAAAAGTATGTCAACCTTTACTTTCAGTAACTGGTGTAACTGCAACTAAACATTTCCAGTAAGTGTTCATCAGTCCTGCACACTGGCTTGGGGGAGTTTTTGCCCATTCCTCCATACAGAAATGCCTCAACTCTGGGATGTTGGTGGATTTTCTCCCATGAACTGCTTGCTTCAGGTACTTCCACAACATTTCTGTTGCAATAAGGTCAGGACTTTGACTTTCCAAATCATTAACTTTAATCTTTTTTACCTTGGGTAGAATGACTTGTTGGCTGGTTGTTGTTTTGCTGCATGACCAATGTTCTCTTGAGATTCAGTTCATGTTTATATTACATTTTCCTTGAGAATTTGCTGGTATAATTCAGAATGAATTGTTCAATCAATGATGGCTACCCATGCTGGCTTAGATGCAGCAAAACAGGTCCAAACCACAATCCTACAACCAAGTTTCACAGAGGAAATAAGGTTCTTTTGCTGGAATTCAGTGTTCTCATTTCTGCAAACATAAAGCTACTCCTTCTGGCTTGTCCACATGATTTTTAGCAATATACAGACAGGCAGCAATTTTCTCCTTGCAACAGTGCCATGCACAACATCAGTGTTCTCAGGAGGTTGAACTCATGAACATCAAGATTAGCCAACGTGAGGGATGACTTTACTGGCTTAGAAGTCACCCTGGGTTGATTTGTCACCTCATGGACTATTATATGCTTTAGCATGATCTTTGTTGGTTGACTATTACTGAGGAGAGTAACAGTGGTCTTAACTTTCCTCCACTTGTACACAGTGTGTCTGACTGTGGACTGATGGAGTCCAAACACTACAGAGATGGTTTTATAGCCTTTCCATCCTGGTGAGCATCAGCAACTTGTCATCAGAAGGTCCTCAGATATTTACTTTGTTTTTGCCATGATGTGCAACACGTTCCACAAACGTTTTGCGAAGATCAGACTTTGATAAATCCCTGTTCTTCAAAAACAACAAAACACCCACTCACAACTGATTGTTGTCCCATTGATTGAAATTTCATCTTCAAATTAACTGATAATTTTAGAAGTTCACATACTTCTCCCACTTACAGATATGTAATATTGTGTAATAAAATTGTTTCTCAATAAATAAATGACCAAGTATAATATGGTTGTCTCATATTGCTGCACGAAACTGGTGCTCAGCATTTCCAAAAAAGCTTGGAGAATTTTTTGCCCTTCACACTATCCTCCTCACTGTGTGTGATGGTAAAATGTTACCTTCTTGTGTTCCTTTCCAGGCCAGTTTATTACAACTCTGCTTGTTTTAAACCTAATTACTGACCTAACAGTGATTTTGGACATCATTAAGCATATTCAGTAGCATGTGTTATTTTTTAATCTCGCCTTTCCTGGTCAAGGTCATGGGGGCTCTGATGATGCCTGTCCCTGGAGAACACAAGTTGCAGGCATCAGCATGCCCTAAATGAGATGCCAGTCCATCACAGGGCCTATAGCTTTTTCATTGCCTGATTTATGAAGGTCAACAGACTTTTATCTCAGTTAATTTGTGTATTCTCTAATTGTCCCCATGTGTTTTTCCCCTCTTTTCTCCCACCACATGCCAGCAAGTGACTTCATACAAGTGACTTTTCATCCGCAGGCGGCGAATTCTACTGTGTGATGTACTTCAGTCAGATGTCTTCAAATTTACTATTTTCAGTATGATATTAGGCTAATTAACCACAACGTATTTTCACATCAGTGACAATGGTGCCAGAAAATCTGCAGCAGACTGTCTCACAGGCAATATAACCTTGATGGCAAGGAGATTCATTCAGTTCTTTTGGTCTTCTGTATATATAAGTTATTGTATGGTATATATATAGCATATGCATGCACATTTTCAGATACAGCTACAATTTGTTTAGGTTGCTACTGACAATCCAAGTCGCATTCTGCTTTACTGTCTGAACTGTTTACGCATAAGCATCAGCAGAAAAAAACAGTGCATCTGACACCTCAAGTTCTGAGAATAAAAACTGTCTATATTATTGAACATTGTGAGTGAAAGTGACTGTAATTAAATAAATATTGTCATGTGATGTGACACGCCAAATTACTCACAGATTATCAGTGCACTGGGATGTTCACCCAAAATTCACGATGGCACGGTAAACATACACAGCACATTTTACTTCTGGCAGACAGCTAGCTCTGTTACTGTGGTTGGAAAGGCCTAATTGTTACAGTGCCAGAAATGAACCTGCTTGAATGCTGTGATTCCTGATTAAAGCTTTAATTGCTGCCGCACTCGCAATCAAAATACACATTTATAAACGGAATACCCTTCTCCAGAGACCAATAACATAAACAGGTTTTAAATAGTCCAGTGGATAGTTTCACGAAGCTTTCTTCATAGCCCATAAACCCCATAAAGCAGACATTAGGAATTATATGGAATTAGATTCATGACAGTAACTCACTGTCAGCCTGCGTTTCTTTAGCATGAAAAATCCTCCTGCTATGAAGCAGATTCCTGATGTTTCCAAAAATGGAACAAAGAGAAATGATGGCATGGGAAAGGCCCTGTCCATCCCTATGCAACTTTGATGTGTGTTCAGACATCACTGGATTGATTTCGGAAGAACGGCAAAAGTATCTGTCTCTCAAAGAAATACATTTTTTTGCAATGCTGAAGACAATTCAAGTTAATTCCTCATGAGTGTTTCTTTCAGGTAGGTGCATGGTGACAGAGGTAAATTCTGTACAGAGGCCTGCAGGTCTGCTGCTGACAGAGCTTTATGGAGGCGAGCAGTGTTTCGTAGGCAGAAACGACAGCGCTGTCATGCAGCAGGACACACAAAGTGCTTCAGTGGATTTGACCAAGCAGGACAGAGCAGACACCCTCCTACGGAAACTTGCTGTGAGTCGAGAGATGAGAAACAACAAGCTACTGGCTGCAAGCAGCTTCTAGTTGTATTTACTCTGTCTGGAAATGCTGCCGTATTCTAATCTAATATATTCTGCAATTGATCTTACTTGAAATGCTCATTTGAATGTTCTTATACAACCCCAAATCAGACAACTTTGGGACAATATGGAAATAACACTGTTCCTTATATTTACTTAGACTTTCATTTCATTGTAGACAGTACGAACCCAAAATATTTCATGTTTTGTATGGTCAGCTTAATTTCATTTGTTAATAAACACCCATTTCTGCATTTCACATTCCAAAAAAGTGGGGTCAGTAAAGCATTTACCACTTGTAATGTTGCCATTCCTTCTCACAACACCTTAAAGACGTGTTGGCACCAAGAATACCAAGCAATGTGTCTCAGGTGTTATTTTATCTCATTATACTTGCAAATGTGTCTTAATGTGAGTAACAGTACAGGGTCGTCATTGCTGAAGTTTTAGTTTCAAAATTATTAACACATTCTCTATTGGGGACAGGTCAGGACTGCAGGCAGGCAGTCCCTCTTATACCCTTTTATTCCATAGCCATGCCTATTTACTGTGTGCAGCATGTGGTTTTGCATTGTCTGTATTTTTCTGCATTAATGCTGCCATCACAGAAGTGTAAATGACCTTGACCAAGTGCAATGACACAACCCCATACCATCACAGAGCCTGGCTTTTGGATTTGTAGCTCATAACAGTCTGGATGGATCCATCAAGCGTCCAATTCTTCCAACAAAGACTGGAATACTGATTGTTCTGACCACAATACACATTTCCACTGTGTGATGGTCCATCTGAGATGCCTACGAGTCCAGAAATGTTAACACCACTTCTGGACATGAGGCTCCTTTTTTTTGCACAGCAAAGTTTTAAGTAGCATTTGTGAATGTAATATCATATTGTAGTGCTTGACAAAGGTTTGCCAAAGTAATCCCTGCCCATGTGGTTATATCAGCTATTGATGAATGATGGTTCTTGACGCAAGTGCCATCTGAGGGTTCGGAGATCACGTGTCTTCAACTTAGACTTACTCCCTTGCCCTTTACATCATGATTACAATCACCTGTTGACATCACCTGTTTGAAATCACACCATTATTTAGTTGTTGTTTTTTACCACATTACTAGCCCTAAATTACAAGTGTCCCAACTTTTTTGGAATGTGTTCCATGCCTGAAATGCAGGAACAGATTTTGATGAAGTTAACCAGACAAAACATGAAATATATTGGGTTCATACTGTATGCAATGAAATAAAAGTCAAAGTATATGTAAAACACATTGGGTTGTTTTATTCATACTGTCTCAACATTTTCTGATATGGGGTTGTGATTTTATTTGAGTTTCAGTTTTCATTTGATGTACAGATTAGTTTTAGTTGTTTGTTTTTATTTATAGTTTAGAAAACTAATAGTTTAGCAACAGATGCTCAGGTGGAGCAGTGGTTTAATAGCCCCAAGACTGCAGCCCCGAGGCCTGGTGGTGCCTTCCAGTCAGGTTGGGCGTCACAGGCAGAAATGATTCACTGTGGGAGGTATGGTACAGATGGTACAGTTACAGGGCCCTGTAGGCTCCAGACACCCCGTGCAACAGGTTATGTGAGGTAAAAACCGGGAACTTTCTCTTTCATTTTAGACTTGGTAATTTTGTTCTCAGGTGCTTAGGTGGCCCACCACTGCAGGGACCCAGGTCCGAGGTGTGGTGGTGCCTCCATAATAAGGTATCAAATGCAGGCCTGACTGGCTTTGGATGAGGGAGGGGAGGTCATCCACCCAGCTGAATTGAGCTTAAGTGAAATCCTATTCTCTATGATCACTCCTTATTAATCCAAATGCTCTAAGAAAGATATTACAATACTCTTTGCGTAGTGAGTGCACTCCACCTAGACTCCCCTCAATCTCCCCTCTTTCTCTTACTGGCCACTTTATTATCCCCTATCCTCTCCTCATCACTCTTTGTTTCCTCAATTATACTCTACTTATGCTCTACACTCCACTTCCTCCAAGCCACTCTCATTGCAGTGGCCTTCATCCCCTTAAACAAGACTCTGCTGTTCAAGGAGACACACCGACTGCATTGACGTAGGAGTCTATGGGGACTGAGGCATGCACTCCAAAAAGTCAAAGCAAAAGCTTCACCTACCACCACAGAAGTGCCAGGTATTTGAATGATGCTCTCTACATGCTTCTATACGTTTGATCATAACCAATAGGAGCAGAAATATCACAAGTAGTGCCATCTTAATTAATGTAAATGAGTACAAACCACACCCAGTATAGTTACTCCACTTAAAACAAGTAGACTTAGGCGTAGGTTGGGGGCTGCTGCTAGAGCTCCCCCTAGTTGCACCGGTATAACATTTTTAAAGGAGAAGTGATTAAAAGACGAATTAATATTCTGTATATACATTTTAGGGCTACAACAGTTTATTAGAATTACATGGTGGTGCAGAGCTGTCCCTGTTATATATGTTCATTTGTTAATTTGGTAAATAATTACTGAAAAAATATATTAATTGAACAATAGATTGGAATGTTAAGGACAATCCCACCAACGCCACTGCATTTGCTACAACACAGAAGGTAAAGCCTTTAATTCCATATATGACATGGGTTTATTGGTAGCGCTGCAATCTGAGCACTGTCTGTTTATTCAACACCTGTAATACACAAAATGCAATGGGTTTGCTTGTAGCTTGCAAGTATGGTATCTTTGAAAGTCACGTTGTTAACTAAATAGAATGGTATCCGAGCGAGGAAAATGCACTGTATTAATGTATTTTGTTTGTATTAATGTACCTGTTTCTGATCAGTGTATCAAATTGAATATGACTGCAAATAAAATAATAAAATTTTGTTAAGACACCACCTTGGTCCTATTTAATGGTCTCTGTATCAAAAACATTTAAAGTAGGACAACCTGGAAAGAGAACTGGGTCATGCACAGTTTTAAATCGTTCTAAGCGTATTGTAGAGATTGAATCAGGTACTGCAAAAGCACACTTCAGAGATATTCCAACCTTAACCTCAACAAATAATACATGATTTCAAAGTCACTGGTAGCTACTGCACAGTTAATTTAAATGAGAGGAAAATGTGTCACAATCTGACTCTTACCTCAAGAGAGGTGACACTATGTAATCTGAGAAGTATGTTAATGTAAGGGAATTATCAGTACTATCACATCTAAACACCGGGGGAGTGTCTACAGGTGGGCTGTGGTGGGTACTGCTTACCCAGAGGAATTGTCTGCCCATCCAATAGAAAAAGGCAGAAAAAACACTGTCATAGCAATTTTTGAACAATTCTTTGCTTAGTTAGTGCTACTCCTTTACATTATTGCCAGTCAGTGACACTCATTCAGGCAGGTGGTACAGACATGGCTAAGTTGACTGCAAAACCTGCTTGTAGTTAGCTATATATATAGCTAGATATATAGTACCATGCATATACAGTCCATCTGTTCCTCTTCATCCTTTGTTCATCCCGTTTACTCTGCTCTCTAATAGTCAGGACCCCTACAGGACCATCACAGATCAGGCAATATTTGGGTGGTGGATCACTGCAGTGCTGCTGTAATTTTAAACCGCCTCTGTGTCACTGCTGGACTGAAAACAGTCCACCAGCCAAAAATGTCCAGCCACCAGCATCCTGCAAGCACTGATGAAGGATGAGAGAATAATTAACACAATCTGTGCAACAACAGATGAGCTACTGTTTCTGACTTTACATCTACAAGGTGGAGCAATTAGGTGATTGTCTGTAATAAATCCACGGTGAGTGAAGAGTGTTTTTAAAACAGCAGCACTGCTGTGTCTGATCCAATCACACCAGCTCAACACATACTAACAGACCACCACCTCATCAGTGTCAACCCTGATCATTAGAGCAAAGGGGACTAACAACGTATGTAGAGAAACAGATGGACAGTCTGTAATTCTAGAACTACAAATTGCAGAATATATACATATTACAAAAGCTAATCGTATTGTTTATCATTGTGCTGTCCTTTGGCAGAACTATCCTAGTTCATCATACAAACATTCATCTGGCATTGCTGCCCGACGCTGTGTGTTCTATTCCATCGTAGCCTTCTTAAGATCCAAAACAAAATCTGCTAACATCTTTAAAAATTGGATGCAATAATTGTATTAGTTCACCCCCAGCCTTTCTGAATGACAAACTATGCCCTTGTTTGCATATCCCATTTAAGAAAAGCAACACTTTTGTTATTGCCCACCCAAATAATCCAAATGCCCACCCAAAGATGGCATCCTTGTATGACCTGTGATAAACGCTATCTCAAATACTACCTAAACACATGTGTATGTATCTACACACAAGACATATTTCAAAAGCTGGTCTAGAAGAGTGAACACAAACAATTTTCATTAGCAACATACATGCAGCCTGCATATGTATTAATGTACAGGTTTTATAGACCTACTGTGTTACAGTATAATCCACACCGTTTGGTGCAAAGGACTGCTGTTAGGACAACTGCCTTTGATGGTGAAGATGTCTAATGTGGCTTCATTCACATTTACAACGTTTAGCAGAAGCTCTTATCCAGAGTGACTTACAGCTAATGCAGTGTTACAAGGTACAATCTGAGCAAATTGGGGGCTAAGGGTCCACCGGGTGATGTGAACCTTTAACCTTCTAGTCAGTATTGCAGTGGTACCACCTCTGCCCTGTCTAGCAAGATACATATTATATTTTGAATATGCTCCTTATACATAAATCTACTGGTTATGCACTGGTTATATTCGAGTTTGGTCAAAAAAGGCTGTGTTTACTTTTAGAAAAATAGCACACTTTCACCAGTTCAGAGGTACCCAAATATTTGCATAAGACAGTATGTGGAGATGTTATTTAGAAACACACTGTAAATTCTCAGACTAAACAAATATTCAAGGCATTGGTCAATGAAATAAATGAGTACAGGTATGCGTAATTTACCCTCCATCTTGATCAATGGTTGTTTGCTTTAGCAATCAAGGTCTTAAGAATTACCAAATGAAAATCTGTCTCACATATATCGTATTCACTTCTGAATGAAAGAAAACTAGTATGACTGAACAATTCCGACACCTGCTGACAGAAAAGAGATTTGCAGTCTTAAAAGGCAGAAAACAACATAGTATTGTTTCACTCTCGTATTCAGTGTTTCGAGTTTTATAAAAGATGAAGTGATAAGAATTATTGCATTGTACAGGGCAGTACTGTACCACAATGTCTCACATTTACATTTACAGCATTTAGCAGACGCCCTTATCCAGAGCGACTTACAACTGATACAGTCCAAGCAATTGTGGGTTAAGGTCCTTGCTCAAGGACCCAGCAGTGACAGCTTGGCAGAGGTGGGATTTGAACCCTGGACCTTTTGGTCCATAGTCCAGTACCTTATCCGCTAGGCTACCACAGTCAGCTAGGCTACCACATGATAAGAGATACGTCTTTTCTCCCATGCCTACAGCTGAAGGTGTATATTGCAAGAGAACCAGAAACTCCACCTTAATCCCTCCGCACTACCCAAACATAATTGTTTAAAAATAACATAATAATAATAATAATAATAATAATAATAATAATTTAAAGATCTAACAGTCAGGAGAAAACACATCATGTTAAAAACGAAATGTTAAAAATGCTATAACAAAATCACAAAGATGCTGTCTGTGAGCAGAAGTTAGTGAGGGGGACATTTTACCATGCAAAAAACTGTACTAAACGTTTTCATATTAGCTTTAATTAATATTATTGTTTAAAATAAAACACCGTGTGCAAAGTATCTAAACTGCTATGTGACTATGGTAAGGTCTGGTCAATGTCCATTTTGGTCAACGTCCTGTTTCACTGAAGATAATGCGGACGTTAAACGGCGCATACCTGTACTTGAACCATGATGCTATTTAGCCTCCTTGAGTTTCCTCTAAAATGTGAACCAATAGCAGCAAGGCTTCGAGTCTAATGATCAAACAGAAATGTCCAATCACAGATGAGTGCGGACTCGCGGCCGTCAGCCACAATTCCGCCTCTCGCGCCGCGCTCCCTCCCCACACCCAGTACATACATACACACACATTGGCGCGCGGCCAAACACACAAGTGCGCGCATGCACACACACACACACACACACACACACACACACATACAGATTGCAGTGATGGAGAGTGACTGAAAGGTCCTTTCACTTCCAGGACGAATGAGAGCGCAGCTCCGCGTGCACCATAACAAATGCACTTGTGGGAATAATAAGTCACTTGATTCGTCACTGTACAGAGCCGTACAGACTGTTGCAGGGCTTTCGAAAATAAAATGACCTCTACTGGTCACCTTCAGAGGGCGATCGTTCTTTACACCAAAAACCCATCGATGGGCCGAGACCAGCTCGCGCACCGTCACAGCTTACGGTATCTGATCCGCCTTTTACTGCTCGTGCTACAAAAAGGCTGTGGACTGAATTAATAATGCTGGGAGGTATTGATGTGAGAGAATGGAGCTATGTGTGTGTGTGCGTGCGTGCGTGCGTGTGTGTGTCCGGCACAGGCGCAGTGCCCCCTCTGCAAGGTTACCGGTGTGTGTGAGTACCGGTTCCGCTCGCATCTCCTCCCCCCGGCTCTGCTCTGCCTCCATCTCATTCCCTAATCCGCATAAAGGCCGTACAGAAGCAAAGTCGCGCGCACACACAGGTGATTAAAACTGTGACTGAAACCAGCACTACATCACATATAAAAAGCCATTGCTCAACTGAAAACCTGCTCAGAGTGCTTTTTTAATGAATCACGCTCATTACGGTACGCTAAATAACCCGGGACATTCATTTAGCGGGACTTTTCCTGGGATAATAAAGGCGCATCATAAATGATGCATCACATCTGACACTGAGCGCGATTTTGGCGCTTCAATGCTGCAGTGTTACGAGAGCCTGACTGTCAGCTATGGCTCATTTCCAGAAAAGGTGACAATTTACCACACGAGCCTGCAAACGGAATGAAATGTACCGACATGCCAAGCAAGGGCAGGTCTAAATAAATCAGGTCGGATTAATAAAAGGCACGAATGATGTGAGCAGTGCTGATGGGAACACGCACCTTCAGGTTTGGTGTAAATGCCGAACGCTTCGACTCACCAGGCCATGCTCCAAGGACATCGACGCGCTTTGGTGGGCAAAAGGAGATTCCCGGATTGAGGCTCGAAGAAATTTCTACAATTCAGCGGCGAGGGCTAAGTCACCTGCTGCTTGGTGCTGCGTGTTTCCAAATGTTTTCCGCCGCGTTTTTACGGATCCTAAAATAGTGCAGCCGTTGCCTGGTTAGACTGAGGATCCGCAGAGGGAAAAAAACAATGATGGACAAGACATCGCTCAGGATGGCTGCGGCCGAATGCCAAGAAAGAGACGCGGGCTTTTGGTCGCTGATTACAGAAAGAGACGCCGTTCTTCCTGACTAAAGTGTAAATCAAAGAGGCGATATTTGGGATTTAGATGCAATGGGATGAGAGCCCCCCCTCACTGAGGAGCTCGGACGCAGCATCCACGCGGGCTGCTGCTGTGCGCGCGGATGGAGAAGAGGAGGAGGAGGGGGCGGTCTCTCTCTCTCTCTCTCTCTCTCTCTCTCTCTCTCTCTCTCTCTCTCTCTCTCTCTCTCTCTCTTTATCTATCTCTCTCTCTCTCTCTCTCTCTCTCTCTTTATCTCTATCTCTCTCTATCTCTCTCTCTCTAACCCCGCCCCCAACAGGGCAATCACGTCAGCGCACCGCACCAAAGAGCAGTATAGACAGTGGCGTTTGCCGTTCCTTAATATTTTGAATGCTTCTACTAGTATTGTACGCCAATGAATTGCAAAGGTCTATATTCAATCAAAGCATACACCAGTACCACACAGCTGGTTCCACCGGAAGCCGATTACAAAACCCATAAAGGTGACCAGGTGACTGATTGTGTCATAGTCCATTGGAAAGTTCACGTAAAGTATTGGTGGCTGTTTAGAAATGTCTGACATATGTAGTACTCCTTTGTTTTTGACAAACAAACCAGAAGTATGAGGTCACAGTCTTCCATACGATTTTTCTCCTCAACATTACGAGTGTGAGATACTGATAAAAGTTATATCAGCATTTTCTGGTATAACGACCATTAGACGATACTTTGGCAGGGTATATCTTGGGTCTAAAGAATTAAAAAGTTGTTTGAACCCATCTCTCTCAATCACCTGAACTGGCACCGTGTCTTTCACAATGTAGCCTAATTGGTGACAGCACTTGTTATGTCTTGGCATCTATTGCTTTTCTTGTAAGGCACTTCTTTTTTTGCTTTTTGCACATCCGTTTTTTCAAAGCCAAACGACCTCTATGCCAGTTAAGAAATTAAATCTAACAGCTCTGAGCCTGGTGGTGTCTGTATTTTGCACAGTGGTGTAGGTTTCATTTCAACTTTGGGGCTCAACTTTGGGGGCGCAGTTGAGGGAATGTGGTAACAGTGCTCACACGACCCAACCTACCCGTCAAAGTTAATACGCTAATTTGCATATTTGTGACGTCATAACATCATATTTACATGACACCTGTTTTCAGAGGGTTTCAGTTCTTTACATATTGCTGCTTCTCTCTTACTCTCTGTGTAGGATAAACCAAATGAACTATTCTGATATTTAAAAAGAACAACAGTATGTACATATTGTTTAATGGATTGAAATTCACAAAGTTGGCACCACAGCAGCTGCTGTCCGTGTTTGGGGAGGGGCACCCAGAACGAACTTACTTGTGAAAAAGCATGTCCACATTCCTCCCTCCATAGCACACAACCATAATTGTTTAAAAGTACCATTTAACAATAAAAGTAATAATTTCGTTAAAATCTAACAGCCACAAGAAAACACATCACACTGTGATGCTGTGGGCATTTCCGCCCCTCCAAACTTTAAGGGGGACACGTCCCCCCTGCTCCCCTAAAACTACACCTATGATTTTTTTCTTTTGGTGCAGTTTGTTCACACATTTTTGACTTCAGGCAAGTGCTGTTAGGTGGAATACTAAAACATCAAAAACGTCACCCAATTTAAAATGCTACTCTGTGTTTTCTTGGTTGCTATTGGATGCCTATCTGACTGAGTGTGCTACTAACCAATCAAAACTGCTCATTAGAATGGCTTCTGTCTACATGCCTGCGCATGCTTCTATAATGTGAGTCTATTAACAAACAGACAAGAAATCTGACCAATCAGGTTCATGGTTTTCACTATGGGGGCTGGCCCATAGCGATCTAACACCTTCTCAGCATACTGAAGAAGGTGCTACACATTCTTCATTCATAAACAACGGTCACTGTCTGTGTGCATGATAATTTGGCTAGACAAGGTCAAAGGGTGACTTCCAAGGAAATTCAGCAATGTCAGCCTTCACTGTAATAGGATTGAAGAGCAGAACATGGACTTTATCTTCAGTAAGCCTAACAGACTGGTGAGTTTGGTGTTTACTTAATGTTTTGGCTGCCCTGGCATACTGTAAACATAAGAAATGTGTGATCCTACTTTGTTGAATGGTTGTACATGTAAGATTCGTGGATTATTTTCAAACGCCTTACACAGAAAATTAAGCTAAGAATAATAGGAGTACTTGCTACTTTTGTCATTTGTAGTTGCATTTGTGGGGTGTCAATCTGTATACTGAAATCCATACAATAAGTTAAAGTCAAGCCTAAGTTTATGTGGTACTTTTATTGTGCAGTTACAATATGTATGCACGTTCTGGTAATGACAGCATGCATTTAAGCTGGCATGGACTCCACAAGTTTGCAAAATCTGATGATATATGATATCCCCGCATGATTAAACATTATTCCAAATAGCATCTTGTGATGTTTCTGAATGCTTGGTTTCTCATGTGCCTCGATGATTGCTCAATGGAGTTTCAGTTAGGTGACTGTGGAGAAAAGTCCATGGCAATCAACATGCCATTGATCTTCTTTGCTCTTCAGTAGTTGTTGCAAAGAACTGAGGTGTGCTTTGGGACATTATCCTGCTGCATGGATCCAAACAAGCATTTTCACTAGTGGTCTCAGTCATTCAGCCCCCTCGTACATGATAAATATAACCATTTACCATAATAACTCATGCCTTTCATCCATTTCAGTCATCACACAAGTATGCTGAGCTGTGCCTGAGGGAGGGGAGGCAGAACAAGGCGATTATCCCTACTGGTGCTGGACCAGTGAACCATATTCAGCCCTGCAATGAACTGGAGAACCAAACAACATACAGTGGTGCTTGATAGTTTGTAAACCTTTTAGAATTTTCTCTATTTCTGCATAAATATGACCTAAAACATCATCAAATTTTCACACAAGTCCTAAAAGTAGATAAAGAGAACCCAGTTAAACAAATGAGACAAAAATCTTATATTTGGTCATTTATTTATTGAGGGAAATGATCCAATATTACATATTAGTGAGTGGCAAAAGTATGTGAACCTCTAGGATTAGCAGTTAATTTGAAGGTGAAATTAGAGTCAGGTGTTTTCAATCAAAGGGATGACAATCAGGTGTGAGTGGGCACCCTGTTTTATTTAAAGAACAGGGATCTATCAAAGTCTGCTCTTCACAACACGTTTGTGAAAGTGTATCATGACAGAAAAAGAGTTGTTGATCAGGCTGGAAAAGGTTACAAAACTATCTCTAAAGAGTTTGGACTCCAATCCATAGTCAGACAGATTGTGTACAAATGGAGGAAATTCAAGAACCATTGTTACCCTCCCCAGAGTGGTCTACCAACAAAGATCACCCAAGAGCACATGCGTCTAATAGTTGTTGAGGTTCACAAAAGACCCCAAGGGTAACTTCTAAGCACTGAAGGCCTCTCTCACATTGGCTATGTTCATGTTCAGGGCAACCATCATAAAGAACCAACTGAAACAGCAATGTGTGCATGGCAGGGTTGCAAGGAGAAGCCACTGCTCTCCAAAAAGAACATGCTCTCTTGCTAAAGATCACGTGGACAAGCCAGAAGGCTATTGGAAGAATGTTTTGTGGTCGGATGAGACCAAAATAGAACTTTTTGGTTTAAAAGAAAGGCGTTCTGTTTGGAGAAAGGAAAACACTGCATTCCAGGATAAGAACCTTATTCCATCTGTGAAACATGGTGGTGGTAGTGTCATGGTTTGGGCCTGTTTTGCTGCACCTGGGTCAGGACAGCTTGATGGAACAATGAATTCTGAATTATATCAGAGAATTCTAAAGGAAATTGTCAGGACATCTGTCCATGAACTGAATCTCAAGAGAAGGTGGATCATGCATCAAGACAATGACCCTAAGCACACAAGCTGTTCTACCAAAGAATGGTTAAAGAAGAATTAAGTTCATGTTTTGGAATGGCTGTTCTGTACAGAGGAATGGGCTAAAATTCCTCCAAGTTGGAGTGCGCGGGGGGCCAGGTGTCAGACCAGATACTGAAAGCAAAGGTTCACATACTTTTGCCACTCACTAATATGTAATATTGGATAATTTTCCTTAATAAATAAATTACCAAGTATAATATTTTTGTCTCATTTGTTTAACTGGGTTCTCTTTTTCTACTTGTAGGACTTGTGTGAAAATATGATGATGTTTTGGGTCATATTTATGCAGAAATATAGAAAAGGGTTATAATATAGAGAAGGGTTCACAAACTTTCAAGCACCACTCTACATGCTTGTCTGTGCCCTGTGAGTTCTGTAGATGGACTCCCCCATGATGACGGTCAGTATAAACAGGGTTATAACCTGAAAAAATATAAATAACTAAAATATAAGTAGTTCTGCTTGTTTGTTTGTGAAAAACAGCAGGGCTTTCAATGCCTGCTATTCTCATTTGAGATTGAAATTTTGGCATCAGAACAAGTAACACAGTAAAGGAGCACTGTAATTCATTCACTTTCTTATCTGTTTAATCCTGAACAGGGCTGTGGGAGAGCCGGTGCCCACCTAGGGCGCAAGGCAGGAATAACCCTAGATAGGGCGCCAATCCATTGTAAGACACACACACACTCACACACTGCACATACACATTTAGCGTAACCAATTAACCTAACACACGTCTTTGGACTGTGGGAAGAAACCAGAGTACCCGGAGTAAACCCACACAGACACGGGAAGGACATACAAACTCCACAGAGAAAGGACCCAGAACACTCCACCAGGCATCAAACCCATGACCTTCTCATTGTGAGGTGACAGTTCCGTCCCCCGAGCCACCCCAGCACTGTAATTATAAAGCTTTAATAATATGATGTAATTGCATACACTGAATATAATAGGCTATTAACCCAGATGGTGCAGGACAAAGAAAACAAAATGATTCATTTGCCTTATGTGTACACAGTGACAATCTGATACATTCTTTTAATTAGCTAATATGAACAAACCAAAAATGGTGAGAAAATGTAGTCAAGGACTGGATCTAGTTTGCATGGGTTAAGTAATACTTAGTCCTGTCTGCACTTACTGTTATGACTATTGTGTCGTATGATTTTATGTTGACCCATGGGCCCTAGAGGAACGTTGTTTCATTTCCTTGTGTACTATGTAGATGGATGAAATGACAACAAACTCCTACTTGATAGAAACTGAACAGTCCTAACTTACAGTCTCATAGGAAAGTACAGAAAGGTTTTGAGAGAGGCTTAGAAGAAACATTTAAAAATATTGTGCTCTTTTGCTGGTTATTTTGTAAGTACTAGTGTTGGGGTCACAAAAATATTTTCCCACCAAATATGGTGACAGTTATGTAAGATTCGTTGTGGTAGGGAACAAATCATTAACACATCAGCAAAAAAGATTAAAGAGACACGCACTGAAAGGTTATTTAGCGAACCAATTGTCCTTCTGTGGAATAGTCTTTTTTTTACATTAAACTATCAGAATTTGCCAATTACTGCACAACAACTACCCATTCAGTGGACTGAAATAGGGCATCTGAACACAAAGGAGAGCATGAATTGTCTTATTTTGTATTAATGAGTTCACATATATTCTATGTGCAATAGGCTAGTGTCCCTCTGACTGACAGAAGGGAAAGAAATGCCACTACACATCCAGAGAACATGACCAGTTATGTTTTTTCTAATCACTGACAAGAAGTGAAGATGATCCAAAAACCATATTATAATAATAATAATAATAATAATAATAATAATAATAAATTATTATTATTATTTAAAGTGTATCAACTGTGCCTTTTTGTAACCATGATATAGCATATAGCATTTGTCTGATTAAAGTCTGTATCCAGTTATTGGGGCATTACACATTTATGGTAAACATAGAGAGGGAGCCAAAATTCTTGTTTGGACCCTTGTGGAGAAGGACTCCTACTACAACAAGATAGTGACTATTCAACAACTACAAGAAGACTAAAAAAGATCAAGGACTGTTGACTGCCATGGACTTTCCTCCACATTTTGCACAAACTTGTAGAGCCCATGCCACCTCAAGTACATGCTGTCATTTTATATATATATATATATATATATATATATATATATATATATATATATAGTGGGTAAAAAAGTATTTAGTCAGCTACCGATTGTGCAAGTTCTCCTGCTTAGAAAGATGAGGGAGGTCTGTAATGTTCATCATAGGTACACTTTAACAATTAGAGACAAAATGAGAAAAAAAATCCAGGAAATCACATTGTAGGATTTTTAAAGAATTTAATTGTAAATCATGGTGGAAAATAAGTATTTGGTCAACCACAAACAAGCAAGATTTCTGGTTCTCACAGACCTGTATGACATAGCATGCACTGAAGAAAAAGTTAAGCAATCAGGGGAAAAGTAGCAGTTGTACCAGGTGTTCTCTTTTACTGTCTAAGACAGAGAGACATGCAACCACCTGAACCACACACACACACACACACACACACACACACACACACACACACACACACACACACACACAGGCTTACTGCTATAGATCTCATTCTTTGTTTTCATAAACCAAAAAAACATGCAAAAGGGATGTGCAATTAGGTCTAAATTTGCTAGCCATATCAGGAGGCTTTGGGTTCCTGACGTGAGCGCTTTTTTTATGTGATGCCACTGTAATGAGCCGTCACATGCAAGTGAAACATGCAAAGGTCAGAAAAAGATTTCTTCAACTTATCGTTTCTAATGTGAAGTAAAAAAAGAACATGTTTTAAGGGCTTCAATTCCCATTAAAGCAGCTGCAGCCCACACCTACAGAGCGTGTAACGTGCATCCTGTATCACCAGCCTACGCCTCACATGCAAGCATGTCAGGTTCCACCTCATCCCTCCCCTCTCAGCACTAAAATATTTGTGAGATGTGTCTAGTATAGTGGAGCAAAGTTTCGACTGAGCTGGATATCCATAATTCAAAGTTGAGAGTCTGCGATGGAGACGGCACTTCCTTAGGGAGCTGCTGTGCATTAGCTCTGCTGGCAGTGCAGGCTTTAGGAGGACGCCGCTCAAGGCTGAGCAGACAGGCTGCAACTCCCTGTAGTTCATTACAACGCTAATGCTAACTTCCAACCATTCGGCTCATTGCAAAAGCCTACCTGTGTGTTGAAAGAGCAACTGATGCCTTAACATATCTTTACTGTAATCCCATTTCACATCCAACATACCCAAGTACAATCTAAACTGGGTAGAGTGCAACTTTGATCTCAAAACTGCCTAAATTATTTGTGGCATGGGTTCCACAAGATGCTGGAAACAATCCTTTGACGTTCCGCTCCATGTTGATATGGTGGTTTACTGGATTCAAATCTAATAACTGGGAAGGCCACAGAAGAACACTGAACTCATTGTCATATTCGAGATGACTGTTGCTTGGTGAGTATGCTGAAGGTACCCACTAGAAGATTAGAAGGACAGATTAACTGTGACCATGAAGGGCCAGACTCTTCAGACTGTCTTTATTTTAGAAACTGTTGTGCATGAAGATTCCAGGAGATCAGTAATTATAGAAATACACAAACCAGCCTGCCTGGCGCCAACTATTATGCCATAGTCAAAATCATTGAGCTCTTATTTGTACCAGCACTGCATTCTGGTTGGATCAGCCATCACACAGACACTGTGACACACAATGTCACAAGTGTGGACCTTGCCATTGTGTAACAGGACAACTTTTGGGAGTCATGCATATAACCCCATGTAATGAACATCAGTGTAATGAATCATAAACATGAATGTCAGTGCAGAAACAGGTGTTGTCAACCTGCACAAAGAAGCACTCCAAATGTTCCTGATGATTGTGAAAGATAGAATACTCTGTATCTGCTGACAGCAAACCCCATCCTTTCACTTCTGAACCTAGTTCTGCTTTAGTTGTAGATAAACCTATGGTTTAGTTGAAGCTTTGTTATCAGATGAGGATAACCATTAATATAAAGGGTTCAACAACTGGTTAATACGGTGTGCCTCATCTAGGCTACTTGTCTTTGGTGGCTTATGTACTGGCAAACTGTCATCATGTGGCACTAGTGTCATGGCTGATGGTAGTGGTATTCAATAGATGCTTTTATTTTAACTGTCTGTCATGTGACTCTTCCAATCTCACCTTTATCACTGGGTCTGTAAATGTCATTGACTTCCCAGTACCTCTGAGCCAATTCTCAGGTTGCAATATGCGTTTTCCTGCAGTGTGTTCATTCTAGGTACACGCTGAATCTGGTTGACCAGGAAAAAGCGAGGGTAAAATGACAAAATCAAGTTAAAAAAATAATAAATACCCTAAATAACTTTGACTGGTTCACATCTACCCCACCTCATCAGAGCCCCAGTTTTGCATTCCTGCATTACCTTCTGGCTGGCGTGGTGTATCACATCAGACAATTGTCCTGAGGGAGGAGATACCAGACAGGGCAGCAACTGTGACTAGTGTCCCATCCAGGGCACACTTACCCTACTTTGTGTTCGTCAAGATAAATGCTGCAACCTGTTAAGGGAGGTTAAAATGTGATTTTAATAATAAATAAGTCTATAATAATAGCAACACTGATGGTCAGGGTCATGGTGGATTTAGAAACTTTCCCACAAATAGTCCCACTCAGGATGGTAGAAACATTAAAGTCATTTTATGGCTAGGGGCAGTACAGACTACCCTGTGGCCCAGCCAGCATGTTTTTGGAAGGTTTCAAAAAATTGGTTTGGCTGAAGAAAGGGGTACCAGTAAATATTTTGGGTCGCCTGACCTTTAGAGCCCTATGGAAGGGTGCCGTTGGGTCTATTGTACCCTCTTTACAGCACCCATCTGCAACAAAGTAAATTTTAAATGATTAAAATGTACTATTTTTTAAGGCGACCTCAAGAAAAGCTAAAAAAAAAAAAAAGTACTTGTAGAAATGAAGTGAGCAGGTTCTGCAGGAGCTTTCTTTTGTTGGCAAGCATAGATAGAGACAAAGAAAGAAAGAGATAAAGAGAGCGAGAGAGAGAAAGTTGGGGAACGAGAGGTGTGAAGATTAAACAGACTGGATTCTGAAGAAAACCTGAATGGTACTGATAGCAGAGCATAACTGAAAAGCAGGATAGAAAGAGACCGAGAGTGTACAGTAGGAAGAAACAGGGATGAAAGAGTTAGAGAGAGACCCCCAGGGGCCAGATCCCTTGAACCAGATAGTTATATAAGAGTACAAGCATTTGACTGCAAACAATACGGAGACAAAACAGAGGACAGAGGTTAAATGCAAACAGAGAGACAGTCAAGGATAAAGGCAAACAGATAAAGCAAATGGGAAATAGGCAAAGGTTATACTCACAATCAATCCCTTCCTTCTTATTCCCATCACTCCATGCCATAGCAAGAGCCATGCTGATGTTTTATTTATGGGAGAGATTCCGGCTGCACATGTACCCTCTCCATAATTTATAAAGCCTAGCATTAGGGCCTGCCTGCAGAGCGATTGGAAATGTTTGTGTGCCCCTATATACTAGTAAGCGCAAGTTAGTTAACTAAAGAAAGCACAGACTGGATGTACCTGTACAGATTACAGTCTTACAACAAATACTCTGACATTTAGGGTACTTTAGTAATAATGGTACGACCCAAGCAAACATGACAAAATCCCCACACTTGGGCGATATTCACCCAGCTTTTCCCAGCTGCCTTTTTAACTTCATAGTCAAATAAAAAAATCACAGGAAAAAAAATGTGTTTAATAGCTGAACATTTTGGCATTGTCAAGCATACTTCAAACAAATGACCGCCCCAGGTCAGCAGGTCAGCATTGCAAGATAAAGCCTCGTCACTGATCAGATTGAGATCCAGACAGTTTGCTGATGTCTTTAAGCACATGTTTTTCCTGTTGCAAGGTGCATTATCATCCTGAAATATGACTTCATCCTCGCCAAATCTAGGTTGTGTCAATGAGAAAATTTTCACCCCTGTATTGACTCTTGAGACTAATGTCTGCTATATCCCCTGGTCCTACCACTGACATGCAAACCCCATGGCATATTGGAAATTTTAGCACTTTCTTCAGGAAGGCAAAAGCAGAGTTGTGATTCACTGCTGACTACCACTTTCATCCAATCATCCACACTCCATAATTGCTTCTCTTTAGCCCTCTGTAATCTTGTTTTCTTTTATTTAGGTGGTAGTGCCGCTTTTTGTTTGGCTTTTCAATATGCAAATTCCATTTCATTCAGCCAATTTCATGTCACTGGGTTTTCTATCCTGACACTTTGAAGTCTTCCTTGATCTACCTGTATGTTTTCCTTTTATAACCTTCCCATTTTGTTATACTTGCAGCGAATTTTAGAGACAGCTCACTGAGAAAAACCAACAACTTCTGTCACACTCAGTGTTGGATTTCCTTCTCGAAGGAGTGTCATAATCCTTTCCATTGTTCTTTCAATTTCCAAGTCCAACAGCTTGTTAAGGTCTGTAAGCATTCCCTATTAACCACAGACAAATTTTCATTTTAGCCTCGAGTCTGCAGTTGTTTTACAATACCAAATTAAAACGTGATTCCATGAATTTTTCATCTACGTTGGTCAGAAGAGGATCATCTCCCCAGCTGGTGCAACAGTGGCCCCTCTCTGCCGCCTGAGGTGCCGCTAATGATGATGAATGGATGCATGGCATGTTATGCCCCGTGGGTATGCTCCTGTTGGAAAAGTCTGCTCCCACCCAGTGAAAAGAAGGTCAGTGGGCAGAGGGGACAAGCAACAAGGAAACTGGCCACATTCAAAAACGGGTGAGATAAAAAAAAATAAAATAAAAAATAAAAAATACATTAATCGGACAAAAAATTAATAACCTGTGGCTGAAGCGTACCTAATAGCCTGTAAAACCGCTACAAAATCTGATGAGAATTTCCTGTTGACTGGGATTTTTGGTAGACCCGTTATGACCGTACATCTCGGTACACCTGCATATTCAGCTACTTCCTTCACACTGGCCTCTGGCCTTTTTGTCAATCATTAACATCTGTTTGCGACCAATTTTCCACACATCGAACGAGACATTCACTGCACTGTACCGCCTCTTCTCAATCTAAGAATCCCGGTATTTATAGCCCATTCATCCTCGAGCAATGCCATCTGATGAAGCCTGAAGTTACTACCACCTTAAACAAGCCAGGGAAACTTCTAAGCAACTGAAGGCCTCTCCCACATTGGCTAATGTTAATGGTCATGAGTCCACCATCAGAAGAACACTGAACAACAATGTTGTGCATGGCAGGGTTGCAAGGAGCAAGCCACTGCTCTCCAGAAAGAACATTGCTGCTCGTCTGCAGTTTGCTAAAGATCATGTGGACAAGCCAGAAGGCTATTGGAAGAATGTTTTGTGGACAGATGAGACCAAAATAGATGTTTTTGGTTTAAAACAAAAGCATTATGTTCGGAGAAAAAAAAAAACCCACTGCATTCCAGCATAAGAACCTCATCCTATCTGTGAAACATGGTGGTGGTAGTATCCTGGCTTGGGCCTGTTTTGCTGCATCTGGTCCAAGACGGCTTGCCATCATTGATGGAACAATGAATTCTGAATTATATCAGAGAATTCTAAAGGAAAATGTCAGGACATCTGTCCATGAACTGAATGTCAAGAGAAGGTGGGTCATGCAGCAAGACAATGACCCTAAGCACACAA
>JAJAGP010000706.1:139758-315703 GCA_025084515.1 Ancistrus triradiatus | reverse complement strand
ACTTTGGAAGAAGAACTTCTGCACAGCTCAATCACAAAGCAACTTTATGCTTAGTGCTAAAAGAGATGCACTCTAATAACACCTATAGATTTTCACATACAGCCCTTTGCAAATAGTTGGGAACCCAGTCGAACCTTATGTTTTGTTGATTTTCTAAATGGAAAGAAGTTAAAGGAGCAATCTTAAATATTTCATATTTAGGCACATTTTAATAAACCATTAATGCATCATAAGTTCTGAGACAGAAGAGCATCTAGTTAATTGCCATACATTACATTTTTACAAGTATGCAGTTAATTGTACACAAATGTGACATCCGTGCAGAGAGGTCAGTTGTTACTGCTGCAGACTACTAATTGGCTCTTACACTCAACTGCTCAGTTCCACTGTAAGTCACTCTGGATGAGGGTGTCAGCTAAATGCTGTACTTGCAATGCAATATACATGTAACTGGGCCTCAGGCACTGAAAAAGATCCTGTAGAAAGCTCCTACCATTTCCATGTGGGGCAATGATGAACTAGATGATCTCCTGCAGCAACAAACTGCAAAAACACTTGCATTTAGTTTTTGACATGATATTATTACTTACAAAATCTATATTGCAATTTACTATCACAATCATACTTAAAACATCACTTACCTCATCAGGAGTAATAACTCCAGTTTCATTAAATTTGGATTCCTGCGATAAACAATGAAACAATTAACAATTATAAACAAAGTAATAACTAGATAGTTGTGAATTTAAATATGTTAGGTGTTTTGTGGGAACCAAAAAAACGTTTTACATGCATGAAACTGAGAAACTAGTCAACAACGCAACACAATGCCAGTCGTAAAATACAGTTATGTTTGATCATGTGTTCACTTAGGTTCACGCTAACTGCCTGTTAAGTGCTGTATTTACTACAAGGTCCTGCTAATGACATATAAAGCTATACCTGGTTTAGCTTTGGCATAGCTCACTGATCTTCTAAAGCAGTATAGCCCATCCCAAGTACTTCAGTTAGCTCAAACAGGTCTTTTGCTAATCTCTAGTATCAATCACAACTCAACCGGGGTAGATGATTTTCTTCTAAATTCTGGAAGAGTGTTCCACATTATATTAGCAACTCGAGCTCTATTGGTGTTTTGAAATCCAGCTTGTTTAACCTGGTCTATTCATGGTCCTTGGGGTGTTTAACCTAAGTAAACATATGTATGTAAATTAAAGCAATATTCTAAGAAGTCATTAGCTTATATGATTTGGGATTGTTTTCCTGTTTCACCCAGACATTGGCAGTCAGTACTGATCATTGTATACCCTGAAACTTCATTTATAGAACAATAAATTATACCTCAACCAGCTAATGAAAAGACAAAAGATATAAAAATGCAGCGGAACCACACCTTTAATGGCTACTGCATCTTATGTTCCGATATACCTTCCTCTCCCACCTCCATCAGCTTTGACACTTGCCTGCATTGCCACTCACTCCAGATCAGACTCCTCTAGTAAGCATACCTCTAGTATGGTCCTAATTTTGGCATTAGACAACACATTGCTTTAATTCTGATGTTTAGAGACCATGAAATTGACGCCTATTTTCCAGTTTTTGTGGCCACTAGGCTTAACTGGACTTGTACGCTTTGGTCACTGTTTTCACAGTGTAGATTTATTGGCAAAGCTCAGAAAGTTGTTCTGCTCTCACGCTTCAGCAAAGTGTGAATTACAGCTCAGTGTGTGCCTATAAACGCGTTCCAGAGGCTTACCTGCAAGCCTTTAGGAAGTTGACTAAAAGCCCCACATAAACTTATGTGAAATACACTAGAGAAAAAACAATCCTATTTGAAAAATAGTGAAATGCTAGCAAAGTTAAAAATTTTGAGCAGCTTAAGGAACTACAGTCGTATGAAAAAGTTTGGGGACCCCTGATAATTTTCATGATTTTTCTTTATAAATCATTGGTTGTCCAGCTCAGCAATTTCAGGTAAATATATCATATAGCAGATGAACACCGCGATATTTGAGAAGTGAAATTAAGTTTATAGGTTTTACAGAAAGTGTGCAGTAATTATTCAAACAAAATTAGGCAGGTGCATAAATTTGGGCACCCTTGTCATTTGAATACCTTTAGCACTAATTATTGGAACACAAACATTTGTTTTGTAAGATCATTGGACCCTTGAATCTACATACACAAGGAATCCAACTATGAGAAAGGGTTAAGGTGGCCAAATGGAGTTTTTCTCCTCTTTGCATCTTCTCTGAAGAGTGGCAACATGGGAGCCTCAAAAACAACTCTCAAATGGCCTGCAAACAAAGGTTGTTCAACATCATGGTTCAGGGAAAGGGAAAAGATCAAAACTTCTCTCAGAGATTTCAGCTGTCAGTTTCCACTGTGAGGACATAGTGAGGCAATGGAAGACCACAGGCACAGTTCTAGTTTAAGGAACTCCGAAGTGGCAGATCAAGAAAAAATCTCAGATAGGCAGAGGCGAAGGATGTTTGAGGATGTTGAGAACAGTCATAGTCAAGCCACAGACCACCTCCAAAGACCCTACAACCTCATCTTACTGCAGGATGGTGTCACTGTTCATCGTTCAACTATACAGCGCACTTTTGACACAAGGAGAGGCTGTATGAGAGAGTGATGCAGAAGAAGCCCTTTTTTCTGCAGACACTCCACGCCACAAAACAGAGTCACTTGAAGGTGTGCTACAGCACATTTGGACAATCCCAGCTTTCATTTGGAATAAAGTGCTGTGTACTGATGAAACTAAAATTGAGTTATTTGGGACATAACAAGGAGCGGAAAAAAAAGAACACACAGCATCCCAAGACAAAACACTTGCTATTCCACAGTAAAATTTGGTTGGCGGTTCCAATCATGCTGTGGGACTGTGTGGCCAGTGCAGGTACTAGAAATCTTGTTAAAGTGAGGGTCGACATGGATTCCAGGTAATATCTCCAGATTCTTGAGAAACAAATGTTCAAGAAATCAGTGACAAAGTTGCACCGAGGCCAACGACCCCAAACCCTGCCTCCAAAATCTACTAAGGCATTCATGCATGAGGAAGGAAACCAGTACAAACGTTCTGGAAATGGCCATCTCAGTCCCCCAGACATGAATATTACTGAAAATGTGGGGTGTCCATGCTCGGGAACCATCAAACCTACCTGAACAACCTGGAGATGTTTCTAAAGAGAAGAATGGTCAAAGCACATTCAACCAGAATCCAGACTGGAAGCTGTAGGAAGAGTTTAGCGGCTGTTCCTGTTATTCTACAAAAGGAGGATCTACTAAATATTGATGTAATTTTCTGTTGGGGTGCCAAATTTATGCACCTGCCTAATTTTGTTTGAATAATTACTGCACACTTTCTGTAAATCCTATAAACTTCATTTCACTTCTCAAATATCACTGTGTTCATCTGCTATATTTAACTCAAGTTGCTGATCTGAACAACCAATGATTTATAAACTAAAATCATGAAAATTATCAGGGGTGCCCAAACTTTTTCATACCACTGTACTTCCACATTACCGTCTGGTCATGTATCAGACGACCTTATCCAGAGCAACTTACAATTGATACAGTCTTACAGTCCAAGTAATTGTGGGTTAAGAACCTCAAGGACCTAACAGTGGCAGCTTGGTGGGATTGTGGGATTTGAACCCTGGACCTTCTGGTCCACAGTCCAGTAACTTAACCGCTACAACATCACGGTCCTGATGTAAGGAGTGTCTGCCAGAGCAAGTAATTTAAAGAGGCACAAAATAAATGTTTTGCCTGAAACAGTTATGTTAGCGAATGAGTATTGTCTTTAACCACAAGACTGCGGTCACATCAACTCCCTAAGCAGGAGCTGGCCCCACACTCCACTGGGATTATGGATTTATTTGTTTGTTTAACCCTTCATCAGTATCGCTATTCATGACAGGAGTCAGATTTCATCAACACTAGTCAGTACATTGGGTCAATACAGACCGACCAATTAACCTCAAGCACATCTTTGCAACGTGGGAAGAAACCACCACAAGAACCTGGAGTAAACCCAAGTGGATATGGCAAGGACACAAACTTCACACAGGGTTCATCTTGAGCTTCAGTTCGGGACAAAACAAAGGTTCCCTGGACCTGTGCAGTGACTGTGCTAACTGCTTCCCATCCTTTGTAACATGTGTGTATGAAAATAACAATGGTGAACATATGGGCTCCAGCAGCAGAGGACCACACGGCATGCCACTCCTGTAATAACAGGCAACTGAGGGCACAATTCGCACGGACTCAACAAAACCGGACAATACAAGATTAGAAAAATGTTGCCTGGTCTGATGAGTGTAGACTTGGATGGTAGGGTCAAAATATGGAATAAACAACATGAAAGGATATATGCATCCTGCCTTGTAGCAGTGGTTTATGTTGGTGGTTTAATCGCGTGGGGGATATTTTCTTTGCACACTGTTGCTGACCATGTCCATCCCTTTATGTCCACAATGTACCATATTCTGGTGGCTAATTCCATGCTAAGCTCAAACCATCTCAAATTGGTTTCTTGAACATGACAATGTACTCAAATGGCCTCCACAGTCCCCAGATCTCAATCCAACAGAGCTGATTTGGGATGTGGTGGAACAGGAAATTGGCATCATGGAGGTGCATCCAACAAATCTGCAGCAACTACATGATGCTGTCATGTCAGCATGGACCAAATTCCCTGAGGAATGTTTCCAGGACCTCGTTGAATCTATGATAGGAATAATTTTGGCAGTTCTGAAGACAAAATGGGGTTCAACCCAGTACTAGCAAGGTGTACCTAATAAACTGAAGACTGACAGGTTAGTCTTCATGGAAATGACGTTTAATGTATACTTACTTACCTGAAACATTCAATATGTCGTTAAAACGTGTCTCTAACTACTACTCGCTCATTACTGTGAGCTTTGCAGACGTGACGAGTTATTGCTTTGTCAGAATGAAACAGCTCCGGTCTACTCAATTAATTAACGATATATGCTGATATAATGAAGCTATCTGTGAGAACAGGAATAGAAGGTAAAACGATGCTCATGATTTTGATATTTCCGCACATCCACCAACCTCCCACACAGTCAACAAACGAGACCAGACAAGCTATCACGAGCTCGGTTACCTACCTTTAGCACGGGCGTTAAAAACTCAGCCACCCCATGTGCCGTGCCTTTCACTGAATTAATGACGTTCTGCATGCTGACAACAGCAGAAGCTCTTCCTCACTGAGAAGCTCCGGCTTCTTAAAAGACCTCTTGGTACAAATAATAATGCAAATGTTTACAGAGTTCCTCAGCATGAAGCTAGTCCATATACCACACCACATGACCTAAATCACATGATCACTCTGTCAAGCTGCGCCCTCTGACGTCACACGTAGTCAGGCTACCTACAGCTTCAATCGCAAAGACCCGCTGTGCACTTATCGTAAGGTCAAAAGTATGTAGACACTGCTTCTAATTAATGACCTCTGTTATTTCAGCCACACACACTGCTAAAGGGTTAATAATATGAAGCATACAGGCATGAAACTGTGACAATAGAATGGGTTGAATATCTCAGTGACTCTCAATAGAACACGCTTATAGATTTCCACCTTCTTAACAAATCAGTTCATCAAATCCATCGAGAAATTATTTGATGGATACCTTTCAGCCAGAACTTATTGTCCAACAATGGTGGCCGACAAAATTTAGTGGACATCAGCAAAGTGAAAGCAAAATTTGTAATAACAGTCATGTTTTTTCTCTTGCAATCAAGTAGTTATTTATCTGTTGGTGAAAAGTACTTGGGTGGCACTGTTGTGCAGCAGTTAGCGTGGTCCAGGATCTCTAATGTGTGTGGGTGTATATATGTGTGTGTATGCATGTGCCCTGTCTGCCTTGTGACCTGTGCAACCAGCTAGACATCGTCTTTGTTGCAACCCTAACCAGGATTAAGTAGATAAAACAATTAATTAATAAATGAATTAATGATAAGTACTATGTCATTCCATATTTTATCATTTATTTTAAACATTTTTCTTTAGAATTTGAATTTAATTGTTCCATCAATGATTGTAGTTGCCCTGGCCCAGACGCAGCAAAACAATGATACTACCACCACCATGTTTCACAGATGGGAAAAGGTTATTATACTGCAATATTCTTAATAGTTATTATCCTTAGAACATCTCCTTTCTTCATGCTATTACTTCTGGAATAGTATTTTTGTTGAGAAAGCCAGGATAAGAACTCCAAACAAACTGCTTTAAGGGTTCTTTTAAAATGTTAAAGGTTGGGGCTGTTGTTGGGGTGGTGTTGGTGAGCTTGTGTTCATCGATGGCATTCATGAACTCAGAAGTGTACAGAGGCATTTTGGAAAAATTAAGATTAAAAATTGTAAAACTGTGATTTTTGACCACATTTTGAATACATTTTAATATTTGTAAATGTTTAAACATAGCAATCTTTTTTAATTTTGATATTTTTGGGAAGTGTTTTGCTTGAAACTATGCCTGATGTGTGTTTCTGTAAAAAAAAAAAAAGTGCTACTTGGATTGCGACATTTTTTTTCTAATGCAGTGAAATTCATGCTTTTGTAAGACTGGCTTAAATGTCCAAATACCAAATACTGTTTGGGGCAAATTCTAAAGGAAAACATCAAGACAAGCAATCTGCTATGTACAGTATAACCTAACACAAGTTTAAGATAAATGACACAGTTTGGAACGACAAAGTACTCCACTAACCGATACATAGCTATAGCTGACTGAAATGGTTTCTATACCTCACGGGTTTTTTTTTGTGTTTGTTTTGTGTTGTTTTGTTATGATGGAGAATCTGTAATACTCCTGATACTTAATGTATTTCTCAAATTTGCAATATTGTTACTTTATAAAAGTAGGACCATTGTATTATTCTAGAGGCTATATGCTTGACGTAACAGATATTATTATAATTTCATATACTGTATATTAACACATATATTATGTATTTCTACATTGTATGAGTTTAATTTATTTAATTTAACTATGTATTATTAATACATTGTATTTATTTAATTCCCTACATTATACACATACACATACATCATACACATACATCATATTTATTTAATTTATTTCTTAATACATATGTATTGATACATTACCATATATTAATACTCAGAAGTCTCTGTTGTTCATTCCATGATACACATACACAAACATGTTGTGGGGATTACACTTCCCTGTCATAGGGCATATCTGTTATATACATGTTGGGGGGTTTGGATGCTATTTTTGGGTATTCACAAACGTTTGGACATACAGTATACTTAAATCTTTAGTTCACTTTTTGTCTGCTGTATTAAGGTATCCATGGAAAGGGTCATAGTTTTAGATTTTTTTAGATTGTTAAAGAAATTAACATATTAAGAATAGCAGAAGATGACTTTTGAAACCAAAGTAGAACTTTTTGGTAAAAACTCAACTGGAGGAAGAAGAATGCTGAGTTGCATCCCAACAACACCATACCTACTGTGAAGCATGGGGGTGGAAACATCATGCGTTGGGGCTGTTTTTCTGCAAAGGGGACAGGACGACTGATCCGTGTTAAGGGAAGAATGAACGGGGCCATGTATCGTGAGATTTTAAGCCAAAAACCTCCTTCCAGATGGAACATGGCTGGGTCTTCCAGCATGACAATGATCCCAAACACACTGCTCGGGCAATAAAGGAGTGGCTCCGTACAAAACATTTCAAGGTCCTGGAGTGGCCTAGCCAGTCTCCAGACCTCAGCCCCATAGAAAATGTGTGGAGGGAGTTGAAAGTCCATGTTGCCCCAAAACATCACTAGAGGAGATTTGCATGGAGGAATGGGTCAAAATACCAGCTACAGTGTGTGCAAACCTGGTGAAGACTTACAGGAAACGTTTGACCTCTGTCATTGCCAACAAAGGTTATGTTACAAAGTATTAAGTTGAACTTTGGTTATTGACCAAAATACTTATTTTCCACCATAATTTACAAATAAATTCTTAAAAGATCCTACAGTGTGATTTCTTGGATTTTTTTTCTGATTTGTCTCTCATAGCTGAAGTGTACTTATGATGAAAATTTACAGACCTCTCTCATCTTTCTAAGTAGGAAAAACTTGCACAATCAGTGACTAAACTGGCTGACTAAATACTTTTTTGCCCCACTGTATAAAGCAAAAAGCGTGGTCCATTATTATTGAAGGCATATTTGCTGGCTTTTCTTACATGCAGGCTCATTCATTAATTCACCTTCTCATCTGCTTGATCCTGAACAGGGTCATGAGAGAGCCAGTGGCTAGCCCGGCAGCAAAGGATCCACGGCAGGAACAACCCAGACAGAGCACCAATCTATCATAGCGCACATGCACTCACACTTTCATACACAAACTCACACACTAGGAGCACTAGACAGGGCACCAATTCATCATAGGGCACATACACTCACAAACTCATACACACACTCACGGCATTTTTAGAGACACCAATTTATCTAACATGCATGTCTTTTGACTATGGGTGGCAACCGGAGTACCCGGAGAAAACCCATACTGACATGCAAACTCCACACAGAAAGGACCCAGACAAACCCACCTGGGGATTGAAAACCCAGAATCTTCTCGCTGTGAGGCGACACTGCTACCCACCAAGCCACCCCTGCATGCAGGCTATAGTCAGCCACTGATTGTACAAGTTCTCCTACTTAGAAAGATGACAGAGTTATGCAATTTTCATCATAGGTACACTTCAACTATAAGAGGTAAAATGAGAAAAAAAAAAATCCAGGAAATCACATTGTAGGATTTTTAATGAATTGAATTGTAAATCATGGTGGAAAATGAGTATTTGGTCAATAACAAAAAAGTTCAACTCAATACTTTGTAACATAACCTTTGTTGGCAATGACAGAGGTCAAACGTTTCCTGTATGTCTTCACCAGGTTTGTATTTTGGCCCCATTCCTCCATGCAGATCTCCTCTAGAGCAGTGATGTTTTCGGGCAACACGGACTTTCAACTCCCTCCACACATTGTCTATGGGGTGAGGTCTGGAGACTGGCTAGGCCACTTCAGGACCTTGAAATGCTTTTTACGGAGCCACTCCTTCGTTGGTCGAGCGGTGTGTTTGGGATCACTGTCATGCTGGAAGACCCATGACATTCTTACCTTAACACGGATCAGTCGTCCTGTCCCCTTTGCAGAAAAAACAGCCCCAAAGTATGATGTTTCCACCCCCATGCTTCACAGTAGGTATGGTTGCAACTCAGCATTCTTCTTCCTCTAAAAACACGGCGAGTTGAGTTTCTACCAAAAAGTTCTATTTGGTTTCATCTGACCACATGATATTCTCCCAATCCTCTTCTGGATCATCCATATGCTCTCTGGCAAACTTCAGACTGGGACATGTACTGGCTTAAGCAGGGGGACACACCTGGCACTGCAGGATCTGAGTCACTCTCAGTGTAGTGTGTTACTGATGGTAGCCTTTGTTACTTTGGTCCCAGCTCTCTGCAGTTCATTCATCAGGTCCATCCATGTAGTTCTGGTATTTTTGCTCACCGTTCTCATGATCATTTTGACCCCACGGGATAAGATCTTTCGTGGGGCCCCCACATTGAGGCAGATTATATCAATATCTTTAATTTTCTTACAATTGCTCCCACAGTTGATTTTATTCACACCAACCTGCTTGCTATTGTAGATTCACTCTTCCCAGCCTGGTGCAGGTCTACAATTTTCTTCCTGGTGTCCTTCGAAACAGCTCTTTGGTCTTGGCCATGGTTGAGTTTGGAGTCTGACTGTTTGAGGCTGTGGACAGGTTTCTATTATGCAGATAATTAGGTCAAGCAGGTGCCATTAATACAGGTAATGAGTGGAGGACAGAAGAGCTTCTTAAAGAAGAAGTTACATGTCTGTGAGAGCCAGAAATCTTGCTTGTTTGTGGTTGACCAAATACTTATTTTCCACCATGAGTTACAATTAAATTCTTTAAAAAAATCCTACAATGTGATTTTTCCTAGATTTTTTTCTCACTTTGTCTCTCATAGTTGAAGTGTAGCTATGATGAAAATTACAGACCTCTCTCATCTTTCTAAGTCGGAGAACTTGCACATCAGTGGCTGACTAAATACTTTTTTGCCCCACTGTATTAATATATGAAATGTCTATAATAATATTTGATATAGCAAGTATTTAGCCTTTAGCTTCCTAATTCTATAATAAAACAACACCTTTCCAATTTGGGAAGTACATTAAGAATCGGGAGTAGCCTGCTCAGGAAAAAAAATGTACTGTGCAATTTGACAGTAGAACCATGAAGTGGCCAAATTACCATAAAAAATTCATTGTCGAACTCTGAAAGTTCACATTAAAACTGTCAAGCAATTCACAGTTTTACTATGAAAATTTACAGTACATTTTTTCCTGCGTGGTACTGAAGAGTCTCACAAACAAACAATAAAACAAAAACAAAAAAACGAGGCATATTGCAGTTAATTTATATGTATTTATCACTTGGTGGAGTACTTTGTCGTTCCAAACTTTGTCATTTATTTTAAACTTGTAGGTTCTGTGATGAGTTTACAGATCTCTATAATGAACTGGTCGTCTTTGCAGAGCGAAAGCCTGCGCTTAGTGAATTTTTAGTTAGGCTCCAGATTACCGTCTGTGCCCTGACCAGGACAATCGGGTAAAACGGGATGCTACTGAGATTTATCAGTTGGTGAAAAAATCAGTTTTACCACAGGGTGGCACCACAGACTAATAAATCCCGTTACGTATTTAAGCGTCATAAAATGAACGCAACATGGGAAACATTGTAAACCTAGCCAACTTAATTTAAAGTTTTAAAAGTCCAACATCAAATGAGAAAATAAAAGACAAAGCAACAGCACTTACAGAACTTGTTTGTGTACACCGTTCTTCTCCGTAAGCACATGTAGCTGTTTTAATCAGTCAACAAACCTGAATGAATCGTGTTTGCCACCAAGTCTGCAAGACAGCTGTTATTGCAATCTGTTAAATTCGGAAAATGATGTTGTAGATGAACGTATGAAGCCCTCAATCCATGATTAAGAGATGTGTTTTTTGGATGGGTGCAGTGCTCTGCCCCTATTTGGTGGTAGGAATGTGCAGATCTGCGCCTCCTCTGCGTCACGGTGCTCCTCATCTCCATTCTGCTCCATTCACACGCTTGTTTTAAAAAAGACAAGTAACTTAGGAATAGGTAAGTTTTACTTTTTGTACCGTATCATCAATATATAGTCATTTTGCTTTGGGTTTAATCAGCGTTTAGTGTGTGTTTGGGCTTTGGTGCAGCACTAAGCATGTTTTAAATGTTTGAGGCTAGCTTTCCTCGCCGTTACTTTTAGGAACGTTAGTTAGCAGTAAATGCTAAAGTCGGGGATTTTCTCCTTTAGATGTAACAGAAGCAGATGTATTTTGAATACGTTATACACAATAGAAATACACCTTTATGTCAGGGTTTTAGTTAAACTAAAACTTTGGGACTGTGCCTGGCTTGCATGCGTCTGCCTTTTGTTCGGAAACTTGTCCTGACTTGATGTTTGGAAGACGAGGTAACCTGAGGAGCCTCAAGGGCTGGATTCACAGATTTGAAATATGGAGGACGTTTTCGCTCAGACACAGGCATCCAGACTTTCTGAACGAATGCGTTATACTAAATAAATTACCTAAGGGTCTAAGTGTACTATAAAAGTGAGTTTATTAAAAACAACGAACTGTTTGCTGAGTTTATCCACCAGTTCAACCAATATGGATAAATGGCAAGTTTGGTAGCTACAGGTATTAAACAACTGTATGCCTACGGCTGCCTCCATGTCATGTAAACAGACAGATCTGTGTAGTATATCTGTCTGTTTATCCAAGTTGTCTAATCTGTCCAGTCTTCTATTAATCTGTATATACATCTCATGTTATTCAAACACTAACGTTAAGATTTAAAGCAAAGCTTGAAAGTCTTGGCTGTTTCACGTGAGGTTTGCTCAGATTTTGAACGTTTAAATACAATCTAAAGCCACATTAATAATCGTATTGGTCTTTCTTTAAGCTTCCCTTAGCTAACGATCAAACCAGGGCACGCGTTCCTGTTCCCATGGAGACGAACAGCACGCGCTGATTCGGTGTTGACTGGAAGGAACCGCGCTGTCCTTCCTATTTCTGGAGCGTCGTGGAAATGGTAAGAAACGACCATCGAGCCAACATGAGGTGATCTGAGGATTATTTCCTTTTATCTGTTACCGATTTCTCAGCCTTTTGCCTGTGTTGATCAGCTGCAGCTATGCTAGAACATGTTTGATCTTAAATGTACTGTGCATGTCCTTACATCTGCTATATACCTTGCAGCCATTTTACAACAATGTCTACTACACATTGGCATCGGAACCCCTGGCAGCTCGTTCCACAGCAGGTATCCCTTCTCTGATGCATTCCCCCGAGAGCCGGCCATCCTCTGGAAGCCAGAGCGGACCTACCGGCTCGGCCATGTCTGGAGGCTACACGTCTGGAGGCGCCTCTGTGCTCGCACCGTTCAAGTTCCGCTCCCATCGTGAGAATGTGGACTGGCGTCGGATCAACGCGGTCGACGTGGACCGAGTGGCTTGTGAGCTGGACTTCCAGACGCTCCAGGAGCACATTGCAGTGGTGACATTCTGCAGCTTGGAGGGTGAACGATGCATGCGCTGCCACAGCCAGGTGGACCCAGCACTGCTCAAGCTCTTCCGGCTGGCCCAGCTCACGCTGGAATACTTGCTGCACTCGCAGGACTGCCTGTCCCTCAGCCTGCAGGCGGCTGAGGAGCGGGTCCAGGCCGAGACCCGGGAGAAGGAGCAGCTTCGGGAGCAGCTGCAGAAGCAGAGTCAGGAGGTCAAGTCCTTAAAGGAAGAGCTGAAGCAGAGGAAGAAGATCATCACCTCTCAGCAAGCCATGATTAGCGCGGGCTTGAGTAATTACCATAAGGTTTGTGCGGACCCAAGCTGTCTCTTTCACACCAGCGCTATGATTCTTCCCCTCCCCCAGCGGAGTCCTTGGCTTTGCCATGTATTGTTCAATTGAGTGAGGAAGGAGGGGGGGTTAGGGAATTTGTGATGTGACGAGACATCAGTTCACAGTGGGAGATTTTTTTTCAGATTGAAATGTGTGTTACAGGAGTCTGTTTAGGTTTTGCAGCAGTGTTAAGAATTAGGATTTTATCTGTGCATATAGTGCCTGTTGACAGTTCCTTTGCTTATTGAAATCCCAAGAACCAGACATGCTCACAACACGTGCACTCAAGTATAATGACTTGCCACCTTTATTTCCTATATGACACTGCTTGCTTTTGATCAGCCTTTAACCTTTCGTTCTCAGCTTGTGCTACTGATTCATGTTGTGTTTTATGAGTGGGTGGTTGCTAGGTGCTGAAAGGCTTGGCTAACAGTGGTGTGTAAATGTCACCGTTCTGCATAGTTCAATAATTAATTGGGAATTGCTCAGCGTCTTAAGCTGATATGAAGGTGTTACGTATTTGAACTGAAAATTTAAGTTACAGTATACAGTGGGGCAAAAAAGTATTTAGTCAGCCACTGATTGTACAAGTTCTCCTACTTAGAAAGATGAGTGGTTTGTATCATAGGTACACTTCAACTATGAGAGACAAAATGAGAAAATAAAATCCAGGAAATCACATTGTATGATTTTTAAAGAATTTAATTGTAAATTATGGTGGAAAATAAGTATTTGGTCAATAACAAAGGTTATGTTACTCAATACTTTGTAACATAACCTTTGTTGGCAATGACAGAGGTCAAACGTTTCCTGTAAGTCTTCACCAGGTTTGCACACACTGTAGCTGGTATTTTGACCCATTCCTCCATGCAGATCTTCTCTAGAGCAGTGATGTTTTGGGGCTGTCACTGGACAACATGCACTTTCAACTCCCTCCACAAATGTTCTATGGGGTTGAGGTCTCCCACATCGAGGGAGATTACCAATGGTCTTGTATGTCTTCCATTTTCTTACAATTGCTTCCACAGTTGATTTATTCACACCAACCTGCTTACCTATTGTAGATTCACTCTTCCCAGCCTGTGCAGGTCTACAATTTTCGTCCTGGTGTCCTTTGACAGCTCTTTGGTCTTGGCCATGGTTGAGTTTGGAGTCTGACTGTTTGAGGCTGTGGACAGGTGGCTTTTATACAGATAACGAGTGGAAGACAGGAGAGCTTCTTAAAGAGGAAGTTACACATCTGTGAGAGCCAGAAATCTTGCTTGTTTGTGGGTGTCCAAATACTTATTTTCCACCATGAGTTACAATTAAATTTTTTCATAATCCTACAATGTGATTTCCTGGATTTTTTTTCTCATATTACCTCTCATAGTTGAAGTGTACCTATGATGAAAATTACAGACCTCTCTCATCTTTCTAAGTAGGAGAACTTGTACAATCAGTGGCTGACTAAATACGTTTTTGTCCCACTGTATGTGCCGTTTAACATCCAATCAACATCCATTTGCTTTAACATTCGAGGTGTTAAGAATAGGAAATAGGAAATAAACATCGTTCTTATATACAGTACCTCTAAGAGTGTTCTCACACTAGGTGATCTGTATTGTGTCCTAGCATGTTGCCTCCCATAGCGGTTCGTTTGACTAGATGTACTTCTGGTACCAATTTCGGCTCCTTTCAAGCTGTGCTTCCGTCATCAGTTCCTTTCCTCATACAGTTATTCAGACAACATCAGAAGGCAAGAGGGGTGGGCGATATGAATATTTAATCACAATATTTAAAGACATTTACAGAATGCACAATATCTATCACGATATGTGTGATGGCAGGCAAAATGCGACAGGATCGACAGATTGTTTAAAACTACTATTAAAATATTATCTCATACTTAACAAAGTGATTTTATTCAAAATGTGCTGCACTTCATCCAATTAAACAGGACTACTTACACTCTTTATAATGAAACATGCAGTTATTCCGTGTTCCTCAAGCACTTACGATATCCACAATACGCTCCGAAAAACAATTGTCTGTCACGATAACAAAATTTATCACAATATGATGAAATATATCATATTGCCCACCCCTAGAGGGCAATAACTCTCCCTCCCCTCCTCAGGCTGACTGATCATGCCATGCATACAAAACTGAGGGCATGAGAACCCACAATCTACAATGACTTTGTTTTCTGGGCTAAATAATGGGCTGATTCACATACTCTCTACATTATTATATTCAATATTTTATTTATACTCTGTATTCTACTGGCTTATATTCTTTAGTTTTATATTCTCTATTTTATACTTTTCATAATATTGTATTATCTTTCATTTACTGTAGTCTAAATATTATTATATTGTATTTTATTTATTAGATTTCCTTTAAATATGTTCTTCCATTTAATTTTTATGTTTATCTTCTGTTTATTTAAACTACTACTATAAACTTATTAATTAGGTAACAGATTAATTTTTACGTATATCATCTAGGCTGCCCAAGGAGGTTGTCTCCCTTTTCAAATCTTGGTCCTCCCAAGGTTTCTTCCTTATAGCATTTAGGAGGTTTTTCCCAGCCTTGTTCAGTTAGGGCCTTGGGCCTAGATTTTTATAAAGTTGCTTTGAGACAATGCTCCATTGTAAAAAGCATTTCATAAATCAATTTGACTTTGACTTTGGCTAGTGTGATCGCTCCGTGGCACGGTATACACTGCCCTGGCACGGTATGCTGAATTGTGCTCAGGCTGGCTTGAAGAGGTGGGCTTGGGCATGGTTCAGTTGGACTCAAGCAGATGATGCATGTAGTGTGATCACTAACTGTGCACAGAACACAACATCAGGTGCCTCCATTAAAACCTTCTGATATGTGCAGCACGAGTGGCCAAATATCACTGTGTTGCATAATCAATAAATATATAAGGCATATGAGAGGGCTGGGTGTCATCTCACACAAAACATGGGGAGTGGGAAGGGGGGACAGTCATGCTCTGGCATGGTACGAGGTAACCGGACATAGTGTGAGTACACCAAAAATGTATGTCTAAATGACAGAAAACTGGGACTGGGCTCCAGTAGCCTAGTGGTTAAGGTCCTGGGCTGTGGACCAGTTCAAATCCCATCTCTGTCAAGCTGCCACGGTTTGGTCCTAGATCAAGGCCCTTAACCCACCATTGCTTGGATTGTAAGATTGCAAAAGTTGTAAGTCACTCTGGGGGAAGTGTCTGCTAAATGCTGTAAATGTAAGTGTAGAAAGCTAGTGTGGACCCTCGCGACACCTGCTGACAGAAAAGGGAATCGCAGTATTGCAAGTCAGACAGAAACAAGGTATTGTCGTTCTACTTTTTCGTTCTATGAGAGATACAAGGATAATTACTATAATGCACATCACAGTACTGTACTAAATATTTGGATATTGTGTTTTAATTAATATTATTGTTTCACACAAAACACTATGCACAAAGTGTCGATCCTACTGTAGAACTATGGTAATATCTGGTCGACGTCGTGTTTCACAGAACGTGATGCGGACATTAAACGGCACAAACCTGTACATTGGGGGTCCTTCAAAGAAGAAATAGGTTTCAACAGCTGAAAAGAGACACAGAGAATACGTAATGGAATCAGTCTTGTCTGTTTTTGTAGTACTCATGCATGCAGACGGAGCATAAAGCCAAGAGTATCGGTGGCTATGAGGTTAAATTTGAATGAGAGAGCTTTGCTTTATGTGTTATGTGTGGAGGCATCTTCCTGTATGTGAAATGAAGCTTGCTAATGCTGAGTGGCAGGAAAAGGATAGAACTGCTGTGCATTTCCATGGCAATGACCCTTTGAGTCTGCTGAACTCATACTTATGGCTGAGTGTGTGGTCTGTGAGTGATGGCTTGAAACAATTGTGCTGTGACCCAACCTCAAGTGGCATCCCTCATAGTGTTTTTCTCTGTACTATTTTTCTGCTTTGCTTTTCCATATTTCCATGCTAAACTGCGTAAATTCTGATGTTTAATGACCGTGTTTCATTTTGCTTCTTTTCCAGTGCCAACATTGTGAAAAAGCCTTTATGAATAGCTCCTTCCTGCACAGTCACATGCAGCGTAGACATCCTATGGAGTACGACATCAGTGAGCTCCAGTTGCATTTCTTAAACGTGAAGTCTGCAGTCTATGTGCAGTGACTGCATTTTCATGCTGACTGTGGTCCTTTCTCTCAGAACTGATGACTGACAATCAGAAAAATGTTCAGACTGTGAAGCTACAAGAAGAGATCAACAGACTGCAAGAACAGTTAAGCCTGGCTAGATCCCAGATGGAGATGCAACAGAAAGACTACAATGCCAAACAGGTCAGGTTAGAACCTGCTCTTTATGCACTATTATGCACTATTATCTCAGGGAGGAAACCAAGGCAGAAACCAACTTAGACAGGTCACCTGCCCATTGCAGGGCACTGGGGGTGTGTGATATTGAAAAGAAATTATATTTCAATATTTTCTGTGTATGTATATTTTGTCGATAACAGTAATTAGATGATACTTTGGCAGTGTATAATCTAGGGTCTAAAATATTCAAAAGTTGTTTGAACTCATCTCTTCCAACCAGTTGAATTGGCACCCTGTCTTTCGTGATGTAATTGATGACAGCATTTGTCATGTCTTGCCATCTGTTGCTTTTCTTGTCCTCTGAGGTTTGCTGAGTGTGTTTTTGTGCTGGTACCTTGGCTGGTTTAAGTCTATTGTGAACAGCTTACTCTGGAAATCGTGTAATCTTATTCTGCATGGAGGTTAGTTCGCAGATGCTGAAATAACTTAGTTGTCGGGCAACATCTGTCTTTTCAAAGCCAAACTACCCCCAGTGACATAGACTGCAAGGATGGTGGTGTCTGTGTTTTGTTTGTTTACTTCTTTTTAACTTCAGCCAGGCAATTTCATGTAGAATGACACTCAGTGCTCATGCGCAGTAGTCTATCCTACCTGACTACATGATTCAGTGAAACGTGAACTCTAAAGACGTGTTTTTGACTGTGTTTTGCAAAGTGAGTGACATACTCGATAATGTCAGGTCGCACATTGTTAAAACAGCAATTGAGATATTTTCGCAGACGATACATATTGCACACCCCTACAGGGCATGTACACACACATATACACACCGACTCACTCATACTGGGACACCAGTTGACATAGTGCATGTCTTTGGAATGTGGGAGCAAACTGAAATACTGATTGCAAGGAAAGGCCTTGAGCCAATAATGTAATATGAAAAAACTACAGTGGTACAGCGCTTCTCGAGAACTTGTCGAATTCGGTTCTCGACCCATTTTGATTACAAAAATTTGTCTCAGTTTTTGTTGGTTGCTCTGTACTCGGCGCACTTGCTTAAACTTGTATGAGTCGAGCCACGCAACTCAATTCACAGTTCACAATAGCTCTTTCTCAGCTATGTTTAACGTGTTTTTCTTTATATTTACATCTACAGTACTGTATTCTTAGTGCAAATCAGTCACCATGGGTCCTAAAAGGTTAGTTCATAAGAGCCAATTGAAAGCAAAACAGGAATTGAATTAGTGCTGGGCGGTATACCAGTTTAACCGGTACACCGGTTTATTTCCCATATGGTATGCATTTTTCATATACAGTGGTGCTTGGAAGTTTGTGAACCCTTTAGAATTTTCTATATTTCTGCATAAATATGACCTAAAACATCATCAGATTTTCACACAAGTCCTAAAAGTAGATAAAGAGAACCCAGTTAAACAAATGAGACAAAAATATTATACTTGGTCATTTATGTATTGAGGAAAATGATCCAATATTACATATTAGTGAGTGGCAAAAGTATGTGAACCTTTGGTTTCAGTATCTGGTGTGGCCCCCTTGGAAGTTTGTTATATATACACCATGAAACTGGTACAATCCTTAAAATTACGATGATTACAATTTTTTCCATACTGCCCAGCTCTATAATGCTCCAGAACACAGTGTTTTGCACTTTTGATCCATTACTCACTAAATTACATGAGATTTTTTTATTAAAAAATAAGCTTTGTGTTAATAACTTTGGCCAACTGTAGGTTAATGTAAGTGTTTAAAACATTAATTTACTTACTTATCATGAGGCTGAATCTCCACCTACAGGCACCATAATCAAACTGCAGTCATATAAGATGGACTGGAAAATGCAAAGCAGTCGAATAAGAAGCCATCTTCAGCCTCGTCTCTGCTGTGATGCACCACACACTTGTTGAACTCCCCAGTTCCTGATATATTTAACTTATGATGGATTTGTTGGAACATATCTCCATTGTAAATCACGGAGCACCTGTACAGTACAACTCCATTAATGCATATAATGCCTTATACAGTGTGGATTGTCTGGGGGTCTGGAACGAACTAATTAAATTTACATTATTCCTTATGGGAAAAATTTGCTTAGTACTCATTGTTTTTGGTTCTCAACAAGCCTTCTGGAATGAATTAATGTCCAGATCCGAGGTACCACTGTATTTGCAGTTATTTGCTGCTAGAGCTCCCTGAGACATTTAATTTGGCTGTAGTCTGTGGTGCTGGTAACTGGTGATTTCTTAGGCTAATGACTCTCTTTCATGAGAGTCAGTTTCATTGTAGTTTGTGATAGTTTTGGCAACTGCACTTTAACTTTCAGGACTTTCGTTTTTTTGCCTAAATGATTGGTTATCAGTTTTTGTGTAAGTTTGGCCTGACGTTTTGTTTTGCATAGTTTTGGCACAGTTTTGCACAGTTTTTGCGCTGAACCCTTGTACTCGTACTAAGCGATCCATACTGTGCCCCCAAAAAGCACTTTGTTTGACTAGTGTGATTGCTCCGTACTGTACCCGGGCATGGGCACACTGAACCATGCTCAGGCATGCTTGCAGAGGTGAGCTTGGGCACGGTTCAGTTGGACTTGGGCACAGTACCCATGTAGTGGAATGCTAACCGTGCCTGATCATGGAACACAATGTCAGCTGCCTCTTCTTATACGTGCAACACAAGTAGCTGAGTTGCACAATCAAAATCGATATGGTAGGCCTGGACAATTAATAGAAAATTAATCAAAACCAACGGTCAGAACTATTAAATGACATAATCTTTCCCATATATCAATTATGTCTATTTTGTCTTTTTAAAATAATGTTAAAACTGTTTTTAAAAATTTTGTTAAAGCTGAAAAAATTCTCTTAATACATTCCCCACTGTGTGTTTACAAATGCTACACAATATGAAATTGAAAATGGAAAGAAATAACCAAGCCCACATCCCACCAAATCACAAAGGATGTAAATTGGTTGAAATATTCAGTACATAACCATAAACAGTTCATCTGTGTGTTTCCTTTGGTTATTTGAAAATCACAATGATATGCAGTTTTTCATTACAAAAAATTTCCCAGGTTTAATAGTTGAACATATTACTGGACGAGCGTTGTCAGTGAACCATGAGTACAAAAAACGACAACAACAACAAAAAGTCTGTTCATTAATCATAATCAAGGTAAAATGTTCAGTTACTTGTGATATCGATTTGAGGTCATATCGCCCAGCACTACTAGGCATATGACAGGGCGGTGTGCCAGCGCACTCAAAATGACTCCAAAAAGCCATAAAGTACAACCATAAAGTCTGTTGTGCTGTGCAAGCTCTACATTTTCCACAAAACATGCATTGTGATAACATAAGCATGCTCAGGCCCAGAACGTTTAAGCGCAATGTGAGCACAAGCCAGCAGGGGAGTCGGGAGGTGGGATAATCGTGCTCTGGTATGGTACAAGGCAACAGGGAAGTGGGAGCACGCCCTAAAGTGCTGTAGAGTCTGTGGTTGTCTAGAAACCCCTGCCTAGCTGTCTTTTGTAATTACTATCTGTTGTGTTTTTACCTGTTCACTCCCTGAAATTCAGGAGAAAGATCTCATTCAGAAACAGAATGAGTTTATGAAACAACTGGAAATCTGGAAGGAGGAAGAGAGAGTACGTATGAACAGCAAAGTCGACGAAGTTAAACAGGCCTGTCAAAGAGACATGGACTCCCTGCACCAGAGGAACAGAAACCTAGAGAAAGTGAGTTCTTACTTTTTCTTGCTAAACAAACTTGTGCACCACTGTTTAAATTACTTTTTTTAATACATTATCTGATGCTGGGTGTTTCGGGTGGCCCACTGGTTTAATATGCTAGTCTACCACTGCAGGGACTGGGTATGAGTCAGGGCCCTGCAGTGTCATTTGAAATGCTCTGATGTCACATGGAGGCACAAATGGCTGTCTGAAGATCAGAGGATTATCCCTGGTGCTGCAACAGTGACCCCTGCCAGCTGCGATGGACTGGAGTCTCATCCAAGGAATACATATGCCGGTGCCACGGTCTCCAGGACGGGTATCGGACCCCGCAACCCTCACCATGAAGGGGAATCATGTTTCTAGTGGAAACTTGGTGGTCTTGAGATGCTAGCAGACAAACACAGGGTCCCGGGTTCAGCCAGGTTGGATGTCATATCCAGACACATTTGGCTGTATTTGAGGGAGGGCTCATACTCTTAGGGTACAACAGTGGCCTACAATGAACTAGAGTCCCGTCTAGCTCATGCTTAGTCCTGTATTCCAGCGATAGGTGCCAGAAAAGATGATGGGACTTACAACCCCCAACTCAGAAAAATTTGGGACAGTACGGAAAATGCAAATTAAAAATATATGAGGTGTTTCTTACTTTTTCTGATTTGTTTTGAATTGTCTTGTTGAAAAATGCATGGACGTCCCCGGAAAAGATGTTGTCTTGAAGGCAGCTTATGTTGCTAAAATCTCAGTGTACATTTTTGCATTAATGCTACCACAAGTGTAAATGACCTTTGCCAAGGTCACGGACCCAATTTCATACCATGACAAAGCCTGGATTTTGGACTTGTTGCTGATAACAGTCTGGATGGTGCTTTTTGTCTTTCGTCTGGAGCACATGGCAGCCATTTCTTCCAAAAAAGATCTGGAATATTGATTCGACTGATCCCAATACACGTTTCCACTGTGGGATGGTCCATCCTAGATGCCTCCAAGCCCAGAGAAGTTGACGCCGTTTCAGGACATGGTTAATATAAGGCTTCTTTTTTGTATAATAAAATTTTAAATGGCATTTGTGAATGTAGCTCTGTATTGTAGTGCTGGACAAGAGTTTGAAAAGTAATCCCTTGCCCATGTGGTTCTATCAGCTATTGTTGAATGAAGGCTCTTGATGCCGTGCCGTCTGAGTGATCGAAGATCACGGGCATTCAGTTTAGGCTCGTGCCCTTGGCCTTTATGCCCTGAAATTCCTCCAGATTCCTTGAATTGTTTAATGATATTATGCACTGTAGAGGGAGGAATATGTAAATCTTTTCCAGTCTTTGAGGAACATTGTTTTTAAAGAATTCATTCATTTTCTTATGCATTTGCTGATAAACTGGAGATTCTCTGCTTGTCTTTACTCCTCAAAGACTCAACTTTTCATGGATACTGATTTTGCACCATATCATGATTATAATCACCTGTTGATATTTCCTGCTTGAAACCACATAATTATTTAGTTTTTTTACCTTTTTTCTACTAGCTCTGAATTCTCCTCGTCCCAACTTTTTTGGAATGTGTTGCAGGCCTGAAATGCACGAATGGATGTTTATTAACAAATTAAATTAAGTTGACCAGAAAAACCATGAAGTATCTTGGGTTCATTCTGTCTGATGAAATAAAAGTCAAAGTAAATGTAAGACACACCGCCTTTTTTGTTTTCATTTGCATTTTCCATACAGTCCCAACTTTTTCTGATTTGAGTTTGTAGTACAGACTTCCAGAAAACTTACATTAAAAAAGTATTTTTGTATAACATGAACAATAATAAATATATTTGATTTGCATTTGTCCTGTAGGAGGTGTTAAAGCTTCAACAAAGCTGTCGGATGCAGGAGAGCATGCAGGCTGCACAGGCACAGCTACAAACAACTTCTATACAGAACAGTGAAGACAAACACTTGCATGAGGTCACCCAGCTCCGACAGAAGCTCCACAATCAGGTCAGCTATTTCTTAATATGAGTTACGAGCAAACATGAAGTACTAACCGATCAGGGGTATGTTTCACAATAATGGTTAAACACACTGTTCAAACTTATGAACTTTAAGATTTGCGAGTGTTTCCCCTTAGTCTCCAAAACTACTAACAAGTTTTAGGTAGTTTTTTGCTGACTCAGCCTCTGCATCAGTGCTGGAAAAGCACCGCCAGTCAAACGATGTATATACATTTTATACCACAAGTATAATTAGGAAAATAATTATTATAAAATCTTATTTCACTTATTGGTAGACCTATCCATTTTTATTTTATGTGAATTAAATGATTTAAACTCTAAAATAACATGAAACACTATAGACATTTATACACAGAATTGAACTAAGGACCTTCATAGCGGGAGGCTGTAATGCTATCCACTACTCCATGATACTTGTGGCCAGTGTTAATTTAATACATGGATCATAACTACACAATTCAAGCTGGGAGATTTTTAGACTGTTGTCGGATCCCTAACAGAACCTGGATTCGTCACTAAAGACGATAATGGTCCCAGTCCATAGCAGTCCAGGTTTCTCGTTCACAACACCACTGCAACCGAAGGTGATGGTGGCTGGCTGTCAGTGGCAGGACACATAATGGGTACCGTGACAACAAAGTTCCTTCTGCTAAGCACCTGGAAATTGTTTTGGCAGAGACAGGGGTATGTAGTGAAGGTGCCACCTGTGTCTAGTTGGTGGACAACGAAACTGCGGTAGCTGCTCGGGCTTGTCGTCGGATCAAACGATCCTCCCTACTGGTGGTCTGTCTGGGTCGCCCGGAGCCTGTTCACCATGGGTGTGCCCTCACAGAACAACAGCTCTCAACACCTCCTAACAGCTAGGTCAGAAAGGCCTGGATGGTGGGCAGTTCATCTAAATAACCATCCTGTTTCTCTCAGTCCAATGATGCGCCCATCTTAAACTCTGTCAACTCTTTGAGTGCGTCGTAGAAGCATGTCTAGCACTCAACAATCTCTCACCAGGAGGTACGCTATGCAAAAGTAGCCTCTGAAAGCCTTTTTGTAGACAGCGGGGGAAGCACTTTTACGTCCTCTTTTGGCAAGACCCAGTATCTAATCAGACCTCAGCTGTAATTATTTACATGTCTGCCTGAGACAGAACTGCACGCGAAGTTTTGAAGCAACCCGACATTTCTATCTGGGTGCTTTTTTTTTTTTGTTAATGAGTATACATACAGTGGTGCTTGAAAGTTTGTGAACTCTTTAAAATGTTCTATATTTCTGCATAAATATGACCTAAAACATCATAAGATTTTCAAACAAGTCCTAAATGTAGATAAAGAGAACCCAGTTAAATAAATGAGACAAAAATATTATGCTTGGTCATTTATTTATTGAGGAAAATGATCCAATATTACATATCAGTGAGTGGCAAAAGTATGTGAAGCTTTGCTTTCAGTATCTGGTGTGACCCCCTGTGCAGCAATAACTGCAGCTAAACGTTTCCTGTAACTGTTGATCAGTCCTGCACACCGGCTTGGAGGAATTTTAGCCCATTCCTTCGTACAGAACAGCTTCAACTCTGGGATGTTGGTGGGTTTCCTCACATTAACTCAAGTCAAGTCAAGTCAAGTCAGATTTATTTATATAGCGCTTTTTACAATGGAGCATTGTCTCAAAGCAACTTTACAATTTTAGATTATCTCCTACTATCTACGTCCATTCCCAAATTGAGCAAGCCTAGGGCAACAGTAGCAAGGAAAAACTCCCTGAGTGTTATGAGGAAGAAACCTTGGGAGGACCAAGATTCAAAAAGGGACCCAACCTCGTTGGGTGGTATAGATGATAAATGTAAGAATGAAACCTATTTATTTAAACTAATAAGTCATGGAGTCATAGTTCAAATAAAATGTCAAATATGCACATCGGCATTAAGTAGTCGGATACACAGAGTCACTCCAGGATCCTGAGTCTAAGCAGGAAAGTCATTGGCGGCACCGGAGGAGAGAGAGAGTTACTGCCCTCTGGTGTGGCCCGGGTATGGTGAAGCGGATGAACTTTTGTGTGGCAGGAACTGATTGATTAAGAGCACAGTGTCTATTAACAATCACTGATGCCATGTGTAGTATGAGAGTCCGGCAGCATTAGCTATAGCAGCATAGCTAGAAAGAGGAGAACTGGTAGGTAACACAGCCAAGAGGGATCACATGAGACATTGGCAACCCAACGAGAGGCAGAAGACAGCAACCCAACGTCTCTGATCACCATAAGACTCTTTGACTATGAACCCCCAGCTCTGCCCTTAGTCTAAAGCAAGGATGCATGAGTCAAGATCACGAGGACCGAAGCCCAGTTCAGCCAGACCGCCCACCCGACACTCCTGGCTAACGGACGAGGCAGGCAGACCAGACATGACTCCAGACTCCAGCCCCAGTGACCCAAGCCATGCATCCCAGTCTAAATCTAGTCAAAAGCCTGCGCAAATAAGTATGTCTTTAGCCTAGACTTAAAAAATTGGAGAGTGTCTGAGTCTCGAACGAAAGTGGGAAGTTTATTCCATAGTTGGGGGGCCATGTATGAGAAAGCCTTTCCCCCTGCTGTGACTTTTTTAATTATAGGAACTAAAAGAAGTCCTGCACCCTGCGAATGAAGTAGATGAGCTGGATTGTAAGACTCTAAGAGTTCACTCAGATAATGTGGGGCCAGGCCATGTAGAGCTTTATAATTTATAAGAAGTATTTTGTAATCAATTTAACTGGTAACCAGTGTAGTGATGATAGAACAGGAGTGATATGATCAAATTTTCTAGTTCGAGTTAGCAGTCAGGCGGCTGCATTCTGAACTAATTGAAGTTTATTTATAGATTTACTAGAGCATCCAGTAAGTAAAGCATTATAGTAATCCAACCTTGAGGTTATAAACGCATGAACCAGTTTCTCCACATCAGTAAAAGAGAGGATATTTCTAAGAAGGATATTCCTTCTCGCTTCAGGTACGGTCAGGACTTTGACTTGGCCATTCGAAACATTAACTTTATTCTTCTTTAACCATTCTTTGGTAGAATGACTTGTGTGCTTAGGGTCGTTGCCTTGCTGCATGACTCACCTTCTCTTATGGAGTTTTTCCTTGCCACTGTCGCCCTAGGCTTTCTCAATTTGGGATTGGACGCAGATAGTAGGAGATTGTAAAGTTGCTTTGAGACAATGCTCCATTGTAAAAGCGCTATATAAATAAATCTGACTTGACTTGACTCGACTTGAGATTCAGTTCATGGACAGATGTCCCGACATTTTCCTTTAGAATTCTCTGATATAATTTAGAATTCATTGTTCTATCAATGATGGCAAGCCGTCCTGGCCCAGATGCAGCAAAACAGGCCCAAACCATGATACTACCACCACCATGTTTCCCAGATGGGATAAGGTTCTTATGTTGGAATGCAGTGTTTTCCTTTCTCCAAACATAACGCTTTTACTTTAAACCAAAAAGTTCTGTTTTGGTCTCATCTGTCAACAAAACATTCTTCCAGTAGCCTTCTGGCTTGTCCACGTGATCTTTTGCAAACTGCATATGAGCAGCAATGTTCTTTTTAGAGAGCAGTGGCTTTCTACTTGCAACCCTTCCATGCACACCATTGTTGTTCAGTGTTCTTCTGATGGTGGACTCATGATCATTAACATTAGCCAAAGTGAGGGAAGCCTTCAGTTGCTTAGAAGTTACCCTGGGGTCCTTTGTGACCTCGCCAACTATTACACTCATTGCTCTTGGAGTGATCTTTGTTGGTCGACCACTCCTGGGGAGGGTAACAATTATCTTGAATTTTCTCCATTTGTACACAATCTGTCTAGATTGATGGAGTCCAAACTCTTTAGAGATGGTTTTATAACCTTTTCCAGCCTGATGAGCATCAACAACTCTTTTTCTGAGGTCCTCAGAATCTCCTTTGTTTGTGCCATGATACACATCCACAAATGTGTTGTGAAGAGCAGACTTTGATAGATCCCTGTTCTTTAAATAAAACTCGCACCTCATGGTCACCCCATTGATTGAAAACACCTGACTGATGAGGTTCACATACTTTTGCCACTCACTAAAATGTAATATTGGATCATTTTCCTCAATAAATAAATGACCAAGTAAAATATTTTTCTCTCATTTGTTTAACTGGGTTCTCTTTATCTACTTTTTGGACCTGTGTGAAAATCTGATGACGTTTTAGGTCATATATATGCAGAAATACAGAAAATTCTAAAGGGTTCATAAATTTTCAAGCACCAGTGCATAGGACCAGTGCGTCAGTAACTGGTTTTTAAAGGAAAATTAGCGGCTTCTGTAATGTGAAGAAGTACCTGAATGAGTTACAAATTGGTCGGAATCCTCTTAAATTTCCAAACAAGTTTAACAAATAAGGATACTAAGTTCTTAGTGTTATGAGCGTTTTGGGAAACCCACTCCAGAACTGTAATCAGTTGTTCTGTTTCACAGGAAAGTAAGTGGACTACAAAACTGCAAAAACTGAAGGATGAACATGACCTCGAGAAGCAACAGGTTCTTTGGTTAATATTTTCTTTTTTAGTGCTTAGTTTTTCCTTTGCTGTCAACAATCTGAATCCTTATCATATTTTTTAACTTTGTTATTGGCTCAGTTGCAGACCTCAATGTTACAATTGCGATCCTCTGTGTCTGAAGAGAAGGAAAAGCAGCACAGGCACGTGGAGAAGCTGGAGCTCCGGCTGCAGGAGCAACAACAAATCATTACCTCGCAGAACAAGCAGGTCAGTACCACACCGGAAGTTTGATACTTGTTCAGGATTTCCTGTATTAGCAGAGCAGCCTCTCTGCAATCAGAACTTGATAGGAGATTACAGAGTTCAGACTGCATACTCCTTAGAAATACAGTAGAGCCCAAAAGTCTGAGTCCACTAGTGAAAATGTTCCTGTATTTTGCATTTTTCTCAAATGTAATACAATGTGTATCATTAAAAATGTTTAATTAAAATATAATCAACATAACAGTTTGTGTGTACTTTTTAAAAAGTACATACATTTCAGCATTTGTTAGTACCTGGTATGTTCCCCCTTTGCTGTAATGACAGGGTGCACTTGAGCTGGCATGGACGCCACAATATAATAATCATAATAGTCATATACAGATGCTCCCTGATTTACAATGGGGATATGTTCTGACAAATCCGACGTAAGTGGAATGTGTTGTAAACCGAGGAGTTTAATATAGACTGTATACACTGGTATCTCAGTTCTTGTCATTAATTTGTCTCAGAAGGCTTGTCGAGTGCCGGAAACAATGATTACCGAGCAAATTTTTCTCATAAGGAATAATCTAAATTGGATTAATCCATTCCAGATCCCAGAATATCTACACTGTATTATGCATTGTATGCATTAATGGAGTTGTTTTGTACAGGTGGTTGGGGTTTAGGTCTGTGGATGACTGTGAAAGAACAGTTAGAGCCACTTTTTTGTTGTGCTCGTCATATGATTTGTAATGAAACACACTGTATTAATTTGAGAAAAATGATCTCAGACTTATAACCCTCAGCCAGTGTATGAAATTACCTTGTGATATTTCTTCATTGTTTTTAGGTGCAGGAATTTAAGATTGATATCCTGCACCATTTAACACTGCACATAATGTAATAATTTTCTTGTGTTGAATTGCGTTTGTGTTACAGATGAAACAGGTCACATCTACTTCACCTAAAATAGTGGTGCAACAAGAAGGTATAAATATTCTATATGTCTCCATTTTTAAAGAATAACAATACATTTGTGTTTTAGCCTCGTAGGAGTTGTGTCTCTCATTTTGTGGTGTTTGTAGCGCTTTCATTAATTACTAATGACTAATTATGTTTTTGTCTGTCTAACTCTTGATACAGCTTGTGAGTTAGTTTTGTCTGACATAACTTTAATAACATACAGTGGTGCTTGAAAGTTTGTGAACCCTTTAGAATTTTCTATATTTGTGCATAAATATGACCAATAACATCATCAGATTTTCACAAAAGTCCTAAAAGTAGATAAAGAGAACCCAGTTAAATAAATGAGACAAAAATATCATACTTGGTCATTTATTTATTGAGGAAAATGATCCAATATTACATATTAGTGAGTGGCAAAAGTATGTGAACCTTGGCTTTCAGTATCTGGTGTGACCACCCTGTGCAGCAATAACTGCAACTAAACGTTTCCTGTAACTGTTGATCAGTCCTGCACACCGGCTTTTAGCCCACACTTGTGTGCTTAGGGTCGTTGTCTTGCTGCATGACCCACCTTCTCTTGAGATTCAGTTCACGAACAGATGTAGAATTCTCTAATATAATTCAGAATTCATTGTTCCAGCAATGATGACAAGCCGTCCTGGCCCAGATGCAGCAAAACAGGCCCAAACCATGATACTACCACCACCATGTTTCCCAGATGGGATAAGGTTCTTATGCTGGAATGCAGTGTTTTCCTTTCTCCAAACATAACACTTTTCTTTTAAACCCAAAAGTTCTATTTTGGTCTCATCCGTCCACAACACATTCTTCCAATACATTGGAAAACATTCCTTCTGGCTTGTCCACATGCTCTTTAGCAAACTGCAGATGAGCAGCAATGTTCTTTTTGGAGAGCAGTGGCTTTCTCCTTGCAACCCTGCCATGCACACCATTGTTGTTCAGTGTTCTTATGATGGTGGACTCATGAACACTCACACCTGATTGTCATCCCATTTGATTGAAAAGTCAAGTCAAGTCAAATCAAGTCAGATTTATTTATTATAGCGCTTTTTACAATGGAGCATTGTCTCAAAGCAACTTTACAAGTTTAGATTATCTCCTAATAACTACGTCCAATCTCAAATTGAGCAAGCCTAGGGCGACAGTGGCAAGGAAAAACTCCCTAGTTCTAGGAAGAAACCTTGGGAGGACCAAGACTCAAAAAGGGACCCAACCTCCTTGGGCGGCGCAGATAATAAATCTAAGAGCGAACTAAAGTCATGGAGTCAAAGTTTGAATAGAATGTGAAGTATGCACATCGACATTAAGTGGCCCAGGTATGATGATAAATCTAAGAGCGAGACTAAAGTCATGGAGTCATGGTCGAATAAAATGTGAATTATGCACAGTGGAGCTCCATCAGATGTACATCATGTGTGGGGCCGGAACTGCCGGAACACAGCTCGGAGAGAAAACAGAAAATGTCCTTAGTTATTGATTAAGAGCACAGTGTTTATTAACAATCACTGATGCCATGTCAATCACTGATGCACACCTGAAAACACCTGACTATAATTTCATCTTCAAATTAATTACTAATCCTAGAGGTTCACATACTTTTGAAACTCAGTAATATGTAATTTTGGATAATTTTCCTCAATAAATAAATGACCAAGTATAATATTTTTGTCGCATTTCTTTAACTGGGTTCTCTTTATCTACTTTTAGGACTTGTGTTAAAATCTGATGATGTCCTATTTATGCAGAAATATAGAAAATTCTAAAGGGTTTACAAACTTTCAAGCACCACTTTAGTAGTAAAATAGGTGTACATATCTGACCCAATAAATTCTAAACCTGTTTATTCCAATACTTATCAGATATGCAAAAACTATCAAAATATTTGCTTGTTGTGAGAAATCCTTAGCATTTACATGCGGTTATAGATTGCTGAAGTGAGTAGTTATTATTATACACTCAATGCCAATTTATTAGGTACATGTTGATAGGATCGGGTTGGATTCTCTTTTGCCTTCAGCTCTGCCTTAATTCTTTGTGGCATAGAGTCAACAAGGTGCTGGAAACATTCCTCAGAGATTTTGGTCCATATTGACATGATAGTATCACGCAGTTGATGCAGATTTGTCGGCTGCACATCCATGATGCCAATCTCTTGTTCCAACACATCTCAAAGGTGCTCTAATGGATTGAGGTCTGGTCACTGTGGAGGCCATTTGAGTACAGTGAACTCATTTTTATGTTCAAGAAGTTTGAGATGATTTGAGCTTTGTCACATGGTCCATTATCCTGCTGGAAGGGACGGACATGGTCAGGAACAATACTCAATTAGGCTCTGGCATGTAAACGATGTTCCTTTGGTATTAAGGGCCCTAAAGTGTGACAAAAAAATAACCCCCACACCATTACACCACCAGCCTGAACTGTTGATACAAGGCAGGGGGGATCCATGCTTTCATGTTGTTTAGCCCAAATTCTGACCCCACCATCTGAATGTCGCAGCAGAAATCAAGACTCATCAGACCTGGCAACATCTTCTATTGTCCAATTTTGGTGAACCCGTGTGAATTGTAACCTCATTTGCTGGTTCTTAGCTGACAAGAGAGGCACCAGTTGTGTTCTTCTGCTGCTGTAGTCCATTTGAGTTAAGGTTTGACATGTTGTGCATTCAGAAATGCTCTTCTCCATGCCTTGATTGTAACGAGTGGTTATTTAAGTAACTGTGGCCTTTCTATCATCTCAAACCAGTCTGGCCATTCTCCTCTGACCTATGGCATCAACAAGGCATTTTTCGCCCAGAGAACTGTCGCTCACTGGATATTTTCTCTTTTTCTGACCATTTTCTATAACCACAGACATGGTTGTGTATGAAAATGCCAGTAGATCAGTAGTTTCTGAAATACTCAGACCAGCCCGTCTAGCAAAGTCACTTAAATCACCTTTCTTAGCCATTCTGATGCACGGTTTGAACTTCAGCAGGTCGTCTTCACCATGTTTATATGCCTAAATGCATTGAGTTTCTGCCATGTGATTGGTCGATTAGATATTTGTGTTAATGAGCAGTTGAACAGGTGTACCTACTGAAGTGGCCAGTGAGTGTATATTATTATTAAATGTTAATAGTTCTAATAGGAGTTAAGCATTAACATGTAAGTCAAATTGGTTAAGGATTTTCACAGTGTATTTTCAAGTAAGAAAAGTCTTCAGTTTAGTTACAGCTTTAGACTTGAGCTTCTCCTAGTCCACCTTTAATTCCCGCTCTTTTCTAACCCCCTATCCTTCTTTGTGATATACTAGTAGAACAAACCAGCTTGGTTCATAAATTGGATCCTATAGTGGAACTGTCAGAGGAGGACAAAGGTAAATAAAAAAAAACAAAGGTAGCTGGTATGCATGCATGCTCTCTGCTTGGAGGTCATGTCTCTCATTCAGTCTGTCTTGTCCAGTATGTGAGCATGAGACAGTAAGTGCAAGTTATGGTCAGCAAGAGATGCATGGCCCTGACAAACTGCCTCATCTCTCATATCTTTCCATCTACCATCAGAGCTCAGTGGAGCATGTTTGCGTTGGAAGAATGGAAACCAGTATGTGTGTTGCTCTGGGTGCTCCTACTGCTCTGCAGTTTTGATGTGTTCGAACTTGCAGTGGTGATTAATTGGTTTCTTTTCACAGATTCTTTAAGCGTTTCAGAAAGCCTCCCTGAGAGTCAGCCATGGCAGTTGAGAGCAAACGAGCTGATGAAGAACCCCAGCTTCAAGGGGGACATGCGTTTGGCTGTGCAGCAAAGCCTCCAAGACAAGCTGCTCAGCTTAGGCATTCAGCCTGTGAGTTCATTTGGGTGTATACTCAGGGATCTACAGTTAGCTTTTTACCAAGCAGCACTGGTGCTCCTGATTTGAAATGAACAGGAGCACACACAAAAACAAAATCCTACAGCATCTTATTAACTTTTTTCTTTTTTTTTATGTTTTAACACTCAATTTAGATTTTTTTTATACAACATGCAGTGTCTGTTTCGTAGCTGTAACAAAACACTACACCATTCTGTAGGCTATAAATAAAGCAAGTATGTAATGATTTCACATGTAATCTTTTTATACTAAACATAATGTAAAAGTTTTATATTATGGAAATGATAAGGTTTAGTATAATTGAATTGGTGTACATGACATAAATCGGTGGTATATGTACACATAGTAATCATAGGTCAAAGCAATAAATCCTAAAAGGCTGAATTATAAAAGGCTAACGTTATACGATTAAGAGCCGTTTGGGAGGCAAAAGGGTCGACTCCCTAAAAAGAGCCAGGATACAAATCGCTACTTATGAACTTCTCCCGCTGTTAGAGGTGGGCGATACCGGGAATTTTGGTATTGATCCGATACCAAGTAAATGCAAGGTCAGTATCGCCGATATCGATACCGATACCGATACTTTTCAATATTTAAGCTTCATAGATCCAAAGGATCCGAAAGACCTAGGATAGAATTTCATCAAACATTGTACGTGACAACAAAATACTTTATAATCACAATCAACATTTTTGTGTAGAAACAATGGAACAGTAACCAAACAAAGTTTGCCTTAACATTAGGAAAATACATCTTTTTTGAGGTAGAAAAGGAGAAACCACAATACAAAAATAAAATAGAAATTGTTCCCTCAATAGACATCTTTTCTAGTTCTTTCTTTCTTTCTTTGCTTTTTTCAAATAAAACTGTTCTTAGGAAAAACAATAAAAAATAATGAATTTTCTTCCTTTCAGTGCAATTCTGTTTTTTTCTTAAATAAACAGAGTGTAAAAAACACATCACTCAACACAACTTAAAACAAAATCTCCTGAGGTAGAGGGCTGACAAACCACAATACAACAAAAATAACACACCACAACAAATACTGTCAACAGTTTAAAACTTATTCTTTTTTTTTCCAAGTCGAACAATACAATAAAATAATACAGAAAATGAGGAATTTCTTCCCTTCAGTGCGCTTCTCTACGTTTTTTCTTAAATAAAGAGTGTAAAAAATATAACTTAAAGCTAATTAAAACAATCTTCTGAGGTTAGAGAGCTGACAAACCACAATACAACAAAATTAACACACCACAACAAATATTGTAAACAGTTTCAAACTCTCTGTAATAACCATTTCTGGACCAAGTTACATTCAGATAGCAGGGTGTCAGTATACCACAAATTTGCTACATGTTTTGTAATTTCATTTTCCTACAGGGTGTCTATAGGCTCTCGAAGACAATGTATAAGAAGGTCATGACCCAGGTGGGGTCTGAGAGGCAGCAGAGACAGAGAGAAGATCCTGAGTATCGCAAGTTGCAAAAAGAGATCAACCACAAACTGGACCACAGAGTTAAGGAAAGGAGCACAGGAGCACCTTCCAAACCCAAACAACCAGTACAAGGTTAGTCTGCTGCATTTGTACTGCAAATCCTGAGGAAGGCTGTGTGAGCAGAAAGGTTGCATTTTGTCAATTCTGATTCTGCTTATTGATTCTGGTTCTTATTGATTGTTGCTTATGGAGAAATTTGATTCTGACTTTGACTTCAAACGGTCTTCTGGAACCAGAATTCCGAGGTTCCACTGTATTTCATGCTTATTACAGGAGGAATGTCACAAAACATGGTGCTACATATTGAGCTGCACAGCCGCAGACTGGTCAGAGCACTAACCGTCCTTACCCCTGCCCACTGTCAAAATGGACAAATGTCAAAACTGGACCTTGGAGCAAGGGAAGAAGGTCATCTGGTCTGATGACTCCTAAAACTACAGTGTGACGCTCTGAGCAATGTTCTGCTTTGAGACCTTAGGCCCGGGCATTCATTTGGACATTAATCTGACATGTGTCACCTACCTAAACGTTGTTGCATACCAGGTGGTTGATAGTGTTATGGCTTATCTGTGTATATTCTATTTATATTTACATTTATTTAAATATATTTTCTCACTTGTCCTGGTCAGGGATATGGGGACTCCTTCCCCCTATATTGGAGAACACATGGTGCAGGCGTAAGCATACATTTGCTTTAGTGTTTTGTTGCACATAAGATCCTAGCAGGTTGTGGATGGATCGTGTTCCTGATATTGCTTATTTGTACTAACATGAGGTTATGTCTACTAAGAAGAATACAAGGCCGTCTGCTAATTGCTGTAAATGTAAATACCCTGGAAGACTCTTCCTCAGACAGAACCAATTGTGTCTGTACATGACACTAGTCAGCACAGTGGTGAAATGGCTTATTAAACCACGGTGCCACTTAAGTGCTTCTTTCTTTTCTTTAGCTGGAATAAATTAAAATCGTGACTTTTGAATATTTAGATAATAATTGGACAGAGTAGAAGATTTCTGACAATAATCGTAGTCACAGTGCTGGTACGATTGGATCAGACATAGCAGTGCTGCTGGAGTTTCATACAGTCTTCACTCACTGTGTATTCGGCACCTCTACCATATTTCTCCACCTTGTAGATGTAAAATCAGAGACGGTAGCTCATCTGTTGCTGCACAGTTTGTTAGTCCTCTAATCCTTCATCAGTGCTCCAGAGACTGGATATTTTTTGTTGGTGGACTATTTTCAATCCAACTGTGACACTGAGGTGTTTAAAACTCCAGCAGCATGGCTGTCTCTGGTCACATCACCTTCACAGCATCGGTGACCTGCAGTGCTGAGAATGATCCACTACTCAAATAGGACCTGATCTGTGGTGATCTTGTAGGGGTCCTGACCATTACTGAACAGAGTATGTAGAGAAACTGATGGACTACAGTGTGTCATTATACAACTACAAAGTACTTCTCTATGGTAAGTGGAGCTGATAAAACAAGCAGACAAGTACCTAATAAAGTGATCAGTGAGTGTATATTGTTTGCTGTGGCTCCATGGTAAGAACCAGCTGGAAACAGCAGTTCCTGAGTGCCTGTGTGGGGCTGGTGATGTGAAAATTTGGGTGGTGTGTTTAACGGAACCCTGGGATGGACCAGCTTCCTGTCCAGGGTGTAACTCTGCCTGTGCCCATTGAATTCCAGATTAGGGTCCAAACCTGGAAAAGTGAGAGCAGAACAGAGTCCTTTGCTTAGCAGACAACAGAAGGTGTTTGACAATAGAAAGTGCATTAAGATCATCTTCTAACCAATATCACAGAGAACAGAATGCAGTAAATAATACATAATGCATTGTGTAGTCCTAATCCACATCATACTATCCTCTCATTCACTCATGCAACAGCTTGGACCGGAACATAATGCAGTTACAGTGGTTTTCTTGTGGTGTTAAAATACTGATTGAACATTTTTTTTTAGTCATGACAGTACCTCAGTCCAGGTCACGATCCAACAGTCTTCCTGTGACAGTCACCAAAGTGTCAGGAACTCCTCCTAGACGGCAGTACACACCCCAGTCTGCCAATTACAGCGCTGGCAGTCAGCCCAAGACTTCCACACCACGGGTACCCCAAAAGTAAGCAGATTCTTGTTGTTTGTTGCCATGTGCGCAGGATATAACTTTCTGCTAAGATAGATGGAATGACTCTCTTAAAATGATTCCACAGAACCCCACAATTCAGTTCAGATGAAGACTCCTCAGAGGAAGATGAACTAGAGGAAGAGCTTTCTCAGCCACGGAACGTCCTTAAAGTAAACACCACCAACACAGTGAAAACCCAACCCCCAAGACCTCAACAGCGCACTGCTGCCCCAGCTCTCACCTCAGTTCAAAAAGGAGCCCAGAACACTGGACCCCACCGGGCCCCTGTACTCAACACAAACAGGACGGAAGTAACTGCGCTGGAGAGCGAGAGCGAGTGGACTGAGGGCAGCGAGATGGAGGAGATTACCTTAAATGCCTTACCTTCTACATTACAGAAGCACACAGATCAGAATGGGAATGTGCAGAAGACCTCTCACAGTAAGTAGCTCAATTCTGAAATGCTTACATATACCTACAGGGGCATGCATGTACTAATAGTGATACGCCCCATCTTAGTTATTCCTCAGGTCTTCTTGTAATTAAATGGCTAGCATATATTTCCACATGAAGTACAGGTATACGCCATTTAAGATCCATCCAATCAGTGTCTGTTTCCTGTAATGACAGAGGTAATTACAAAAGGAAATAAAAATCTGTCTTATATGCAGGTATGTGCCATTCAGCGTCCACATTATGTTCAGAGAAACAGGGCTTTGACCGAAATTGACGTTACCATATAGTCCCACAGCAATTTAGATACTTTGCACATAGTGCTTTAGTTTTAACAATAATATTTAATTTAAAACACAATATGAAAACCTTTAGTACAGTACTGTACTGTACAGCGCAGTCGTTGTTATCTTTGTATCTTTCAGAAATTTGAAACAATGAAAACAAAAGGAAAGTTGTTTACTGCCTATTCTGTCAGCAGGTGTCACAGGTGTCAGTAGTTTTCTGTCATTCAGATGTTTATTAAATGTATATAAGATGGATTTAATACATGGTGAAGGTACTTCAGACCATTTTTTTTACAATTTTACACCTCTCTTTAATTTAGTTTAAGTGAAGTGGCCTAAAGGTTTTTTTTTTTTTTTGGTTAAAAGCTTATTCATGAAAATGTGTATTGTTTTGCACTGTTTACACGAATTGAATTGTAGAAAATCGAATTGAATCGTGAGCAGAGTGTATTATGACACCGCTAAAGTAGAATAATGAATATTTTAGTATGTCATTTATTTATTTAATCATTTTGTTTGTCTTTTATAACCACTTATCCTGGTAATGGTTATTGTCCTCTGTAGCACCAGGGGATGAGAGCCACCCTAACCCTCATCTTCAACTTAAAACACATGTCAAAATGTAACTCGAACCTCCCCTCACCAAAGGTGGATTAGAGACCTGTTTGCTCAACATTGATTCGCCATGCTGAACCACCTTGGTTTGTATCAGCTTTTAGGTTTTGGGCTGGGCCTGGGCAGGGCTCTTGCTGTTGGGTCCTGACTTTGCAGAATGTTGAGCTTGTGAGGGTCCTTCTGGTTCCCTGAGTTTCCTCCATGGCAGTGGCTTCCCAAGGCTGAGTACCTTGTGTTTCAGAACAGGGCAATTCAGAACTGGGGAGCCCTGTGTGCATGACAAGTATCGGTACCACTGGTTAGAGTTAGAAACAAGTGGGCTTTCAAGACCACATCCATGACATACCTTATTATATTCTCTGCAGTTTGTTTAATGATAGCCAACAGTGTCAGCATATTTATTGTAACCGCAATTGTGTGTTCGTTTTATTTAGCACAAGGCATTAATGTCATTTTCTTACCGGTATTCTAATTCCTTGCGGACTGTCATTGCTTCGGCATCCTTGCAAATCTTTAATTCTTCCTGTAGGACATAGCCACCAAAGGACCTCAGCATTCAATATTTTGTAATCCATTAGTGATGCAACCTGGGATGAAATATGCTGCAGATGCAGAGTTGTGCATGCATGATACATTTGTATTGGTCGTCTGTTTGTAGGTTATGTGAAATCATCAAGCAATATTCTGCAGAAACAGCTCCCACAGCAAGGACAGAGAAAAGCAGCTGGGGGTACTGTCTCAGGGAAACCTACTGTAGTATCAACTGACGTGGTGCAACAGCTGAAGGTAAGACCTGTTTGTTCTGATGAGAAGATTCGATATCCTAAAATGATATCAGACTCAGTAACTGGACCTCATGAAAAACATACATAATAGTATTTTTCGTGTAATGTAAACATGCTGACAAATTATGCAGTAAATAAGCTTATATAGTAGTGCAGAGCCAAAGGAAATGATCAAAAGCTTTATTTTAGTTTCTCGCCCCAGTTAATCCAGCACCTCAGTGTTGATGGTGTTAGATGAACTCAATCAGACTTTGATTTCATATTTTAGTAGCATGTTGGCTTTTGCTGTAATTTCTCAATTTTACACTTCTAGGATATCTGTACAGAATCCTGATATTCAAACTCCCACTATAATGTATGAAGTATAATATTTTAATACTCAATACCATGGGTTGACTGTAACCCCAAGAGAGCATAAAAGATTATGAATATGTATGAATATCTGCTCTCATATATATATTTTCTAACACATTTTTAACATGCTGACACATTAAATGAGACTCGTGATTTTTAAGATCTTATTTAACGTCTTAACTCATCTGTATTTCATTTTTAAACACACTTTTGAACAAACTAGATATACTTTTGGAAACGTTCTCTTATCCCTACTTCATTGGGAACAATGACTTTGTGTCGTGCCGGGATACACTGTAGAGACTGCTTTTAATCAGGGTCAGTGTGGAAAATTCGCACTCACAGGGGTAGTTTGAGGTGAAGAGGATGATCATTTTTACAGCCTTTTTGCAAAGTTGTGGGAACTCGGTCTCCACAGACAGCCAGAAGTATTCAAGGGACACTTCAGTCATCCTTTTTTTCCAAGTCCATATTTTCTCATGAAAGTTTCTCTAAACGGTCTAGCACATGTGTGTCAAACTCAAGGCCCCGGCCCGCCATGTCATTTTATGTGGCCTGCAAGAGCTTAAAGGATGTATGTCAAATGAGTCTATGCTACTTTAAAGCATATATTCACCATAAACTACATGTCCCACAATACATTGCATTACCAATTACAGATTATATTGCTTAGTTACTGGAGAAGTGATGGCACGCTGCCACTGGATGGTAGTGTATCCACATCAGCGTGTAACGGCAGTGGTTTATCCCGACAAGTGGTACAAATGATCCCAAAATGTCCAGGAAGAGAAAAAATTGATACAGATGGAAGGAAGTTTCAAGAAGGCTGGGAAATTGAATACATGTTTGTGCTTCAAGGGGAACAACCACTATGTCTTATATGGTATGAGGCCGTGTCAGTCTTGAAAACTTGACCAGTATAGTTGTGAATTCACTGTGTTTACAGGTTTATGTGTTCATGCAGACAATGTTAGAGTAAATAAATGAATACAGTTATTTAACAATAAGGAGTAGTTACATTTATTTTGCATTACATTTAGTCACATTTACTGTCTTACAGTTATAACTGTCCCTTTGAGGGCAACTATAATGTTGATATGGCCCTCTGTGAAAATGATTTGACAGCCCTGGTCAAGCACTAATGTACATAAAGTGAGTGTAACCTGCTTTTCATGCAAGTTCAGCAGTTTTGTATTTTTTGTCCTGGTATGTTTAAAAAAACCCTAGATATTACAAACAGAAGTGACAGTGCAATAGCCTACTGAAACAATACAGCCATAGTGAAGAAAAATCAAGAGTTAACCGAGTCACAGTTAACAGGATTTCCCACCATGATATTGTTTCAGTATCCATTTCATGTTACTTAATATGGTTGTCTTTTCATGGTCAAAGTCATTTTATTATGTGGGTATAATTACTCGTTAAACAATGCAAAGCATTGATTATGTAATTAAATCATATAGTTTCTCCAAAACCAACAAAAGGATTGCACATTACTGTTAGTGCGGTCAGTAAATGTTATCCGATAAGTAAATTAGATTAGCAGTCTTTAATTCCTCACATAATCTCCCTGCTTATCTCAGTCTGGAATAGAAACATGATGACATCATCACTGAAACTGTTCTGCCTCATATGATCTGTTTGTTTGTTGTTGGAGATATGCTTTCTACAGCATTTTCCAGCATGCCACTACCTGCAGATCACAAAAAAACAAATTGTTTTATATATTCTTCACAAGTTATGATTTGATTGAGGTCTGGGGCTATTTTAGACATTTTTTACATATACATAGTTTAGTTTTGCTTATATATAATTCTTTAAAATGTTTACTATGTAGGTATTGTTTTTTGCTGCACTACCTAACCTCATATGGTATATTAGATACCTACGTACCTATGATGTTTTTCTAAGTAGACACACTATATCCACGATGGATATAAAATATGAAGTAGAGAAAACACACATAAAACCAAAATTGGATTGACAAAGTATTTTCAGTACCACAAACACACATGATAAAGCATTTTGAGGACTTCAAATGCATGTAATATAGTTCAACAAACATCAAACAGTTAAGCTAGGCATAAAGTCTAACTTTACACAGTAACAGACCAGATACTGCATACTAACTCTCCTGTTCTCCTGTGTTGCCACTCCTTGTGTGTGTTATGAGCATGAATGGGCTTCTTTCTTTGTTTTCTTTGTTTCATTTCACAGTGCCAGGACAATTAATCTGCAGATCTGAATCTGCAGATTGTGTTTTATTCTTTATTTGATCATATTTTACATAACAGTTAGTTTATTATATTGTATTGTTTTATATTATATCATACAGTGGTACCTCGGTTCTCGTCGTTAATTCATTCCAGAAGGCTTGTCGAGAACCAAAAAGTACAAAGCAAAATTTTCCCATTAGGAATAATGTAAATTCAATGAATCTGTTCTAGACCCCCAGAAAATCCACACTGTATAAGGCATTATATGCATTAATGGAGTTGTATTGTACAGGTACTCCCTGATTAACAATGGGGATATGTTCAGACCAATCCGTCATAAGTTAAATGTATCATGGACTGAGGAGTTTAATAAAGCTGTATCATAGCTGAGCCTATTACACATTAACACTTACAGTTATAGTTAACCTACAGTTGGCCAAAATCATTAACACAAAGCTTATTTTATAATAAGGTGTTGAAGTGAGTAATGGATTGAAACTGAAAAGTAAAAGCAAAACACTTACTCTGCTGGTGAACTTAGGGCACTAACTGCTAATTCTAACTGCTCAGCCTGAAAACCGAGAGGATTAAGTTCATGTTTTGATTCGGTACTGCAGATGTAAACTGAGTAAAAAAAAATAACACGATAAACAAAAGATCTTCCCTGAGCAAGGACGATTGTGAACCTGAATCACTGTGTAACGAATCGTGACTGATGAGTCATGTATCGAGTTTTGGCTGAAACGAGCCGTGCAGCTTGACTCATATAAGTTTAAGCCAGTGCGCCGAGTACCGAGCAAACGCCGCCTCTGTCCCAGTAACAAGTGGTGCCGAAGCTGCGTTCACCTCAGTTGCTATAAAGTTTCACTTTATTTTCACTTGTTTCAAGCCTTTATTGGCTTTATGCATTGTATTACATTCCTTTGCTTTATTCTTGCTTTTAATCATTAAATAAATGTGAATATAGGCAAAGAAAACAATCATTGTGGGGTCGGAAACAGATTAATCCTTGAATTCCGAGGTTCAGCTCTATTTGGTATAAAATTCAGGACTGATTTATGTAGTTTCTTTACTTTGTTGAGTGTAATTCACATTGAATCACAGCCATGATGTTATTCGAGATAACACATGATCTCAAGTGTTCTATTGCTTAGATAAACCATGGCAAAGACTTCCAAAAACTGTCCTGCTGCTGTCCTTTTACTTCCTATATCTCTGTTGATTTCTCTACGGGTGCTCGGGGGGAGGCGCAACAATTCAGTAGCCTAGCACTGCAACCTGTGATCGGCCTGTGATTGGATGGACGTTATAAATGGTGCATATCTCTACACTAACTCAACCCTAACCCTGTCTGGACAGCATTCACTTTATTCTGTTGTATTCACTTTATTCTGTTGCATTGCAGTACACAGATATTAACAACGATGATGATGATGATGATGATGACTGGGACATTTCCTCTCTGGAGGACATTCCTGTTGCACAAAAACCCAGCCATGTCCCTCTGAGGAAGAGCACAGACAAGAGTTTGGACAGCAGCACTAGTGTGTGGGGAACCTTCACAGGCAAAGGACAGGAGACAGGTATGTAGAGATCCTCTGACTTCCTAGCTAATTCTAAGAAATACCGAGTTGGCTTAAGGATCTTTCAGAGTGTAACTGATGCACACATTTTCAGTTTGGATATGAATTTCGTTTCGAAGATGGCATCCATCAAAAACATTTAGTGATTTTTGATAACAACAATGCACTGAATGATAAACCTCACCAGCTCATAGTGTCGTGTAAAAGTGACACTCTGACATCTGTGTCACATGCTCGAGTGCTCTGTACTGTGGTCACCTTTGTTGACCTCGGTGCTGGGGTCCTTGGCGTGCATTCGCCTAGCCAGGAGCTTGGCGCCGACCTTTCTCTCGGGTCTTGTTGGGCCGAGCTCCGCCCCTGAGCCGTCTGTGTCCAGCTTCTCCCCTGAGCCGCATCGCGTTCAATCACGGTTCCACGGAGACCTCACCCGTCTCATACTGCGTTCATGTCCGCCCCGGTAGGGACACCGGTAAGGCCCACCTTGCGTAGAAGGTGGGCCGTGTAGAGCTGCAAGGCTCAAGGTAACCTTTGTAGGGCATAGTCGCTAGGAAAGGGAAAGGATCATTCAACTACTAACCTCCTCTTCGAGTCTGCTCTCCGAGGGCAGCCTCTTCACTGCACACATGCACCCTCCACGCTCCTCCACGGACCGCTTATTTTGTTAAAACCTCCCGTCTTTTTTTTCCTTTCAGGTTAGAGGCTTTGTCCTTAGTACCTCCCTTATTCTCCTTTTCATTTTTATAATGGCATTTGACCTTAGTTTGAGTCCGCTTTAAGCGGCGCTTGAGTCTGCTGTTTTTTCTCCCGCTCTCACTCGCTTTCCTAGTCTCATTGCTCGGCGCATGCGCGGTACGAGTGAGTATGCGGTACGTTCCCTTATCGTTTCATAGTTTGTTTAAGCCTCAGCGCCGCGGTGGTGCGAGCTTAGAGCGCCCGTCTCTGAAGCCTGAGACCTGGCATTCGATCATCGGGTCCTGTACTACAGTGGGGAAAAAAAGTATTTAGTCAGCCACTGATTGTGCAAGTTCTCCTACTTAAAAATGAGAGAGGTCTGTAATTTTCATCATAGGTACACTTCAACTATGAGAGACAAAATGAGAAAAAAATCCAGGAAATCACATTGTAGGATTTTTTAAAAATGTAATTGTAAATTATGGTGGAAAATAAGTATTTGGTCAATAAATTTGTTTCAACTCAATACTTTGTAACATAACCTTTGTTGGCAATGACAGAGGTCAAACGTTTCCTGTAAGTCTTCACCAGGTTGGCACAAACTGTAGCTGGTATTTTGGCCCATTCCTCCATGCAGATCTCCTCTAGAGCAGTGATGTTTTGGGGCAACACGGACTTGCAACTCCTTCCACAAATAATGAGGTCAAACAGGTGTCATTAATACAGGTAACGAGTGGAGGACAGAAGAACTTCATAAAGAATTAGAGAAGAGCTTCTTAAAGATTAGAGGTCTGTGAGAGCCAGAAATCTTGCTTGTTTGTGGGTGACCAAATACTTATTTTTCACCATGATTTAGAATTAAATTATTTAAAAATCCTACAGTGTGATTTCCTGGATTTTCTTTCTCATTTTGTCTCTCATAGTTCAAGTGTACCTATGATGAAAATTACAGACCTCTCTTTTCTATCTAAGTAGGAGAACTTGTGGCTGACTAAATACTTTTTTGCCCCACTGTGTCTGCAGACCTGTTCTTCCTTTTGTTCTGTTTATTTATTTATATTTTGTTCTTTTATTTATTTACTTTTGGCTCATCCATTCCATCTGGCGCTAACAGCAGTTGGGTCCTAAATTTTATATTCTTTTGTTTTCATGGTTTGCCGACGTTTTTATAGGGCGAACTGTAACAGAAATATAGGAATACAGGAAACTCTAGAGAGTTCAACTTTCAAGCTTTTCAAACTAATACAAATGTTTTTGGATGTTAATCTTGAGCATCCACAAGCTTTTGGTTTATAGTGTCCATTATAGTTCCTTGTTTCAAGAAGATTTCATGCTTAAAGAGCAGAATTGTCCCAAAAGCAAAAGTATAGTGTTATGTATTGTCGTTTTTTTGTAAGTCCACACCACGACTGGATCCTCTACGTAATATTAAAGGAAGACAAGCATCTAGACTCTTCACTGTCCTGGCACCCAAGTGTTGGAATGAACTTCCAATGGATGTCCGAATGGCTGAGTCTCTTGCTGTCTTCAAGGGGCTACTAAAGACTCACCTCTTCACCCAGCACTTAAGTGAAAACTGAAAATACATCTGCTCAATTAAAAAAAAAACTTCGCTTTTGTGTTTTGTTGATTTACCTACCACAGATCATAGCAGGTTCTGGTTGGATTGTGTTTTTTGGGCTATTGGTTTTGTCTGTTAGGAAGAATACAAAAGCACTTCTGTAAGTTGCTGTGGATAAGGGCGTCTGCTAAATGCTGTAAATTTAAATGTAAATAGTATACATGTTTTTTAGAAATGTTTCATTTGAGAAGCATCATTTTTGAGATATTTTGTGTATTATTTCTTCCAGGTCTCAAAGATGCAGGCACAGGCAGCACCCTGAAGAGCAGTATCTTGACAGTTACTGACTGGGATGACTCAGATGGCAAATAAATACACTATCAAATAAAGCAATGTTAAAGTAATACCAAAAACAAACACTTGATCATCACGAATCCTTCTAATTGAACGCTGTGCTAATATTCTGCCACTCATGGAAAAACAAGTGTTCCAGCAACGGTTAATCTGATGGTATACTTCAAACAACAGAAGAATTAACTGAAACAGCAGCACTGTCAAACAGGCAATATGTAGCTTAACTTCTGTCTTTTAATGACGTTACCCCTCTGTCGGTATAGGCTATGAGGGAGCATCTGTTAACTACCTGCAATAAATAGACTAAAGTTCCTGAAGATACAGCCTTTGCCTGTACATCCTTCCATTACTCAGGGTTATTGGGGGGTTGGGAGGTGGGAGGTTCAATCCCAATCCTATTCACTATTTCACATTGCGCAAGCAGAAGAGCACCAGCCTATCCTAAACACCCCCATTCCCCACCTCTGCCACACCCCTGTGCCTGAGAAGGTGAATTTGCTTCATTCATTTTCCAAACTTCAGCATATTAAGAAGCCACCTCAAGCGATGCTGTTTTCTTTGGAAACTATTTATGTTTGTTTGAAGTGCACCACCAGCTTAATGATCAGTATTCTTTGTGTTTCTGTTCAAGGTAAAAACAACTCAGGGACTCTAGTGGAGAAGTAGTCTTTCATTTCTCATGCTGTAGGGCTGGATTTATAATTTCAGTGTTCAAGATGTGTTACAGTGGTGCTTGAAAGTTTGTGAACCCTTTAGAATTTTCTGTATTTCTGCATAAATATGGCCTAAAACATCATCAGATTTTCACACAAGTCTTAAAAGTAGATAAACAGAACCCAGTTAAACAAATGAGACAAAAATATTATACCTGGTCATTTATTTATTGAGGAAAATTATCCAATATTACATTTTAGTGAGTGGCAAAAGTATGTGAACCTCTAGGATGAGTAGTTAATTTGAAAGTGAAATTAGAGTCAGGTGTTTTCAATCATTGGGATGGCAATCAGGTGTGAGTGGGCACCCTGCTTTATTTAAAGAACAGGGATCAAACAACACGTTTGTGGAAGTGTATCATGAGGTGTACCCAGAGTTGAAGCTGTTCTGTAGGGAGGAATGTTCTAAAATTCCTCCAAGCCGGTGTGCAGGACTGATCAACAGTTACAGAAAACGTTTAGTTGCAGTTATTGCTGCACGGGATACACCAGATACTGAAAGCAAAGGTTCACATACTTTTGCCACTCAGTAATATTGGATCATTTTCCTCAATAAATAAATGACCAAGTATAATATTTCTCATTTGTATAACTGGGTTCTCTTTATCTAATTTTAGGACTTGTGTGAAAATCTGATGATGTTTTAGGTCATATTTATGCAGAAATATAGAAAATTCTAAAGGGTTCACAAACTTTCAAGCACCACTGTATTTCTTCACCTTGTTGGATAACGTTGCACTTTCAAAATGTACATGTATAATTATGTCTTGATAAACTAGACAACGTTGTTTAAAAAACAGCTGATGTTCTTAAAATAAAACAAAAAAAATGAACAAAATCTCTCTGGTTTTTGCCAAGATTTAAGAAGAGCTGGGTCGTCCAATCTGTATTTTACAGGTGCGCCCCGATTAACAATGGGGATACATCCCAACAAATCCGTCATAAGTTGTAAGAATGTAGCGTAAACCGAGGAGTTTAGTATATACTGTATATATCATAGCGTAGCATACCTTACACATGCTTAAAATACTTACATTAATCTACAGTTGGGCAAAGTTATTATTACAAATCCTATTTTATAATAAAGTGTTGGATATCTAATGTAATTTATTGAATAAAGTTTTGAAAGTGAAAAACAAAAGCAAAATGGTTTAGTCCATTGGCGGACTGAGGGTGCTACTGCTTTTACTGTGTAAAGGCTTCTGTCTGCCATAAAGCCCAGATTGGTGGAATGCTTCAGTGATGGCCTTCTGGAAGGTTCGCTCATCTGCACACAGGATCTTTGGAGCTCAGTCAGAGTGACCATTGGGTTCTTGGTCATCTCTCTTACCAAGGCCCTTCAGCCCTGATTACTTGGCAGCCAGCTCAAGGAAGAGTCCTGATTGTTCCAAATGTTTTCCATTTAAGAATTATGGAGGCCACTGTGCTCTTGGGAACTTTCAGAGCTAAATTTCAAGTGTCAAAGCAACAGGTCTGAATACTTATGTCCGTGCAAAAATAAATTTGTAATAAATTTGAAGAAAAAAAAAAAAAATTCTGTTTTCACTTTCTACTTATGGGGTGTTTAGTGTAGATTGATGGGAGAAACTCGAATTTGTTTTTATTTTTGTTAGGGATGGTGAATCGGGGAGGTAGGACCCAAGTGCAGGTAGCTGGATTGTAAATGAGCCCTGCTATTGGGGCTGAAGAGAGCAAGATAAACATGAAAGTGCTCGTCCAAACATGCCGACTCTAGGACGCCAAGTCAGCTCCATGAATGGTTCGCGAATCAAAAGCCTGGGCTTGCACAATAGTGATGAGCCAGGCTTGTGAAAGACAAAAGGAAAGCGACGATTAAAAACAATTCAGCGCTAGCGATATAGCGAGCGGAAACCAAAGGCAAGACTAAGCTTATGAAAACTGAGGGAATGTCACTCAACAGGAATAACGCTCAGAGAAACAAAAAGGAAAGTGCTGATAAACGTACAGCACAGAGACACAGCGAACGGGTAACAAAAGCAACACCCGGTCGCTAGTGCAAACTCACAAATACCGAGTAAATAATCAATGAATGCTTCATAGATCAAAGCAAAAGCTCATGTCACCATTGCGAATGGAGCTGACGTCACTAGGTAGGCAAAAAAAACCTCAAAGCGTGGCAAAAGTAAGGAGCCAGTCGCACCGGAATCTGACCCTAACAAACCCTATTACCTCAGCCGTTAGCTTACCATCCTCCTTCTACAAAAGAGGGAAGTTACCGTCTTCCCTAAATACCTCGTGCCAAAAGCACTACGGAATATCAAAGTTGTGCTAAATACCTCACACCGAAGCGCTATCTGATATGAATGTCAATCTCAATCAAGGGTACGACAAGAGACACTGCTCTTAAACGGCTTTAAATACCTAAACAAGCAGGTGTCTCTAGTCAGGAGTAATCGGCACCAATTTTTGTTGGCGCATGTGTGCTAGGGATTGCCATCCCAATCCCAGAGTCAGGTCCCAGTCCCAGTGCCCTCTAGTGTCAGACCGCGGAACTGCGTGATTCCTATTAATTTTAGCACAAGTTCTCAACCTAACAAAATGTGAAAAAGTGAAAGGGTCTGAAGATTTTCTGAATACATTGTTCAGTATTTACACATATATACATACACTATGTATACAGACCCAACAGACTCAATTTTTTTTTACTTTATTTACATTTACTTTATGCCAACATGATTCTCAGCATTTTTTCTGTATTGAAGAGTCACACTTTGTACTGTTTCCCAATGCTCCAGAACACTGTCTTTGTAGGTCAAGTGAAAAATTCAACCCAGAATGCTTATCCACCACTGTGGAACATGGAGGAGGTAGAATCATGGCATGGGGTGTGTTTTTTTGCATCTGGTGTTGGTGAGCTGGTGTGATGCAAAGGAGTACCATAAGATATTATAGAAACGACTACTTCCAAGCCTGAACATGTTGGGTGGTGGAAATAGAAAACAAGCAACCATTTTCGACAAGATACTGTAGTTCACTAACACATACATCAAAGACAACAAAGTCATGGCATGAGTGGCATTCTATGTCTGTCATGCTGTGGCTTGGTCAGTCATCAAATCTTAACCCCATAGAGAATATCTGGACTCATATCAAAGTTCAGCTAACTTCAGAAAATTTGGAGAACCAGTATAAAGTAGTCAAAGATGAATGGAATAGCACGGATGCAGCATACTGCAAAAGACGTTTAGACAGCTTGTCCAAACGGCTGTTTTCTCAAGCAAAACAAGGAAAATGTAATATTAAAATGTACAATACATACGATGCTGTGTGACCTTGTCTTTTATTCCAACTGATAAGAAAACAAAAGAGTTATAACAAAATAAGAGTTATTACAAAAAATCTAATGAATCCTGTTTGCCTCATTTTTGCCCAGGAGTGTATGCGTATATAATCAGTCATTTCACAAATTGATACTGATGTCTTCTTTGTAAATCTGGACTTGTACAGTGCAATCAGAAAGTTGCTGGCATATACAGAATCTCTCGCAGAATTAAAGATACCCTGAGCTGAAGCACAAAGATCTACAGTGGGGCAAAAAAGTATTTAGTCAGCCACTGATTGTGAAAGTTCTCCTACGTAGAAGGATGAGAGAGGTCTGTAATTTTCATCACAGGTACACTTCAACTATGAGAGACAAAATGAACAAAAAATCCAGGAAATCACATTGTAGGATTTTTTAAGAATTTAATTGTAAATCATGGTGGAAAATAAGTATTTGGTCACCCACAAAAAAGCAAGATTTCTGGCTCTCACAGACCTGTAACTTCTTCTTTAAGAAGCTCTTGTGTCCTCCACTCGTTACCTGTATTAATGGCACCTGCTTGACGTTGTTATCTGTATAAAAGCCACCTGTCCACATCCTCAAACAGTCAGACTTCAAACTCAACCATGGCCAAGAACAAAGAGCTGTCGAAGGACACCAGGAAGAAAATTGTAGACCTGCACCAGGTTGGGAAGAGTGAATCTACAATAGGCAAGCAGGTTGGTGTGAATAAATCAACTGTGGGAGCAATTGTAAGACATACAGGACCATTGATAATCTCCCTCGATCTGGGGCCCCACGCAAGATCTCATCCAAAATGATCATGAGAACGGTGAGCAAAAATCCTAGAACTACACGGAGGAACCTGATGAATGACCTGCAGAGAGCTGGGACCAAAGTAATAAGACTACCATCAGTAACACACTACGCCGAGAGAGATCCTGCAATGCCAGGCGTGCCCCCCTGCTTAAGCCAGTACATGTCCAGGCCCATCTGAAGTTTGCCAGAGAGCATATGGATGATCCAGAAGAGTATTGGGAGAATATCATGTGGTCAGATGAAACCAAAATAGAACTTTTTGGTAAAGTTTAACTGTCTGTGTTTGGAGGAAGAAGAATGCTGAGTTGCACAATACCTACTGTGAAGCATGGGGGTGGGAAACATCCATGCTTTGTGGCTGTTTTTCTGCCCAAAAGGGGACAGGACGATGATCCGTGTTAAGGGAAGAATGATGAATGGGGCCATGTATCAGTGCGGATTTAAGCAAAAACCCTCCTTTCCATCAGTGAGAGCATTGAGATGAGCGTGGCTGGTGTTCTTCCAGCATGACAATGATCCCAAACACACCACTCGGCAACGAAGGAGTGGCTCCGTAAAAAGGATTCAAAGGTCCTGGAGGGAAAAAAAAAGTGGCCTAAGCCAGGTCTCCAACCTCGGCCCCCGCAAAAACAGAGTAATGTAGTGTACGCTTGTGAAGTGCCAGGAGGATTTGCCAGGATTGTACATGCGGGGAAAAAACCAAACGCCAACTGGCGAAACGGAAGATTGGCACAACATAGAAAGAGCTCCCACATTCAGGTAGGACTCTGTGGTTTTACACCCACCTACAGCCCAAGTGGGCACTCTGTCAAGGATGGAAGACATGCGATCCTTGATAGGGAGGAACGATGTTTGAACGTGAGTAAAAGAAGCCATTTTGTAAAAAAGGAAACGGTCCATCCCTTAAACGAGGAGGGGGCCTCAGAGTACACCTCTCACCATCTTACAACGGAGCCATCGCAGCCATTCCCCCAATCCGGGTGAATGGCACAACGTGGCACTGGTCGTTAATGGCTATGGCAATGATATTAAATGATCACCGGTCCCATTGTTATTGCCAATGTGCTGGTACCAGTCGTTATGCAACATGCTGTATATAAGATTGGGGAAGTTTTCCAACTGCTGAGACTGTAGAAGTCACTTAGATGAGTGACGAAACGTTTCTCCAACAAAATCTATTTCCAGATGAACAGATTCAACTTCTTGGATAAATGGACCATCCTTCAACTGACATCCTTTGTGATGTCATTGATTTTTTCCTAGATATACAGTACTGTGCAAAAGTCTTAGGCCACCGTTAGATTTGTTGTTTCAGCAATGGTACAATGACCATATATAATTTTTTCTCGTTCTCTTTATTAGAATACAACCAGAAAATACAGGGCAGTATGCAGTATTAGAAAGGGGGGACAGAATTAAAAACAGCTTGCACAGGCTACAGTGTTTTTAGTGTAAAGTATACTAAAGTATTTAGTGTGTATTTAGTGTGACCTTCCCTTACACTTGAGCAATAGCAGCATCTGGTAGCTTCATGGTGATGCCAAGTTAATCTTTCTACAGTTCAAAGAAGGTTGATCAGGAATTGTCTTTTTGGAAGGGTAGCAGCCATTTTTTGGAAGGGGAACAGGGTGAAAAGGGTGAGATATGCTAAAGCTCACAAAGATTGGAATAAAGAAGCCACTTTTTTAGAGGAGGTCACTCTAAATAATGACATTTGCCTGTTTGTGTCTTAATAAAGAGACTGAGAAATAATTACGAATGGTCATTATACCATTGCTAAAACAACAACTCTAAATGTAGCCTAAGACTTTTGGACAGTACTGAATAACACCCTTGCTTCTATTACCTTGTTTTGTTTTGGTGTGTTCTCCAGATATTATTAACAGTGAGAAGAATAAAATAATTGACATTTCATCTAGTATGTCCAAAAAACATGTTAAGCCCAGCCACTGTCCAGACGTTTGCCACAACCACGCAACCATGTCATACACTTAACCTGTAGAATCTTCCCAGTTACAACTTAGGATTACACGTATGAGTCCATGTTGAAGGGCACAGAGGCTGCAGTCCTGATAGTGCGGGTTCTGTATGTCCTTTGAGTCCTTCTGGTTGCTTTGCTCTCCCGATCTGTATTAAATAAAGGAGGCACGATTACTGTAGTTGGCCTAGAGTAGGCAGGCATCGTGTAGGTGGCTCTGGTTCGAGCTGTCACGTATGTCGCTCTAGAACGAGCTCTCGTGGTAGCACCTGACCGAGGCTGAGGGGTTTTTGATCTGAGGAGAAGATTGAGAAGGGGTGTTATAGATTTTTTTTTCTGTCTGATTTGTCTTAGTTATTTTTAAAGACATCAAAAACAGCTATTGACATTTGTAGCCTTTGAAATACTCTACATCAGGGGTGTCCAAAGTCCAGCCCTGGGGCAAAATGCAGCCCACAGCATCACTCTTAAGAACAGTGGCAGCAGTACATAAATGACTTAGACAAGAGGTGCTTGAGGTCCAGACAGACTGATCGCCACTTGCATAAAATCTTGCCTGTCACAACTGTACAGATGTCAAACCAGATCTAATGTGTATAACGCAGTCGAGGGCGTAACACCACCCATCACATTCGTTTGTAGTGGGCTGTCTCTTCTGGTATGTTGTAGCATCTGGTTTGAACATTAACACAAGGACTATCGTTACGATATTTTTTGTATTTAGTTGGTTATGTGACTTAAGAAATGAAAAACATGCTTTGTTATTGAGTTCCGTCGGTCTGATAATGAACAGCAACTGACTAATCAAATACAATCTACAACCTCAAATTAGAAAACGTTGGGATAGTATGAAAAATGCAAATAAAAAAAATGCACTGTACTTTACAATTACTTTGACTTTTATTTCATTGCAAACAGGATGAACCCAAGATATTTCACATTGTTTTTCTGGTATACTTCATTTCATTTGTTAATAAACATCCATTCCTGCATTTCAGGCCTGCAACACATTCCAAAAACAATTGGGACATGGTCAATTTAGGGCTAGTAATGAATTAAAAAACGAAATAATGATGCGATTTCAAACAGGTAATGTCAACAGATGACTGTAATCATAATTTGGTACAAAATCAGTATCCATGAAAGGCTGAACCTCTGAGGAGCAAAGATGGGGAGTTTATCAACAAATATGCGAGAAAATTATTCATAATGTTTGCAATGAAATAAAAGTCGAAGGAAATGAAGGAAAACTGCATATATTTTTTATTTGCATTTTCCATACTGTCCCAACTTTTTCTGATTTGGGGTTGTACAAGGGAAATACTGACAGAAGATATTTGTATTATGCATAAATGTTCTAAAGACAATGTCCAGCCTAAATAATCTGCAGTATGTTGTGGTATTTTTAACTATTTTGATATCTTGCTGCAGTTATTGAGCTAAAATGAATAATAAATATAAATATTTATTACTTGTTCTGTACATTTGTTTTTGTGTGTGTGTGTTTTTTTTGTATTTTAAATACAATGTTTTGAGTCATTTATGAAGAATATTTTTGGAAACTGAGACTCAGGTATTTTGACATGCTCCATTCTGGCCCCCCTTGAAAAAATGTTTGGACACCCCATTTATACATACTCTCTTTTGCGGTCAAATAACATGGGTCTTACCGTGAGTGGAATCCCTCGCTCCCAGTGAAGTAACACAAAACTGCACTTGAAACTATAATCATTGATGAGCCACCCCAGCCTATGAACAACGCTGCACCTAGTTCAAACCTTCACAGAATAAAGAACAAATATAGAACGACATCAAGTCTTGAATATACCTTCAAGTAGGGGTGGGCGATATGGTAAAGATATTATATCACAATATTTATCACAATACATGCGATCGCAGACAAAATGCATCAGTAGCAACGGATTCTCAAAAAATACTTTTAAAATATTATCCCATACTTAAGTAAAGTGATTTTTATTCAAAAGGTGCTGCACTTCATCTAATTAAACAAGAATAATTATACTCTTTATAATGAAACATGCAGTTTGTCAGTGTTCTGTAAGCGCTGACGATATCCTCAATCTGCTCAGAAAAGCATATCGTCTATCACGATAAAATGTATCACGATACAATAAAATATCATCACATTGCTCACCCCTACCTTCAAGAATTTATTTCAGACTTATACTGTATTTACAAAGAAAATGTATATTAGTAGCCCAAAACGATTTCAATGTCTTACCTCTGTGGTTTGAAATCTACATCCACAAATTCCATCCGCATTTTATTTCCCCACAAGGAGTACACTGCCAGACCAGCAAGCCCTGTGGCACGAAAATGTATTAGTTCTATCATTTTTACACACAAAAAAGCAAATGTTTAAATGAACTGGGCCGATGTTTTACCTGACATCATATATGTGAGGGAAGCTGCAAATGTTATTCTGGCATTAACAGTTTCAGAGCCCCCAATCTTAGTGCACTTCATTCCAATCAAGGTGAGCACATTGCCCCAAAATCCCATGATTACCGAGAAGACGGCCAGGCCACGGCATACATGCAAGAAAACTTAAAAGAGTGTTGCTTTTAACCAAACAGGCATAAAATGTATTTGACTGTTCTATATTTTGTATTAGGAGTTAAGAGTACATTGAAATGAAATACATGGAAAAGCAAGTGTCTCAGTCTTTACCTGGCAGTGCCAACAGTGAGGGGTAGTATTTGCAGTCAGATACACCGGTGGTGTCAGACACACAGTCCATCCACAAGTTGGAGTAGTAGTTGACTGTGGTGAGTACAGCATCACCGACCTCTGAGAAATTCCAGTACTCGGTGGGAAGAGTTGAACAGATCAGGGTCCAACCACAAAAACAACACAAAAAACAGCCAATCTCTGTGTACATCACAAGCGTCCGACTCATATTGTAGGGTTCATAGCTCCTTCAAAGAAAGAGTACAGAAAACAGTAATCTGGCTCTGAAAGACTGTCCGTCTTATGTTTTTCTTCAGATGGAGGCCCGAAACTGGTAATCTACAGTGATACTGCACAGCAAGCAGATTCTCATACTTAAGGATGTATCTACCCATAACTAAGCTGCTGATCTTATGTGGGCAGTTTCTCTAATTACAGGTGTGAAGAAAGGACGTTACCCCTATGGTGGAGATCATAAGGGCCAAAGGAGGGACTAAGACACACTGTCTCCTTTCCCAGAGCTTCAGCTCTGTAAAGTTATCTGTGTAGTTATCTACCGAGATGGGTGCTTAAAAGTTGCAAAATGGAAACTTCCCACTAGTGTATGATTGGTCTGGAAGGTCTCTTACTATCACAAATAATTATCATTAGACCAGCTAAGGAAACCTGCATAAAGGCACACAAGTGTACAAAAAATAGACACACCCAATGACAATACCTTGTTTCAGAAGTGATGACAATCAGGTGTGAGTGGGCACCCTGTTTTATTTAAAAAACAGGGATCTATCAACGTCTGATCTTCACAGCACGTGTTTGTGGAAGTGTATCATGGCACAAGCAAAGAAGATTTCTGAGGACCTCAGAAAAAGAGTTGTTGATGCTCATCAGGCTGGTGTAAAAGGTTACAAAACCATCTCTAAAGAGTTTGGACTCCACCAATTCACAGTCAGACAGATTGTGTACAAATGGAGGAAATTCAAGATCATTGTTACCCTCCCCAGGAGTGGTCGACCGACAAAGATCACTCCAAGAGCAAGGCATTTAATAGTTGGCGAGGTCACAAAGGACCCCAGGGTAACTTCTAAGTAACTGAAGACCTCTCTCATATTGGCTAATGTTAATGTTCATGAGTCCACCATCAGAAGAACACTGAACAACAATGGTGTGCATGGCAGATTTGCAAGTAGAAAGCCACTGCTCTCCAAAAAGAACATTGCTGCTCGTCTGCAGTTTGCTAAAGATCATGTGGACAAGCCAGAAGGCTATTGGAATAATGTTTTGTGGACGGATGAGACCGAAATAGAACTTTATGGTTTAAAATAACAGCTTTATGTTTGGAGAAAGGAAAACACTGCATTCCAGCATAAGAACCTTATCCCATCTGTGACACATGGTGGTGGTAGTATCATGGTTTGGGCCTGTTTTGCTGCATCTGGGCCAGGACGGCTTGCCATCATTGATAGAACAATGAATTCTAAATTATATCAGTCAGAGAATTCTAAAGGAAAATGTCAGGACATCTGTCCATGAACTGAATCTCAAGAGAAGGTGGGTCATACAGCAAGACAACAACCCGAAGCACACAAGCCGTTCTACCAAAGAATGGTTAAAGAAGAATAAAGTTCATGTTTTGGAATGGCCAAGTCAAAGTCCTGACCTTAATCCAATCAAATTGTTGTGGAAGGACCTGAAGTGAGCAGTTAATGTGAGGAAACCGACCAACATCCCAGAGCTAAAGCTGTTCTGTACGGAGGAATGAGCTAACCTACAGGCCGGTGTGCAGGACTGATCAACAGTTACAGGAAACGTTTAGTTGCAGTTATTGCTGCACAGGGGGGTCACACCAGATACTGAAAGCCAAGGTTCACATACTTTATGTATTACACTAATATGTAATATTGGATCATTTTCCTCAATAAATAAATAACCAAGTATAATATTTTTATCTCATTTGTTTAACTGGGTTCTCTTTATCTACATTTAGGACTTGTGTGAAAATCTGATGATGTTTTAGGTCATATTTATAGATAGATAAATAGATAGAAAGGTAGATAGAACACTTTATTAATCCCAGAGGGAAAATCAGGTGATTGCAGCAGTTCAAATACAGAAAGCAGGAGTATTAAAGTTAGTACTTACTGTACATAAAGCTATAAATAGAAATTGAATGTGTATTATAAAATAATCAGAGTCATGAAGACAGTCACGTAAGACTGTCCTGTTATGCAGAAATAGAGAAAATTATGCAGACATAGAAAAAATAAAGGGTTTCACAAACTTTCAAGCACCACTGTATACAGCATACTCTGATCTAGAAATCAGATTAACAAAATCCAATAAAGATAGCTGGATTTTGTTTCAGTAATCAGCTTTCTCGTACCATAGCAGACACTCGATTTCACTCAGCATAGCAGTTTACTCGATGGTTTTCTCAGTCTGCACATCGCACAAACCTAACCAACATGGTTGCCAGGTCAGTTATTGTTTAAAGAATTGACTTTATTTGGGCTCTTTTTCCATTGACTGTTTTTTTCTCATTTTTTTAAATCTCTCTGGCAACCCTGGAATTAAACGTGTCACGGGATGAAAGGTAGCAAAACTGCTATTGAACACTTTGAGGAGACTCTGAAATGCAGTCTGTACTTGAGAAAATAAAGAATTTTATTATGTAATATTAAAGTTTACGTAACATACTTCTGTGAGAACATTGGCTGGTTGCTAAGTAGAAATCTGATTATTACCTGAGTCATTTAAACCCAGAGGTTTGTGGAATCTTTAAGTCCATTGCTTTGCAACATTGCATGACATATACGTAAGAGAAGCTGCAAAGGTTATTCTGGCATTAACAACTTCAAAGTCCCCAATCTTAGTGCACGAGCTGAACTTGTTGCCCCAACAACCCAGGATTACAGAGACAACAGCCAGGTCACAGCATAGATGCAAGAAAACTTAACAGAGAGTAGTGCTTAAGCAAAAAAGGCATGACATTTATTTTACCATTCTATTTTGTACTAGGAATTAAGAATGCATTCAAATATGATGCATGGAAAAGAAATCATGCTGGTCTTTATCTGGCAGTGACCATAGTGGATGACAGTATATGCATTCAGATACACCACTCCCTTATTTTGCTCATTTTGCTTTTGCTTGCATTCACTTGTGATCTTTTATGTTTGTTATTTGAGATTCTTGTTATTGTTACTGCCTGATTCTGATCCTGATTTCAGACACTGGTTTATATAGCTTATATGCATTTTTCAGAGTTGTTGTGGTGATAGGTATTTTTGGCTATTTTCTCTCTTTTCCTTTAGCCCTTTCTCATTCTAAAGTCCCTACTTCAGACTGGGATGTAACAACAGGAGTTGCTTTTTTTTCTTTTCTATAGATGCTTCCATATTCCAGGATGATATTGTCCTCATGTACAGTTATATAATGTTATACAATGGTTTGAAAAACACCAGAATGAAGTCAAGCTTCTTTTATGGCCTCTCCAAATATCATCATTAAAAACCATTGATCCTACACAAGGGGTTCTGCAGTAAAGATTGTGCAGTAGATATGCAATTTTCATCCGTCAAAGGACTGGAAGATTTTATCATAAAAATGGTTTAACATATAACCACAGTTTCTTCAGAACTTGTATGACAGTATTTCATGAAGGCTAAAGCTGTTTGGGATTCAAAGGTCTTATGAGGTCCATTATATTAATACAGTGGGGCAAAAAAGTATTTAGTCAGCCACTGATTTCCTACTTAGAAAGATGAGAGATGTCTGTAATTTTCATCATAGGTACACTTCAACTGTGAGAGACAAAATGAGAAAAAAAATCCAGGAAATCACATTGTAGGATTTTTAAAGAATTTAATTGTACATTATGGTGGAAAATAAGTATTTGGTCAATAACAAAAGTTCAACTTAATACTTTGTAACATAACATTTGTTGGCAATGATAGATGTCAAACGTTTCCTGTAAGTCTTTACCAGGTTGGCACACACTATAGCTGGTATTTTGGCCCATTCCTCCATGCAAATCTCCTCTAGAGCAGTGATGTTTAGGGGCAACATGGACTTTCAAATCCCTCCACACATTGTCTATGGGGTTGAGGTCTGGAGACTGGCTAAGCCACTCCAGGACCTTAAAATGCTTTTTACGGAGCCACTCCTTCGTTGCCCGAGTGGTGTGTTTGGGATCATTGTCATGCTGGAAGACCCAGCCACGTTCCATCTTCAATGCTCTCATGTTCTCATGATCATTTTGACCCCACGGGATGATATCTTGCGTGGGGCCCCAGATCGAGGGAGATTATCAGTGGTCTTGTATATCTTACATTTTATTACATTTGCTCCCACAGTTGATGTATTGGCACCAATCTGCTTGCCTATTGTAGATTCACTCTTCCCAGCCTGGTGCAGATCTACAATTTTCTTCTTGGTGTCCTTCGACAGCTCTTTGGTCTTGGCCATGGTTGAGTTTGGAGTCTGACTGTTTGAGGCTGTGGACAGGTGTCTTTTATACAGATAACGAGGTCAAACAGGTGCCATTAATACAGGTAATGAGTGGAGGACAGAAGAGCTTCTTAAAGAAGAAGTTACAGGTCTATGAGAGCCAGAAATCTTGCTTGTTTGTGGGTGACCAAATACTTACTTTCCACCATGATTTACAATTCAATTATTAAAAAATCCTACCATGTGATTTCCTGGAATTTTTTTCTCATTTTGTCTCTCATAGTTGAAGTGTAGCTATGATGAAAATTACAGACCTCTCTCATCGTTCTAAGTAGGAGAACTTGCACAATTAGTGGCTGACTAAATACTTTTTTTGCCCCACTGTATACTGTTATGGAGTTCTTCTATAGTACCCATCCTGTGTACTTTAAACTACTTCCAGTCGCTTATCGCTTCCATGCTTCCATACTGTTAGGTGGCTCAGTGTGTTTCATGTAACTCTGCAGATGTGCTTCCAGACAGTATACTGAGTCATACCCTTTAGCCTGAATCTGAAGCTAAGTTACAGCGATGAGTCTTAGTGATGACGTATGCCCAAGTAGTACTCTCATCAGACACGCCCTTGGGCACTAAGTGATCTTTATGAAAGCCGATTCCATTGCTGAGGTCTGAGCAGCCTTATACGGAATGGGCATTTGTGTCAGAAATGCTATCATCAAATAAGAAAACAGAGTAAAATGAAAGAGAATGCAGGTTAAATATATACATGGATTTGAATTTTTAATGGCCTGGGATTGGTCAATAATAAAGCAATGGTTTGAGAAAAAACAACAAAGAAATGTGTGAAAGGCAATTTATTAGATGATGTTTCTCAATAATTGATTGCTAGTAATAAACATATGTGCATGTGTTATTTTTAATACAACCAGATCAGTTAAGCCACAAAATGTATTGTTCCTTTCTATCACTCTTTTCAATTACTGTTACCATATCATGAAAAGTGAAAGCAGTGTACCACTACTGTAGAGACCACTCAGATTCTTAGGCCACTATTAGATATGCTGTTTTAGCAAAGGTACAGTATAAGGACCTCATATGTCAATGACTGCTCTTTTTCACTGATTTTCATTCCAGTCTATGCGAGCTTTAGCATATCTTAGCCTTTTCACCCTGTTCCCCTTCCAAAAAAGTGTTTTTGACTTTTACCTTTCCAAAAAGATAACTCCTGAACAATTTTGGACTACAGGAGGGTCAACTTGGCATCCCGATGAAGTTGCCAGATGCTGCTATTGCTCAAGTGTGAGGGGAGATCACACTAAGTACTTGCCACTGAATAGAAAGTAGACTTGCCCAGAACAGACTGAGAGAATAGTTCCAGCAGCTACTGCACACATTGAAAACTCTACCTCCTATGCCCCTGAATGGTGACTCCACCACTAGCTTCTTTCTCTTGTTGATGTTAAGTTGCAGGTGATTCTCCCTGCACCAAAGAACAAAGTTTTTCAGAATTCTGTACTCTGAATTGCCCCCATTACGAATGCAGGCCACGGAAGAATGGTCAGCAGAAAGGGTAGCCAGCAAGAAACCACTTTTCCGAAACAAGGTGAAAAAGCTAAGATACTAGATTAACTAGTATCTTAGATAATTAGAATGAAGTCAGTTACAATGAAGATCAGCGGAAAACAGTATTGGCGTGACAAATTCAAGTTTGAAATTTTGGGGATAATATGGTATACACTCATTGACAAAAAAATAAAATAAACAAAGCACCCAGATAGAAATGTCAGATTACTGCAAAACTCGGCATGCACTTATGTTGTAAGCATATATGTAAATGATTACAAGTGTGGTCTTATTAGACACTGGGTCTTGCCACAAGGGCGTAAAATACTTCCCATGCTGTCTATAAAAAGGCTTTTAGAGGATACTTTTGGGTAAGATACATCTTGGTGAGAGATTGTTGACTGCTGGATAGGAATGTCACTATGACACATTCGAAGACATTTTGCCCAGTTGACAAACTTTGAGAGGGGATGTATCATTGGGCTGAGAGAAGCAGGTTGGTCATTTTGACAAATTGCTTTTCATCTAGGCCATTTTGGCCTAGTTGTTAGGTGTTGAGAGCTGTGGTTCCATGAGGGCATGCATGCATGGCAAACAGGCTCTGAATGGATCAGACAGACCACCAGTAGAGAAAATCATTTGATGATGCTCGCCCAAGCACAGCTGGGGTTTCCCAGGAATGTCTCCACCAGATTGTAACACTTCCTTTGTCTGTCCGGTTGCCAGATTTATCGCCAACTGAGCATTTATGGGACCAGATGGAACACCAGCTTCAGTCAGCTATGAGTGTGGAGGATCTGCAGGCCCAGCTGTGGGCATATGTGTCATAAAGGCACGTCTAGCAGTCAACGATGTCTCACCAAGATGTACACTACCCAAAAGTAACCTCTGAGAGCCTTTTTATAGAGTAGAGGGGAAGCACTTTTATACCCTCTTGTGGCAAGACCCAGTATCTAATCAAGACTACACCTGTAATCCTCACCTGTTTACATATCTGCCTGTGACGTTACTGCATGCCGAGTTTCACAGCCATTCAACATTTCTATCTGGGTATTTTATTTTTTGTCAGTGGGTGTATATGGCCATTATACCATTTCTAAACAACAAATCTAATAATGGCCTAAGACTTTTGTACAATACTATATGTATACCAAGAGCCTGAGCTGTCTGAGAACCAGTGAAATGTTTTCATTGTATTTGAGGTGAGTGCCATGGGACTGTAGTCTTTAGGACCTTTATGACTTAAAGACAGGCCTTAAAGATGGGACCATCTTTGGGATAGCAACTTGGCAGGAGGCTGAGGGCTAAGGAACTTTCCTGGAGTTTTTGTGAGCGTGAGAACAGGTACTGTAGACCCACTGGCTGGGACAGGATTTCAGTACCCTGGGGCCCCACAGCTTTGGCCAGCTCTTGGCCAGCAACAGAATATACCATGGAGAAGAGGTGATGGGGGTAGGCTTGAGATCATCACCAAGTTCAAGCTAAAAGGGTTTCAGATTAGTTTCTGTCTAGTAGGATTTTTTTAATGTTCCAAAATGTAGACGTTTCTATCCTCTGCATGTCCAATTTGCTTTACCTGGAAGATCATTACACCAATAACCAGACCAGACCAGGCAGAATTTATCTAATTGTATGGAGTCCAATGATCTCCCAAAATGTGTAGGTTTTGAAAAAAATCAGACTTTGTAAAGATAGTGAGACTTGTGTGAGACACTGGACATGGTGGGAGAAGACTTTATGGAGAGCTCGGACACAGTGGACACTTTGGACTTTGAACTAATCTCGGAGTCACTGGAGAGACTTGTTGGAGTGGAATTCAACTGTAAGGCTTCTTCAGCTGCAAGTGCTTCAATAAAAGCCCTGAAACAATACCTTTAATTAAACACCATTCCAATCAAATTATTACACAAAATCATTAACAGTAATTAATTAAGTAAGGATTTACAGCCCTGAATGACAATGACCAACATCTCTGTATAATTATTTCTGGGGTTTTTTATCAACTCTTCACAAGCTTGGTCAGGGAACTTGCTAAACTCTGATGTCACAGTGCAGGTAGAAAATCTTCATACCCCTTTGAAATAGTTACTATATTGTCTTGCAGCCTGAAATCTGAACTCACAGAAACAATATCGTTTTCCAACTTTATTTACACATTTTGCCTTACAACATTCTCGCTGCAGTTACTGCGCTCAAATGAAATTCAGTAATTAAATAAATATGATTTATTATGGACATTTGTTTAATCTGTACATGTTTTGAATACAATGTTTTCGATAATTTATGAAGAATATTGTCCAATCTCTGATAAAAGTTTGGACAGCCCTGCTCTAAAGGACTGATTACTTATCCAAACCAGCTATTTAACTAATGAAATTCTAATAATTCAACAGAAAATTTTGAAGTCTTATTTTCATTTTGATTATGAGTGTTGGAATGTGTAAATACGTAAATAAAGACGTATTTTCAGTTCCATGGTATAATGTGACAAAAGACAAGGTCAATAGGGTATGAAGATTGTCAATAGGTATGGTATGTGGTTGACCAGTAGCACAGTTTGAATTGTAGATGTGAACTCACCTCTTCTTCAGAGACCAAATTTTACAGAGTGAAATTAAATAAAAGAGCCCTCCAGTGACTTGAAATATACATCCAGCCCATCCCAAATACAATGGTGTGCCCAAGTCAGACCTAAGATAATATAAATGAGACAACTGACAATGTTCTGAAACATTATTTTTATGACATATAAAATACATGAAATAAGTGTAAACATCACTTTACCAATTGGATTCCCTTGGATTTTAATTCAAGACTAAGCTTACTGTATGGCTGAGAACAAATTGCTAAATGACTTACTTTAAATCAAAGCTGGGGTTGAAAAACTCTGCAGAGATCTGAAAAGCATATACGGCATATCCTGCTGCAGCTAGTACACCTTAAAGAAAAGAGAAAAGACTAAAGAGAAGAGCACCGATCTTGATTTTGCTTGGTCTGTGGGCATTGTGTGATTGTATGATGCAAGGTAAATGATATCAGTACCACTGATGATATGACACAGGCTTCCAGTGAAGACAGCTCTGTTCTTCTCCTTCTCACTACCCCCGATGTAAGTGCATTCCATTCCGACGATGCACAGAATGAACCCCAGCATGCCAATAGCCAGTCCACCCATCAGCAGAGCCCTCACAACCTGGAGATTATCTGCACATAGTGAGAATACATATTTTTCACACAAGAATGATTTATTTTCAAATAAAATACAAACGCAAATCATAAGAAGTTGGCAAAATATACAGTGTTCCTTACATTTGCTTTGACTTTTATTTACAGGTAGTCCTTGGGTTACGATGGTCTCGAGTTACGACGTTTCGTGGTTACGACACATCTCCCATTTACTGTATAAAGCCTTGTTTCGCACTTAAGTGGTTTTGCGTCGTAAACGTCATAACGCGAACTTCGTGTTTAGTGTGCGCGGCGGAAGAATACACGGTTACGCGGCTCGTTTTTTGATAATTACTGTGTTAGGATACAATAAGTGCTTACAGTATGTTATTTACGTACAGTATGTTCCGAAAATCAGTTTACGACGCCACCTAGGAACGGATCTGCGTCGTAAGTCGAAGATTTACTGTAATTGCAAAAAGTAAGTACCTGAGATATTTCATGTTTTGTCTGGTCAACTTCATTTCATTTGTCAATAAACATCCATTCCTGCATTTCAGGCCTGCAACACAAAATTGGGGACGTGGGCAATTTAGGTCTAGTAATGAGGTAAAAACAAACTAAATAATTATGTGATTTTAACAGGTAATGTAAACAGGTAATTATAATCATGATTTGATACAAAAGCAGTATCCATAAAAGGCTGAGGTTTTGAAGAGCAAAGATGGGCAGAGGATTTCCAGTTTATCAACAAATGCATGAGAGAATTATTGAAATGTTTAAAAACAATGTACCTCAAAGAAAGATTAGAAGAGATTTACAGTTTTCAGTCCTAAATTTTTCTTACTTTGAATCGTCTTGTTGAAAAATGCATGGACGTCCTTGGAAAGATGTCTTGAAGGCAGCATATGCTACTCTAAAATCTACCATGACAGAGCCTGGCTTTGGACTTGTTGCTGATAACAGTCTGGATGGTCCTTTTTGTCTTTGGTCTGGAGCACACGGTGTCCATTTCTTCCAAAAATGATCTGGAATACTGATTCAACTGATCACAATACACATTTCCACTGTGGGATGGTCCATCCTAGACACCCCTGAGCCCAGAGAAGTTGATGCCACTTCTGGACATGGTTAACATAAGACTTCTTTTTAGCAACGTAAAGTTGTAAGTTTCATTTGTTAATGTAACTCTATATTGTAATGCTTTGAAAAGGTCTGATAAAGTATTTCTTCATCCCATGTGGTTCTTGATCCCGTGCCATGTGAGGGATCAGAGATCATGGACGTTCCATTTAGGTTTGTGCCCTTGTCCTTTCCTCCAGATGCCTTGAATCGTTTAATGATATTATGCATTGTAGAGGGAGAAATATGTAAATTCCTTTCTTTGAGGAACATTGTTTTTAAACATTTCAATAATTTTCTTACACATTTGTTGATAAACTGAAGATCCTCTGCCAATCTTTAATCCTCAAACACTCAGCCTTTTGTGGATATTACTTTTATACCAAATCATGATTATAATATATATACCTGTTGACATCTCCTTTTTTAAATCACATCATTATTTAGGTTTTTTTTTAACATCACTAGCCCTAAATTGCCCCCCTGCCTCACAGTGGAAAGTATTTAGTGTATCTCCCCTTACAGTTGACCAGAAAAAATATTTGGCTTATACAGTCTGCAATGAAATAAAAGTCAAAAGAAATGTAAGGAACACTGCATATATTTTTTACTTGCATTTTCCATACCGTCCCAACATTTTCTGATTTGGGGTCGTAGGTTTTATTTTCAAATAAAATACAAGTAGTTACTGGTTTACATCTAAGCATTTAGCAGACAGCCTTATCCAGAGCAACTTCCAATCCAAACAACTGTGTTAAGGGTTTTGCTCAAGGACCCAGCAGTAGTATTATTATCAGGTTTTAATATTAGCAAATCATTGCATTCACTTACTCTCAACAGACCAGAGCACTGGGAAGTCATAGCAGTTGAAAACGCCATTAGAAGTGGTGGAGCAGGTCCTCCAAAGACTGGACCAGTACCAGGTAATGTAGATCACAGAGCTTCCACCCTGTCCACCAACAGTGGCCACCTTCCATCCCTCCATGGCTAAAGAACAGGCGATGAAGATCCAGCCAGCTGCAGTCAGAATGAATCCCCAAATTTGTGTCACACGGATATTCATTTCAGCTCACTCCTCTGCTGTCAGGTACAGTACTAAGAGTCTTCTGCCTCCTTGCTTGCCTTTTTTCCTTGAGATATATTTGTGCTATTCTTTTTTTTTAACTGCACATATTCCTATTCACATGTTAACCTATCACTGATTCTACACTTCATGTAGTTTGTTTTTAACAGCCTACCCTTCCCATGGACAAAATGACCAACTTCTGTCTGATTCGCATTTTTGTATAAAACAGAACTGGAGACTATGTCCTCCGTACTATCAATGTGAGTGAGACTTGGTATACTTTCCCAGAGTAGAGCTGATAAGATGTGTTAGGCAGGTGAACTGTGCTTACCTAGACATGGAGGTCAAATTTCTGCTTTGCTAGCTTGTCGCAGTGTCTAAAGAACACTGCGACAAGCAAAAGCTTCAAAAAAATCAACTTGACTTAATAAATTAATTAAGCTGAACTGTCAATAAGGACTGGAGGAGGCCAGGTTCTGGGTTCTCAGGACTGTAGTTTATAACTGGAAGGGTTTTATGGATAAAAACTGAAAACAAGACAGTTTCATGAAGTGGACAGCAGCATGTAAATACAGGTATGCATCACTTAATGTCCACCATACAATCTGTGAAATTGCATGTTATATGGCCTGGCCATAGTCTGAACACCATATTATATACCATGCTTGTGATCCAGTATTCACTAAATAGCAACAATACTGCAGTGTTTCCCATACATTGATTTATTTAATATTATTATTTAATTTTATATTGATTTTCATGTTTATTCTACTATTTAAGATGGGTATGATCTTACAACCCCAAATCAGAAAAAGTTGGGACAGTATGAAAAATGCAAATTAAAAAATATGCAGTGTTTCTTACATTTACTTTGACTTTTATTTCATTGCAAACAGTATGAACCCAAGATACTTCAGGTTTTGTCTCGTCTACTTAATTTCATTTGTTAATAAACATTCATTCCACCGTTTAGGTCTAGTAATGAGATAAAAAAACTTATGTGATTTTATAACAGGTGATTGTAATCATGATTTGGTACAAAAGCAGTATCCTTGAAAGGCTGCGATTTTGAGGAGCAGGCAGAGGCTCTCCAGTTTATCAACAGTTCTGTGATAAAATTATTGAAATGTCTTAAAACAATGTTCCTCAAAGAAAGACTAGAAGTGACGTATTTCAGTCCTAACTTTTTCTGATTTGGCTTGTTTTGCTTTGTCTTGTTGAAACATGCATTTGTTGCTCTAAAATCTCAATGTACTTTTCTGCATTAATTTCGCCATCACAGAAGTGTGAATGACAGTAAATTTGCCAAGGGAACTGACCCAACCCCATATTATGACAGAGCCTGGCTTTTGGACTTGTTGCTGATAACAGTCTGGATGGTCCTTTTTCGTCTTTGGTCCAGAGCACATGGTGTCCAATTCTTCCAAAAATAGATCCAGCATACTGATTGGTTTGACCACAATACATGTTTCCACTGTGTGATGGTCCATCCTAGACGCGACCAAGCCTAGATAAGTCGACGCCGTTTCAGGACATGGTTAACATAATTCTTGTTTTTTGTACAGTAAAGTTTTAAGTGTGTAGTAAAGTTTTTTGTGAATGTAACACAGCATTGTAGTGCTTGATAAGGGTTTGATGAAGTAATCCCTTGCCCATGTGGTTCTATCAGCTATTGATGAATGACGGTTATTGATGCAGTGCCGTCTGAGGGATCAGAGATCATGGATGTTCAGTTTAGGCTTGTGCCTTTGCCCTTTATTCACTGAGATTCCTCTAGATTCCTTGAAAGGTTTAATGATATTAAGCACTGTAGAGGAAGAAATATGTAAATCCCTTCCAGTCTTTCTTTGAGGAACATTGTTTAAAAAGAGTTAATGAAATTTCTCACACATTTGTTGACAAATTGGAGATCCTCTGCCCATCTCGAGAAATTATTGAGAAACTATTTTATGTGACAGCTCAACGTATATCCTGTTATATTTTATGATGCATGCAGGTATTTCAGTAGAGAGCAGAGAAATGCGAAGTGTGCTGAATCTGTGAAACTGGTGTTTGGCTGTCAATGGCAGGACACGTAATGGGTGCTATGACAACAAACTTCCTTCTGCTAAGAGTCTGTAAATGGTCTGGGCAGAGACAGGGTTGTGTAGTGAAGGTGCCACCTGTGTCTGGATGGTGGGCAACGAAACTGTGGGAGCTGCTCGTGCTCGGGCCATCCGGAGCCTGTTCAACGTCTGTTCGTGCTCTCATGGAACCAGTGGAAACCTCAGTCCAATGATGTGCCCCCTCTCTGTCTGTCCCCTGAGCAAAATGTCTTTGAGTGTATTGAAGAGGCATGTCTAGCAGTCAGATCTCTCACCGAGGTACCCCACCCCAAAAGTAACCTCTGAGAGCCTTTTTATAGAGAGCGGGGGAAGTATTTATGCCCTCTAGTGGCAGGACCCATTGCCTAATCAGACCACACCTGTAATAATTTACATATCTTCCTGAAACATAACTGCATGCCGAGTTTTGCAGCAATCTGACATTTCTATTTTCGTGCTTTATTTTTTTTGACAATGAGTGTATATAGTGCTTGTTACAACAGAGCAGCTTTACAACTACAGTGGTGCTTGAAAGTTTGTGAACCCTTTTGAATTTTCTATATTTCTGCATAAATATGACCTAAAACATGATCAGATTTTCACACAAGTCCTAAAAGCAGATAAAAAAGAATCCAGTTAAACAAATGAGTCAAAAATATTATACTTGGTCATTTATTTAATGAGGAAAATGATCCTATATTACATATTAGTGAGTGGCAAACGTTTAGTTGCAGTTATTGCTGCAGGGGGGGGGGGGGATCACACCAGATATTGAAAGCAAAGGTTGACATACTTTTGCCACTCACTAATATGTAATATAGGATGATTTTCCTCAATAAATAAATGACCAAGTATAATATTTTTGTCTCATTTGTTTAACTGTAAAAAAGGGTTAACCTACAGCGCCTACAGCGACAGTGGCAAGGAAAAACTCCCTAAATATGATGAGCAAAAAACCTTGGGGCCAAGGACCAAGACCCACACTGGGACCAAACCTCCTTAGATCCTAGATGTTATATGTATGACAGATAAGATTTAGATAAGATTTAAATAAACTATCTAAATAATAGGATTTAAGTACGAAGAACCTAAATACAAAAGTAATAATAATAATAATAATAATAATAATAATAATAATAATAATAATAATAATAATAAGAGAGCATAATTTAAAAATATATAATAAATAACATATAATATAAAAATATGGCGAAAGTAAATGAAATAGAATAGCCAAATATTAACTGATTAATATTAACAGTGGCAAAACTGAAACGCTTACTTATACAGCTGTAGTCTTTGTCGCCCCCTGCTGGTCATTTCTGGCAAGATAATAAGCTCGCTCAACGTTCGCAGAGTTGTATTTATTAATAAAATGTCTATACCAGTGTTGTTTCTAGACTACTTGTTGTACTGGGAATTACAAATTTAGAGGGGCACAACTGTGCATTAAAATAAGCCTGTTACACACCAAATACATTAAGTGATTATGCCATAATGCTGCTCCATTTCAGTGTTTTTTTCTTGTGTAATTCACCATAGACGATTACTCCATACTTTGGAGCTTCAGTGCAATATATTTTAAATATCAGTGTATATACGTACTTTTTTAATATAAATTAATATACATATTATATTGTGTTACAATTTGCACTGTATTGTGTATATATAATACTATATTAATACTGCTGACATTCATAACTAACTCGAGCCAAGGCAACGAGTGAGTACGGTGTAAATTTGAATGACAAGAAAAATGTCTGTCTGTCTGTCTGTTAACACAAGTTGGCGTTACACTGGCATGGGTGAGAAATGAAGAATCCAGAATAAAATTGACTTTTTATGATTTTTTTTTTATTTTAGTGGGGCACAACTACATTTTATTGGGGCACGTGTCTGTACTATCAACATCATAATAATTTGATCCGTCAGTACAGGACGTAACCAACCCTGGACAGGATGCCAGGCCATCAAGTCAAGTCAAGTCAGATTTATTTATATAGCGCTTTTTACAATGGAACATTGTCTCAAAGCAACTTTACAAGTTTAGATTATCTCCTAATAACTACGTCCAATCCCAAATTGAGCGAGCCTAGGGTGACAGTGGCAAGGAAAAACTCCTAGTTCTAGGAAGAACCTTGGGATGGACAAGACTCAAAAGGGAACCCAACCTCCTGGGCGGCGTAGATGATAAATCTATAGATCAACTTAAAAAGTCATGGAGTAAAGTTTCTAATAGATGTGAATCTATGCACATCGACATTAAGTGGCCGGGTATGATGATAAAATCTCCATCAAAGCGAACTAAAGTCATGGAGTCAAAGTTCGAATAAATGTTGAAGAAGTAGCACATCGACATTTAGTGGCCCGGTATGATGATAAATCTAAGAGCGAAACTAAGTCATGGGGATCATGGTCGATTAAAATGTGAATTATGCACAGTGGAGCTCCATCAGATGTACATCATGTGTGTGGCCGGCGGCCGGGGAAACACGAGCTCGGAAGAAAACAGAACATGTAATTAAGTTTTGTGATTAAGAGCACAGTGGTCTATTAACATCACTGATGCATGTCAATCACTGATTGCCAAGTGTAGCATGAGACCCCGGCGCATAGCTTATAGCAGCATAGCAAGACAAAAGCTAGAAAGAGAGAACTGTAAAGGAAACATCAGCCCAGAGGGATCACATGAGACATTGGGGCAACCCCACGAGCGTGCAGAAAGACAGCAACCCAACGTCTCGGCTCACAATAGACTCTTTTATACTTATGAGACCCCCAGCTCCTGCCCTTATTCTAAGGCAAGGTTGCATGAGTCAAGATCACGAGGACCCAGCCCAGTTTTCAGCCAGACCGCCTCACCTCGTACACTTCCCGGCAAAGCGGACAAGGCGCAGGCCCCAGACATACTTCAGACTCCCGGCCTCACACCCAAACCATGCACCCTGGTCTAAATCTAGTCAAAAGCCTGTGTAAATAAGTATGTCTTAGCCTAGACTGTACAACTTTGGAGGGTGTCTGATTCTCGAACAAGTGGGCAGTTTTTCTTTCCTAGTTGGGGCCATGTATGAGAAAGCCTTCCCCCTGCTGTGCTTTTTTTTTTAATTCTCGGAAGCGTAAAAGAAGTCCTGTGCACCCCTGGCACCACACAAATAACGAGTTGGATTGTAAACTCTATGAGTTCTCAACGAGGAGGAAGCTGGAAATACATAAATGTGGGGCCAGGCCATGTAGAGGGCTTATAAGTTTATAAGTCAAGTATTTTGTAATCAGGGATGCGAAGTTTTGACTGGTAACACAGTGCAGTGATGATAGAACAGGAATACCTGATATATGCAAATTTTCTATGTTCGGCGTTTAGCACTCGGGGCAGCTGGTGGGGGCAGGGGTTTAACTACCTGAGTTTATTTAAGATTTACTAGAGCATCTCATAGTAAGGCGTTACAGTAATCCCAACCTTGAGGTTAATAAACGCATGACCAGTTTTTCTGCATCATTAAAAGAGAGGATATTTCTAAGTTTAGCGATATTTACGGAATTGGAAAGATCAGCAAATTCGAGTGATGGCTGCTAATGTGACACGCATCAAAGGAGAGATCTGAAATCACAAGTTGTGACCCTAAGTTTTTGTTACAGACGGACTGGGCAATACTGGAGAACTAGACAGCCCATCTTAGATTTAGGATAGATGTAGCTCACCTGTTCTCACACCTTGGGGCCACACTAATCGCACCTCAGTTTTTGATCTGAGTTTAATTAAGACATTAAATAAACATCCAATCTTTTTATTTTCCTTTACACTTGCGCTGTCGATTTTGGTGTTTGATTGTAAGTGCGTAAGGCTGTCCATTAGGTTTGGCTGATATGTTACAGCTTGTTATCATCTGCATAGCAAGTGGAAACTATGCCAGCTACAATAACTGAGCCTATGGGCAGCAAATGTACAGATGAAGATAAAAGCGGGCCAAGCACTGACCCCTGGATTGCACGCCATACTTCATTTGAGAGGCTTAGATCTTAGATTATTTGATATGACCAAACTGGGTACCGGTCCCAGTTCAGTAGATTTAAAACCAAGAACTGTTGCTGATCCCTTATACCTACAGTATTTTTCTAGTCCTGTTTAGTAAAACATCATGATCTCTAGTGTCAAATTCTGCACTTAAATCTAACAGAACAAGCAAAAGAAACACATCCCTTTATCTGGGACATTACAAGTCATTAGTACCTAATTAATGCTTTTCTCATTACTATGATGGGGCCTGACGCCACGAACGTGAATGTTTCATATAAATTTTCATTCCTTTGGAGTGACTACAGAGCTGTTGAATAGACGGCTTTTTCTAAGATTTTGGACAGAAACGGTAGATTTGAAATTGGTCTATAATTAGATATCACACAAGGGTCAAGATTGGCTTTTTTAATCAGTGGTTTGATAACGGCAGACTTAAAGGATTCGGGCACATAACCTAAGGTAAGGGATGAATTTAAAATAACTAACACTGGCTCTATAACACTAGGTAATACATCACAGGACACACACTGAGAATGGGTTAATTCCAGGTGATCTAACACATGACTTTGATTTGCTGAGCAAGTAATGATTAGTCTTTAGATCCATCTTTCAATCAGTGTAGTGTTACTGTCTAAAACTTTGCCTTACAGTTATGCCATGCAGTATGCGCAAAATCCATAGGCATTAATATGGAGTTGGTCCCCCTTGGCAGCTATACAGTTCCTACTCTTCTGGGAAGATTTTCTACAAGATTTTGGACCTGTCTGTGTTAATTTTTGCTCATTCATTCAGAGGAGCATTTGTGAGGTCAGGCACTTTTATTGGACGAGGGTGCCTGGCTCACCAAGTCAGATTTATTTATATAGCGATTTTTACAATGGAGCATTGTCTCAAAGCAACTTTACAAGTCTAGATTATCTCCTAATATCTATGCCCAATCCCAAATTGAGCAAGCCTAGGGCAACAGTGGCAAGGAAAAACTCCCTAAGCGTTATGAGGAAGAAACCTTGGGAGGACCAAGACTCAAAAAGGGACCCAACCTCCTTGGGCGGCATAGATGATGAATCTAAGAGTCATACTTCAAATAAAATGTGAAATGTGCATATTGGCATTTAGTAGTCCGATATACAGTCACTCTAGGATCCTGAGTCTAAGCAGGAATGTCGTTGGCAGCACTTCGACCCCAGCCAACTGGAGCAAGGTGAGGGTTGGAGCTTATGACGGAAGCAGCTCACTATCTCTGTTCTAGTTCATCCCAAAAGTGTTCAGTGGGGCTGATGTCATTCTCCACGTGAGCCTCCACCAAACCCACCCAAACATGCCTTTATGGAGCTTGCTTTGTACCTTGGACTCACCTGTGTGGAGTCTGCATGTCCTCCCCATGTCCATGGGTGCTCTGGAATCCTCCTACAGTCCAAAGACATGCATTAGGTTAATTGATTACGCTAAATTGGCCCAATCTGAATAAGTATGACTAGTTTCAAAGTAATCTTGTATCGATGTCACCTTGTGTCTGTCGTAAAATAGCCATTGATGCTGAAAGCGACGTTAAATCAACCAAATCAACAAACAAACCTTGCTTTGTACACTGGGGCACAGTCATGCTTTGAACATGTCCAAAATGTCTTGGTATGTCTTAATAACTAGGTGACCTAGGCAAACCCCTGAAAAACAACCCCATAGCATTATCTCTCCTACATCAAATTTTACAGCTGGCACAAGTCAGGCAGATAACATTCTCCTGGAAAACCCAGACTTGTCCATCAGACTGCCAGGTAGAGAAGTGTGATTTATCACTCCACAGAACACATTTCCACAGCTCCACAGTCCAGTGGTGGAATTCTTTGCACCACTCCACCTGACACTTGGCATTGTGTTTGGTGATGTTAGGCTCGTGTGCAGCTGTTTGAAAACCCATGCCATGCACGGTTTTTGTGTTGATGTTAATACCAGAGGAGGTTTGGAACTCCCTGCACTCAATAAGAGGTGTGTCCTAAATACTTTTTTTATATAGTGTATTTATGTTTTGTCTTTATGTGCCCTAGTAATAATATATAGGAATCATGAGAGATAACCAGTTTTCCAGATAACTGTTCCACATTAGCAGCTGGTCTTGATATCTATTGCTCCTTGACTGTGCTCCAACGTAGGCCTGGTAACAGCTTATTAGGCCATGTGGTTCAAGTGTGTCCTTAGTGGGTTTATGGTATCCTGGCAGTATCTTATACTCAGCAGAGTGCCTGGAGGAAGCCCATGAAGACATAGGGAGAGCATGCACCCCCTCACAATTATGGCCAGGATAAACGGGGTTAAAACACGAAAACAAAACAGTGTTCAGTTCAGTGTTCATCATGCAGTTCGCTTCTGGTGGTTAGAGTTACATTACATTTAATATATTTTATTACACTAGATACAAAATCATGTAAAAAATAGCAAAATATTGGCAAAGTAGCCAAGATACTGTATCTATTACAACAGTAAACATTAAGACTACAATATAAACAATCATTTTAATATACTGTGACTTTCTAATAAGCAGAGTCCTTCTTGATATTCATCTGAACGTGTAACTGAACACCACAGCAATTACAAAGCAGCACTTAAATATCCAACGTGAAACACCTGGCAGGAACAAAAGGTCTCTAAGGCCCATGCTGCCAGCCCAGCAGAATGCTGGAACACTCAAGAAACCTTTGAGAAACTGAGGTCAAAGTCTAGGGTTTCCCCTGATCAGAAGGTGGAGACAGATGCCAGGTCCTGAGGAATGACTTCCGATCCAATTTCCGCATCGACGCAGCTCGTTCCAGGGCCAAAGCAGTGAACAGAAGCCACCATCATAATTGTCTGTCATCAGTTCAGGTAGCTCTCAGGATCCAAGTGAGCAAGAGGTACATCCATGAAGGATGGTCATTTCCAGCTTAATCAAATGCTGTTACAAAGTCAGCATTTGAAATTTTAACAACAGACCTAAATACAGACCTGATAAACTATGCACATGCTTTAAGTTGACCAGAAATCAGATAATAGTAAAAGGTAGATTCATAGTACCTAGCAGATTTGGGCTTTTCTGTCAGTAACAGTGATGCATGTCCATATTGCAGCCTACAAATAGGCATTTAATAACAGTGTGCAACTGGCATGCATACAGTCAACAGCACTACACATTCCGTGTGTGTATGGGTATTGGCTGTACATATAACAGTTTTTAAGCATGAGTATATCACACATAGGCGTTCCTCCCAAACTGTCTGGCCGTTGAGCCTTGATTTGGTGCATCCTTAGGAGAACTTTCAGCGCTGTCTGCATTTTTATTTCGAGTTAACATGAATGATGTTGTGCTGTTGTAGGTGTAGTCCCTAAAAACAAGGGAGAGTGGTCAGTAATCAAGTGAAGTACGTGAGGATTGTGAATATAATGTAAAAGCCATTCCACCAAATGGGTGCCATTTCCATCTCCAAGACATTACACGTATGTATACACAATATATTTCAATTTAAGAAACATTTTTAAGGTATATTATTTAAAACATTAATAAAAATTACATAGAACATTGACAAATATTATTTCTTAACTGTCCCTGGTCTCTAATATTACCGTACACTTTACAATGAAATATAATGAGTAAAATATTTCAGAAATCTTATGAATTTTTTGCATTGTTGTGCCACTCCGTATCCCACCCAAGCCTTAAATAGTTTTCACTGAAATACATAATAATTTACTTTAAAATGCACATTTTAGTCATGTCCCCTGGTTTTCACTCAGTCCTGTTACCTTAACATATTCCTACTTCTGAAAATTATGGAACATACCACAAGTCACATGTTTAATAGGAATTTGTATCATCTGGATCTTCTGAAAACCATGGGAAGACCATGTTCTCTCCTATTTTTCCTTTATATATATGTGTATATTTGATGATATTGTAACGATGACCGAGAAGGTCAATCTCAACTTACTATCTAGTTACCAAAATAATTTTTAGATGTTATTTTTTTATTGTAAAAAGACAAATTTTTGGTAACTCATAAGAATGTACTCAGTGCCCTAATGCTATTAATATGGACACCATGTGGCTACATTTTATGGTATTTGCTAATTCTATGCTGAAAACTCATATGAAGAGTAACAGGACTGAGTAACAGTAATCACAGAAACAATGTAAAAATAAATAAATTGACTGAGATTTACCGGTACTCGTTATTAATAGTTAAATAAGAGTGTTGTTAGATTCAGTGTTGAAAAACTATTGAAAATGAAGTTTAATTTTAGTGTGTTACAAGCAAATGGCACCCATTTAACAGAATGACTCGTAAACAGTTATGTACCTCATGCTGACACCCTCGATCATGGAAAAGCAGAATATACTACCTCCCAGAATAGAAAGCACAGATCCTCCCCAGCCAATAAACAGTGCAGCCCCCAGCTCAAACCTGGATATGCACAAACAATGTGAACGTAAAACAATGTTTACATTTCGCATCGTTAGGTGCATGTCAGTGGTGCTGCCACTTACTTTTGTGCTACAAATAAAGGGTCAAAAAAGTCAGAGGTTATTCTCTGTGCGTATATTGAACATGTCGTCATTGAACAGATACCTGCAAACAGAAAGAGATTTTGTGTAGTATATAACAAAATATTCTCCCTGGATGGAAAATGAGTCACCTTGCATGTTTAGGGTGGCAGTAATTTCAGGCTCCTGCAGATGGCGCTGCACAAGGATAATCAAACTATAAAATGGGGTGTGCAACAGAATTTGATGTCTTGTTTGATGTGTAGAAAATGGGTTGCAAGGCAGATGTTAATGATTGGCAAAAAAGGAGTGATTGCATTTGGATGTGCCAAAGGACATAGTGTGAAGGAAGTAGCTGAATTTGCAGGAGAAAATCCCAGTCTAAGGGAAATTCTCATTAGAATTCATAGAGGTATTACATGCTATTATGTATGTTTCAGTCATGGGTGACTAATTTTTTGTCCGGGGAGCATATTTGGTATAATAATAACAAAATATCTACTTAATTATATGATTAAAAAAGATAGGGCTGAAAGCGGGGCCAAATTTTGAATGCAATCTATAGAGATAACATATAACCTATAGTAAAGGTATACACAATGAAATATAAGCACAGATTATATAGCAATAATAATAAGAATTAATTATACATCATAAAAGGAACAGTAAGACACAGCTATCTTGCATATAGTTAAATATGAGTAATAAAAACAAAGGTTACAATATACTTTGCATCATTGTGACTAATACCAATATGTGAGCGGACTGTGGTAGCCTAGTGGGTAAGGAACTGGACTATGGACCAGAAGGTCCAGGGTTCAAATCCCACCTCTCACATCCCAATTGATTGGATTGTAAATTTGTATCAATTGTAAGTCGCTCTGGATAAGGGTGTCTGCTAAATGCTGTAAATGTAAATGTAAATGTAAATGAACAAAACAGCTGCTCCACTAGAAAGACTACTATAACAACAACTATAAACAGGACACCACTGAGTCATAGGGCACACATGCACACACACTATGGGCACTTTAAAAACAGCAATTAACCTAACACTTCTTTGGAATGTGGGAGGAAATTTGTATACCTGGAGTAAACCTACACAGACACAGGGAGGACATGCAGACCCCAGACAGAACGGACCTAGGCCGTTCCACCTAGGATCAAACCCAGGACGTTCTTGCTGTGAAGAAATGGTGCTACTCACTGAGCCACCTTGCTGCCCCAATTACCATACACATAAGCAATAAGTAAAAATAATTATTTTTAATTATTAAGAGAAGGTGCTTCCTAATAATCTGGTTTTGCCCCCCAGTGCTCCCATGCAGGTGAAACCTGTGGTTGGCACTCTGCACTTGGGTCCAAAGCCCTGCGTGACTTAACAATGTGTACTGCTATAAGTGGTGAAAAACCGCACCAGAATAAGAATAAAAAGCAGAAACCTCTAGGTCTGTAAATGTCATAGGTGTCAACTATAAGCAAGAATAGTGTTAATTAAAAGCTACAAAATCTACTGCAGCACAACTACACAAGTCTGCAATAGAGAAACACTGTTTTGAGACAACAGTTAAACTTTGGCAGCAAATCACCAAAAACAAGAGCACAGCTCCCTCCTAAATCTGAAGCATGGTGGAGGGAGTGTCATAGTGTAGTGTTTTGTAGTGTTTTGCAGCTTCACTGTCTGGACAGCTTGAACTCATGAAATTAATTACAGTGGTACCTCGGAAATTGTCAAAATTGATTCTCTACGCATTTTGAAAAATTTGTCTCAGTTCTCGTTGTTTGCTTGGTACTCAGTGCACTTGCTTAAACTTCTATGAGTCAAGCTGAGCGACTTGTTTCAGCCAAAACTCGATTCCCAATTCACGATTCTGTACACAGTGATTCAGTAGATCAAATTCACAGTATCCATTGAAGATCAGTCAAGATCTCCGCTATTTTCATATTGTTTTTCTTTATTTTTATATCTACAGTTCTAGGCGGCTCCGCTGTCTCACGGCAAGAAGGTCCTGGGTTCAGTCCCAGAGTGGAGTGCCCTGGGTTGTTTCTGTGTGGAGTCTGCATGTCCTTTCCGTGCCTGTGTGGGTTTACACTGGGTACTACGCTAAATTGACATTGACCTGAGTGTATATATATGACTAGTCTTGATGTAACCTTGTGTATAGATGTAACCTTGTGTGCGTTGCTGAAATGGCCACTGAAGCCGATAGCGACGTTAAATAAATCAAATAAACAAACAAACAAAGATCTACAATACTGTATTCTTATTACAAATAAGTCTCCATGGGTCCTAAAAAGGGTTGTATTAACTGCCAAACAAAAGGGAAACAGGAACTTAATGCTCCAGAACACAGGCTGCAGTTAGCATTAGTAGCTATGCTAGCATCCTGAGTTCACCAATAGAGTAAGTGTTTTGCTTTTACTTTTCACTTTCAATCCATTACTCACTAAATTACATGAACATTTTCAACACTTTATTATAAAATGTAAAGTTGTGTTAATGACTTTGGGCAACTTTAGGTTATCGTAAGTGTTTTAAGCACTTGATAAACTCCTCAGTTCATGATACATTTAACTCACGATGGATTTGTTGGAACATATCTCCTTCATAAATCAGGGAGCAGCTGTACAATACAACTCCCTTAATGCATATAATACCTTATACAGTATGGATTTTTGGGGGCTCTGGAATGGATTATTTCAATTTACATCATTCCTTATGGGAAAAATTAGCTCAGTATTCTACATTTTCAGTTCTCGACAAGACTTTTGGAACAAATAATGACGAGAACCGAAGTACCACTGCAATTTAAAATTTCTTCAAGAAATCATGCACTTGTACAGGAAAGCGTCAGGGTAACAGAAAATCATCTGAAGCTTAATTGAAATTTTGCCCAGGATTGAACCAAACATCTCTGGAGCTGTAACACACCACTAACGACTAATATGCTAGTGTGCCACAGGAAGTTGAATGATACTACAAGACAATGACCAAAAGCACATATGTAAATTTGTGTGTTTGGTACACTTTGGAACGATAGCAATATGTTAAAGAAAGTCTCATCATCCTAAGCCTAGCATTAAGTCAAGTCAAGTCAAATTTATTTATATAGCACTTTTTACAATGGATCATTTTCTCAAAGCAACTTTACAATTTTAGATTATCTTCTAATATCTATGTCCAATCCCAAATTGAGCAAGCCTAGTGCGACAGTGGCAAGGAAAAACTCCCTAAGTGTTATGAGGAAGGAACCTTGGGAGGACCAAGACTCAAAAAGGGACCCGCACATGGTAGATAGATGGTAACTGTAAGAATGAAGCTAATTTATATAATCAAATAAGTCTTATAGTAATAGTTCAAATAAAATGATGTAAAATATGTATATCGGCATTAAGTAGTCCGATACACAGAGTCACTCTAGGATCTTGAGTCTAAGTAAGAAAGTCCTTGGCAACACTTCGTCCCCAGCCAACCGGAGGAGGCAGAGAGTTACTGTCCTCTGGTGTAGCCTGGGTGTGGTGGGGCTGGAGCTGATGACGGAATTAATATAGTTAATGGAGAAATTCAGGATATCCCAAAGGGTCCACAGACATTTCCTTGAAGGTGTATTTAAACTAGCTGTCCCATATTTTGGCACCTGATTATAATTTGCCTGCAAAACTAAAACAGATTAAACACATTTTGCTTTTCATTTTGTTTTAAGTGATGCAATTATTTTGTTGTAAATTGCACACAGATGCTGTTTTTGTCTTAAATGTCCAATAGATATATGCTTGAATATTTAGGTCTGCTTTAATGACCTACAACCATAACTGCTGAGAAAAGATGCAAACATGAATTTTGATATTTTCATTTTGGTTTGGAGCATAATATTAGTGCTATGGGAACACAAAAATACATTTTTAGTTCAGAGATATTCCAAGTCTAATAAAATAACACATGAAATGGCCGAGTTATACAAAGGTGAAAGTCAAGTTACAAACCGCTGAGAATAAAATGCAGTCCAGATAAGCATATTATTCTGGTCTTGGTTGTCTCGGAGCCACCTATCTTGGTGCATTTCATTCCAACTAGGGCCAGACTGGCTCCAAAGAAACCCAGACACACTGAAGATATCATCAGCCCACGACACACCTGGATATAAGCTGCACAACCAGAAAAACACACATAAAATAAACATGCATTATTAGTTTAAATAGTTTTGCTTATTTATTCTCTTATTTGACTGTGCCATGCCTCCATATTCACAATGTTATGAAATTTGACGCACTAGGACCTGGGGGAGGCGCTGCTGCCTCATAACGTTCCTCAAACCTGAATGTTGAATGTGTTGTTCTGTGACAGGGCTGCTGCTATGATTGTATATTTTACAGATACCTGATTATAATAAATTATATTTGATCAATTCAGTAATGTTCTTCTACCTGTGGATAAATATCCAAAACATTTTTGTAAAGGTAGCAGCTCCCACAAAGTCCAATCAGGTGAAAGGATTTTTACAGTTTAAATAAAACATTCTAATTATAATACGTTTAATTGGTGTTTGATAAAAAAAAATACTTGAATAAATTGAATAAATGAATAATAAAATCAATAAATTTAAATGAGATAGATCTATAAATAGCTTTCTCATAATGAAAGCTATTTGATGTATGGATTTAAGAAAATCTTAGTCTGCTAACAAAAGATTTTTTTTTTTTTTTACATTTAAAAGGCTATTATGCCTGGTACTGACAGTTTTGGTTTATTCCTTTTGCGGGGGATTTTACTAATAGATATTTTGTTCACTGGCTGGGGACACAGTGGACATTGATTTGTTAATATTTTCTTATTTTCATTTAAATAGCTAAATTAATTTTTTGTTGTCATATGTCATGTTGTCGTAAAAATTCAGTCATCCAGGTTATTAAACATGATTGTTTGATAGTGAATGGTTAATAGTTACAGTGGAGTAAAAAAGTATTTAGTCAGCCACTGATTGTGTAAGCTCTCCTAGGATTTTTAAAGAATTTAATCGTAAATCATGGTGGAAAATAAGTATTTTGTCACCCACAAACAAGCAAGATTTCTGGCTCTCACAGACCTATAACTTCTTTAGAAAGCTCTTCTGTCCTCCTCTGGTTACCTGTATTAATGGCACCTGTTTGACCTCTTTATCTGTATAAAAGACCACAGCCTCAAATAGTCAGACTCCAAACTCAAGACCACAGAGCTGTCGAAGGACACCATGACAAAAAATGGAGACCTGCAGCAGGCTGGGAATCTACAATAGGCAAGCTGTTTGGTGTGAATAAATCAACTGTGGGAGCAATTGTAAGAAAATGGAAGACATACAACACCAATGATAATCTCCCTCGATCTGGGGTCCCACACAAGATCTCATCCCGTGGGGTCAAAATGATCATGAGAACATTGAGCAAAAATCCCAGAACTACACCCGATGAATGACCTGCAGAGAGCTGGGACCAAAGTAACAAAGGCTACCATCAGTAACACACTACGCAACACACTACGCTGAGAGATACTCAGATCCTGCAGTGCCAGGCGTGTCCTCCTGCTTAAGCCAGTACATGTCCAGGCCCATCTGTAGTTTGCCAGAGAGCATCTGGATGATCCAGAAGAGGATTGGGAGAATATCATGTGGTCAGGTGAAACCAAAATAGAACTTTTTGGGAAAAACTCAACTTGATGTGTTTGGAGGAAGAAGAATTCTGAGTTGCACCATACCTACTGTGAAGCATGGGGTGGAAACATCATGCTTTGGGGCTGTTTTTCTGCAAAGGCGACAGGACGACTGATCCGTGTTAAGGGAAGAATGAACGGGGCCATGTATTGTGAGATTTTAAGCCAAAACATCCTTCCATCAATGAGAGCATTGAAGATGGAACGTGGCTGGGTCTTCCAGCATGACAATGATCCCAAACACACCGCTCGGGAAACGAAGGAGTGGCTCCGTAAAAAGCATTTCAAGATCCTGGAGTGGCCTAGCCAGTCTCCAGACCTCAACCCCATATAAAATTTGTGGAGGGAGTTGAAAGTCCATGTTGCCCCAAAACATCACTAGAGTCAAGTCAAGTCAGATCTATTTATATAGCGCTTTTTACAAATGGAGCATTGTCTCAAAGCAACTTTACAAGTTTAGATGATCTCCTAATAACTAAGTCCAATCCCAAATAGAGGAGATCTGCATGGAGGAATGGGCCAAAATACCAGCTACAGTGTGTGGCAAACCTAGTGAAGACTTACAGGAAACTTTTTTGACCTCTGTCATTGCCAACAAAGGTTATGTTACAAAAGTTGAGTTGAACCAAATTTATTGACCAAATACTTATTTTTTCACCATGATTTACAATTCAATTCTTAAAAATCCTACAATGTGATTTCCTGGATTTTTTTTCTCTCATTTTGTCTCTCATAGTTGAAGTGTACCTATGATGAAAGTTACAGACCTCTTTCATCTTTCTAAGTAGGAGAACTTGCACAATCAGTGGCTGACTGAATACTTTTTTGCCCCACTGTACATCATAGAAGATCTGTACTTATTACACACTTTGAATGACATGTCTCTTCAAAGAATTTTGCTGCTGTGAGGCAAATTCACCAAATTGTTTTTCATTTATGCCAGTTTCACAATGTGGAAACTGGGGTCATCTATGTTATTAAAAAGTCACTACAAAGCATTACCTATGACAATGCAGAGAAAAGTCACCAAAAGAGAAATAACAAACCATCCAAAGCCAGCATGGAAGGGAAGTCCTTGCAGTTGGAGACACCAGTGGAATCTGTGACACACGTCTTCCAGAGGTTGGACCAAAATGTTGCAGTAGTGATGACCGTTCCATCGACCGATGACACTTTCCAGTAGTCAGTTGGCAGTGTGGAGGAGATGAGGATCCAGCCTGATACACTGAGCAGCAAAGCAACAATCTCTGTAACCATTTTACCCATTGCTTTATAAGACTATCTAGCACAATGATAGTTTCCCCTGATTGATTTGATAAGTTCTAGTTCAAATTGAATAGAAAGAAGAGTAATTGTTATGCTCTATTGATGTCAGTATTGTGTAATGTCCAGGATGTTTTCCAGAAGGGGATGTTGTGGAATTAAGTTGTCCACAGCTGGGTCCCTCTCTGGGTGCTTTATATACAACAGGGAGGGCTCTGTCCTCAAATCTTTTCAGTGGTTGACCAATAGCCCCTTTTTATCCACATTAACCATCCATGTCACCGCAACATACTGACACACACACACGCACACAAATCACTCTGCAAGAATGATTTGAGGGAGATGGCGAAGGTATGAGAGAACAACAGATGAGTACATTAGCGGTGGGTGTTATTGGAAGGACCTGAAATGTCTGGGTCTGCAGTGGATATTGGAGAAATGAATGTCCAGATAAGAGTAGTTAGAACAGAAAGATAAGAGAATTGGCTAATGTGACTTCGGGGTCATGTTAAACACTGAGTGCATTCAGAGATGTCTAGTTATTGAAAAGAATCCAGAAACTGTTCCAACTAAGGGTGCATTTACTGTAAACTCACATTTTTAAGACTTAACCCTATCCAGATACAATTCCGATACTCAAGACACCTGAAACAATCTTGTGTAAATGGTACTGTTGTAGTCAAGTCCACTAGAGCTGGGTCAAAGAAAAAACAAAGACCGGGACACATCGAATCCGAGTCAAAACCAACACTTTTAGTAGGCAAGTCCGAATCAAGACCAGGACAGGGACTGGCTAAGACCGTGACGAGACTGAGAGCACATTAAATTGTCCCCGTCCCAAATTTTTTTGGAATGTGTTGCAGGCCTGAAATGCATGAATGGATGTTTACTAACAAATGAAATGAAGCTGACCAGACAAAACCTGAAATATCTCAGGTTCATACTGTCTGCAATGAAATAAAAGTCAAAGAACATATAAGAAATATTGTGTTTTTATATGCATTTTTCATACTGTCCCAACTTTTTGTTACTTGGTGTTGTATAACATTAAATAATATATAGCTTACAATTATTATTCATTATTATTAAATTATAGTCTTAGTCAGACTAAGGCAGTGTAACTTTTGGAAGCAAATGATGGTGATGATTCTGTTTCCGTTCTTCTCTCATACGTAATCAGAAGCCACCAGGTAAAGTTAACCAGACTGCCAGCAATATCCATTCTATGAATTTTTATTATTAAATGTGAAAACATAAAAATTACAGATTTGTGGACATCGTAAAGTAAGGTGAGCAGGCAAAAATTACCATAAATCTTTTGACACCACCCCTAATATTTTTCTTTTTTAAACCCGCGGTTTGAGGGAGAATACCGGAGTTACACGGTGACGATCCAGCAGCCACCTGGGCTTCAAGTCGCTTCCTAAATAGGAAATGCTGATTGCCGCTGGTGCGCCGCAGCTGAGTCTGCTTCACCTCGGCCACGATCACGAGGTTTGTTCTGCCAAGAAAATACCGCACCAACGCCACTAGATGACGCCAGACTGAAATAAAAGGGAAAAAGCAGGACAAGACGTACACACATATGGGGAAATAAACGGGGTGACATTTACATGGTAAGCACCAGGGAGGTATTTCAGAAAGCAGGTTTAACAATCCCTGAGTTCAAATCTGAACTCTGGGTTGACCAATCCTGAACTGTCCAACTCAGAGTTTTCGGTTTCAGAACGGGGGATAACGGTTAGTTCCGTCAACTCTGAGTTACTTTAACTCTGAGTAAAGCTCGTGCACGAGGAGATACAAAGCCCTCCTCAATGGAACGCAGATAACACGTATCAGCACGGCAACGGGAGAGAAAAACCGGGCTCAATCCTCACACTTCAACCCAGTGGAGTTAGAAATAGGTGCGTATATATAATTTGAGCATATAGTTAGGAAAAAAAATAATATAGTAGCCAAATTACGTGAGCTGGTGTGGCAAAAAAAAAGAAATGCTGCCCGAGTCAATGGCGTGAGTAATAACTGAAAAAAAGTTTTATTCCGAGTGTTGCTCTTATTTTATTTTACGTGTGTGCGCATGTTAATATTTATGCAGGTACAACCCAACAAGCACAAAATGTAGCTACTTATCAGGAACTGAAGATAAAACACAAAATATAATTAAAACAAATAAGGTATAATATCATTACATGCAATCGTGATGTTGTTTAGCTACCCTGCCTAATTAAATAATACTCAGTGGTAATGTCACATATGTAAGTAGCTAGTGAAATTTCCTAAGAGAGAAAAAGAGTAAATTGGTCAGCCATTCCAACACTGACAGTATTTCATATTATTTATTTGAAAGCAACACCTACATGCCTTTATACATGCAAGTCTTCCAATTTGTTCAGTGTTGGATGTGTTCAAATTTGACCTCTATTATAGCCAATAGGCCCAAAAAACAGGTGGGGGTCCAACACCACCTCTCACAGATGGCCCTCATTCAAAACACTGGGTGACCTGTTGCTGAAGGCATCCCTGGAGGAAGCTCATCTGACCCAGCCACCCCCCAGGACCCAGTGGCCTACATAAGAGGGTAGTCATTCAAATTAAGGATATAAACTTATGACATTCATCGTTTTGCCACTGTGGGATCAGTGATGCCCACCCATGCATTACTAGACACAACTCGGCACAGAGATTTTATTGTAGCAGTACAATTCTTTGTAATTGACTGCTGTTACCTTTCCAGATTCTTCATATTTCATGGTGACTCAGAGTTACATATTTGAAAAACTGTGATGCACACTGATGTAGAAACTAAAGTTCAGTTAGGTAAATTATCCTGTTCAAATTAGTAAAATTAGTTAAAGCTATAATTTAACTGTCTATTCTTCTCAATTTTCTACCAGTTACTGTTGGTGTAATCTGGTGGACCCATAACAGAGCTCCATGTAGGTGTAAGTACTTTCAGTACTACACAGAAAATTGTTCATTTGTATTGCAGGAAGGTAATGAGGAAACCTTCTCAGCTGCCACAGAGAGGGAAGATACAGAGAGGCCTACTGAGGTTTACACCTTGAAAATAACATCTAACAGTTGATCATACAGTGCTGCTGGAAATTACAATCTAGAAGAAGGTCCATTCACCTCCACAGAACAATGTACAGTTAGATGTTGTTCAGAATTGGCCCATGACTTAGACCTAGCATATTCAATGTCATTTTTTGTGTTCCTGTAGCTCCCCATAAAAGGTGTATTTTTTAGAAACAAATTGAAAAATCTAATTTAGAAATGGATCACATAAGGCTGCAGATATAAAAGACAATAATGGAAATACAACTGCTGGAACATCAGTTAAAGGTGGATGAGGTGCCTACAGGTGGATGACTTTACTTGTTTGAAGAGCAAGATATTAACCTCTGTACTGCATTTGTATTTGCAGGAAATAAAGACATAATAAAAATACAGACATATTGTTTTTATTTGACACTGGGGAGGTGATAGGCTAATCAGTAATGATGGTAGCAGATTGTGTCTCTCACTGCTCTTGCATCTCATGCATCAGCGATGTGGTCAGGATTTATTTCAGGATTGGTCCCTGGATAAGTGGAACATTGTCTGGTCACCAGTCAGGGAGATCCCCAATGGTCATCTCTACCCCGACTCATGTCCTGCAGTGAGCCAAGTTATAACGATGCTGTGGGCCAGGCTCAGGATCAGCGCAAGGGGTCAGCAAATATGGCTGGCAGGGGAACCTTCTGTCTGTAATTACCAAACTCTCCTATGATAGATAACACACGGATACAGTTTAAATTATCAGTGGCAAACAGAACTAAATATTGATTATGAGAGGATATGGTTGTATGTACTGTATGTATTCACCATGGGCAAATCTAGCACTCACTGTACACTCATGAAAACTTTACAAGTCATGCACAGACCCAGGTCACTTTGCTTCCATGTTGCTGATGATGTGGGCTGTATCACATATGATCTTCACACTGCAGAACAGTAATTAACTGCAGTGGCTGTATTGTGATTTGTATTTCATTTGTAATGCAAAATTGCTATTATTTAGGCCTACGTGCACATTAATGTTGTGGGAAAACTTCCTATTCACTTAATCTCCTTCATTTAGCAAGTGCCATCTATGCAGCCAATCACACTTGGAAACCTTAAAATCATATTAATAATGGAATCATATTAACTGATTCAAGTCTCAAAGTTTGATACTAAATAAATTTCTTGTTGTTTAGACTGATATCTGAAATTCTGTGGGATTCTTCTTTGATCAGGCTTAGGCTCACCACAAAGGTTTATAGTAACCGTTTTAATGCAAGAGTCACATTTATGACAGCCCGACAGACGGCTGCTTTAGAATATGCTCAGCATCACTGATTTTGTATCGAAAACTCCTCTTGGCAAAAACCTGGAGCGTAACACAAAGAATTTACTCCGACCCCGTCCACGGAGTGTCATATGAGCGATTGAGAGCGGAGAAGATTGTTAATAGAAATGATCGGCTGTGCTGAGAAACGCTAAGGTTCACACAGATATCATAAGGGAACGAGGAAACATTACAGCGGGGTCTGATCAGCCTCTCCCGACGGAGATTTCTCCGTAGTGTTTGTGCTTCAATGTCAACTGGCTCTTCGAGAAAGGGACACGCCATTTCTCACACTACCTTCAGTCTACCGGCTTCAGGTAGAGAGGAGGATGAACTCAGGGTTGGTTTAAGTAAACCTGCTAGCGAGCAGGTTAGCTTCACGGAGTATGTTGCCGGAGTAACTGACTCTAAATTACGCTGAACTTGCTTTGTGAAACCGAAAACCTAGAGTATCCGTAAACTCTGACTCAACTTACTCTGAGTTTTCACTAAACCTGCTTTCTGAAATACCCCCCAGGTTGCTGAGATCCTCTTGTTGTTCCAAAAACAAGACAAATGCAAAAAGAGATTTTCTGATTGTGCACCTAATCTGTGGAACAGATTTCCCCTCAATATCAGGCTGTCTGAATCTACACCCTCTTTTAAGAAACATATAAAGACCCACTTTTAGTCTGTAGTTTTTGCATTTGTGATCAGATGTAATGTGCTTAACTGTGCTATTTTATTGTCTTTGTCATTTATATAGTCTGTGTGTTATGTTTCTAGTTTCTTTTATTGTTATTACTTTTGTTTGAATTATTCTATTGTGAAGTACTCTGTAGCTTTGCCTTGGGTGGCATGGTGGTTGGAGTAGCACCATCAGTGTGGAGTCTGCCTGTCGTCTGCTTGGGTTGACTCTGGACATGCATTAGATTGATTCATTGCCATAAATTGGCTCGAGCATTATTCAAACCTTGCTTCAGGTGCTTCCACAACATTTTGATTGGATTAAGGTCAGGACTTTGACTTTGCCATTACAAAACATTAACTTTATTCTTCTTTAACCATTCTTTGGTAGAACGACTTGTGTGCTTAGGGTTGTTGTCTTGCTGCATGACCCACCTTCTCTTGAGATTCAGTTCATGAACAGATGTTCTGACATTTTCCTTTAGAATTCTCTGATGTATTTCAGGATTCATTGTTCCATCAATGATGGCAAGCCGACCTGGCCCAGATGCAGCAAAACAGGCCCAATGGTTTTGAATTTCCTCAAATTGTACACAATCTGTCTGACTGTGGATTGGTGGAGTCCAAACTCTTTAGATATGGTTTTGTTACCTTTTCCATCCTGATGAGCATCAACAACTCTGTGTCTGAGGTCCTCAGAAATCACCTTTGTTCATCCCATGATACACTTCCACAAACATGTTGTGAAGAGCAGACTTTGATAGATCCCTGTTCTTTAAATAAAACAGGGTGCCCACTCACACCTGCTTGTCATCCCATTGATTGAAAACACCTGACTCTAATTTCACCTTCAAATTAACTGATTAATTAAAAGGGTTCACAAACTTTCAAGTACCACTGTATTTTGGTCAAAACATATACCCATAAGCTAGGTCCCTGTCTGCAGAGTGTGCTGACTTTCTTTTAAATATTTTTGTATTTCTATGGCAAAAATCTTGTGGACAACTGAAAGAAACTGCTCCAGACTGAAAGATACTGGGGCATTATGGGAAATGTAGTGCAGTTTTAGTGGGGCACGGCAACATTTTAGAAGTAAAGTGGGTCTGATGACACCCCTGCTGATAGTGAAGTTAAATCAATTCTTACTTGATTATTTACAGTGGACACATGAACCAAAGCAAATTGTGGCATAGCACCTTGGCATGGCCTTTGCAGGAAGCCAGATCTCAAGGAGGGTAGCACTAGTACTGTTGTTCTCAGTTTGTAAACAAATTGTTTTGTTGGACATTAATCACTACTGAGGTATTTAGAAAACCATTTTTAGAACTTCAAGCAAATCTGCAATTTCAGCATTCTACAGCCCTCACCTGCAGTCTCATTTGATTAATTTCTGAATCTGACGTCAAAGTTTTTTTAAACTGAACTGTGAATGATTAACCAGCTTAAGCATTGTATACACAAACAATAGCTTTTTTTGGGGGGGGGAGGGGTGTTAGTTTAGTCAGGCTGTTCTATTATCATAAGGAAAACAACAAAAAAGCATTTCTAAAGCAGTCAGAAAATCAGTTTTTGTTTCAGAAATGTTTATGTATGTAGCTATTAAATGGAGATCAAACAGTCCTTCCTGCCTTCAGTTCAGAGTGAACATCCTGTTACTGGAACACTGCTCTCACTGGGAAATGTTAGATGTCAGTTTAGAATGCACATTATGCAAACAAGCTCTGCATATTATTTAGAAGAATGATAAGATATAGAGATTTTACAGTTTAGAATGGCACTAAGACCTTTTAGAGCAGTGCTCTACTGAACGTAATAAAAGCTTAATTAAAACAATACCAATGGAACTTACTAAAATATATTTGTTTGCGGTCATGGTTTTAAACAAATGCTGTGTTGCTTATCATGTGGGTATGTCGTGACTAAATCAAAGCAGGTTTCTTGACTACACATTTGCACACACTTCAGGCAGAATAACTGCATAGTATGGTGTTGCAGTGCCACAACTGATTGCTCTAAAAGTGCATGGTTGCTTAGGGCCGCTGAGTATTAATAAACACCAAACAAAGTAATTGATGTCATGGAGACCGCACAGCATCTCTTGAGAGGAGTTGTCTTGAGTATACTTTCTCCTCACACTGGTCTGCTCGTGACATATTCTGGAAAAAGTATGATGCCATTCTTCAAAACAACATTTTAACAGGTAGTTTGACACTATATAACCCCAAATCAGAAAAAGTATGGAAAATGCATATTTAAACACAAGACAGTGTTCCTGTGGGCAGTTTAGAGCTAGTAATGAGGTAAACACAAACAAACAAACAAAGAACTAAATAATGATGTGATTTCAAACAGGTGATAACAACAGGTGATTATAATCATGATTTCTCTGATTTGTTTTGAATTGTTTGTTGAAAATATGTAGTCTTGAAGGCAGCATAGGTTGCTCTAAAATCTCAATGTACTTTTCTGCATTAATGCTGCCATCACAGAAGTGTACATGACCTTTGCCAATGGCACTGACCCAGCCCCATACCATGACAGACCCTGGCTTTTGGATTTATATAGCTGATAACAGTCTGGATGGTCCTTTTCGTCTTTGTTCCGGAGCACACAGCATCCATTTCATCTGAACACAATACACGTTTCCATTTTAGATGCCTTTGAGCCCAGGAAAGTTGACACTGCTTTTGGACATGGTTAGCAAAAGTTTTTTTGCACAGTAAAGATTGAAATGGCATTTGTGAATGTAACTCTGTATTGTAGTGTTGAGAAAGGTTTGCCAATGTAATCCCTTGCTCATGTGGTTCTATTAGCTATTGATAAATGATGGTTCTTGGTGCAGTGCTGTTTTATGCTTGTGCATAAATGGACTGAAAGTCCTCCAGATTCCTTCAGAAATATGCAAATCCACAAAGTCTTTCTTTGAGAATTATCAATATTAGCCCTAAAGTGGCCTGTCACAACTTATTTTGGAACATGAAGGCCTCAAATGCAAGAACAGATGTTTATTACCAAATGAAATAAAATAAATTAGGTTCATACTGTCTGCAATCAAATGAAAGTCAAAGTAAATGCAAGGAACACTGCATTTACATGTGCTATATGTGTATATATATCACATAAGTCCTAAAAGTAGATAAAGATCCAATATTACATATTAGTAGTGATGAACCTCTAGGATTAGCAGTTAATTTGAAGGTGAAATTAGAGTCAGGTGTTTTCAATCAATGGGATGACAATCAGGTGTGAGTGGGCACCCTGTTTTATTTAAGGAACAGGTGTCTATCAAAGTCTGCTCTTCACAAGACATGTTTGTGGAAGTGTATCATGACACAAACAATGGAGATGTCTGAGGACCTCAGAAAAGAGTTGTTGATGCTCATCAGGCTGGAAAAGGTTATACAACCATCTCTAAAGAGTTTGGACTCAGACAGATTGTGTGCAAATGGAGGAAATTCAAGACCCTTGTTACCCTCCCCAGGAGTGGTCGACCAACAAATATCACTCCAAGAGCAAGGCGTTTGTGAGGTCACAAAGGACCCCAGGGTAACTTCTAAGCAACTGAAGGCCTCTCTCACATTGGCTAATGTTAATGTTCATGAGTCCACCATCAGAAGAACACTGAACAACAATGGTGTGCATGGCAGGGTTGCAAGGAGAAAGCCACTGCTCTCCAAAAAAAACATTGCTGCTCGTCTGCAGTTTGCTAAAGATTACATGGACAAGCCAGAAGGCTACTGGAAGAATGTTTTGTAGACGGATGAGACCAAAATAGAACTTTTTGGTTTAAAAGAAAAGCTTTATGTTTGGAGAAAGGAAAACACTGCATTCCAGCATAAGAACCTTACCCCATCTGTTAAACACGGTGGTGGTAGTATCATGGTTTGGGCATGTTTTGCTGCATCTGGGCCAGGCCGGCTTGCCATCATTGATGGAACAATGAATTCTGAATTATATCAGAGAATTCTAAAGGAAAATGTCAGGACATCTGTCCATGAGCTGAATCTCAAGAGAAGGTGGGTCATGCAGCAAGACAATGACCATAAGCACACAAGTCGTTCTACCAAAGAATGGTTAGAGAAGAATAAAGCGAATGTTTTGGAATGGCCAAGTCAAAGTCCTGACCTTAATCCAATCAAAATGTTGTGGAAGGACCTGAAGAGAGCAGTTAATGTGAGGAAACGACCAACATCCCAGAGTTGAAACTGTTTCACACTAAGCCGGTGTGCAGGACTGATCAACAGTTACAGGAAATGTTTAGTTGCAGTTATTGCTGCACAGGGGGGTCACACCAGATACTGAAAGCAAAAGTTTGCATACTTTTACCTCTCACTAATATGTAATATTGGATCATTTTCCTCAATAAATAAATGATGTTTTAGTTCATATTTATGCAGAAATATAGAAAATTCTAAAGGGTTCACAAACTTTCAAGCACCACTGTATGTGAACAAGTTCTAGATGGCTCAGACAAACTGCCAGTAGGAGAGGATAGTTTAATCCACTGACAAGTGGCTCCCACAGTTTCACTGTCCACATCTATGCACAGACGGTACCTTCACTACACACTCCTGTCTCTGCCCAGACCATTTCCATGCAATTAGCAGAAGGAAGTTTATTGTCACGGCACCCATTATGTGTCCTGCCATTGACAGCCAGCCTCTATCACCTTAATTTTTGCAGTGGTGTCATGAATGACAAACCTGGACTTCTACGGACTAGAACCATATCATTTTTAACAATGAATCCAGGTTATGTTTGGGATCTGACGACAGTCGGATTCGATTAGGGAGGCCTCATGGTGAGCACTTCAATCCTGCCTTTGCTGTGGCCCCCAATTGCTGGTGTGATAGATGAGGATCTACAGGCCCATCTGCAACATCTACCATACAGAATCTGTTTGTCTCCAGTACCCAATCATATCTAATCTTGCAACCAATCCTGAGGCGGCCTAACAGGGTAACTAGAGCTTCTTTTCAATTGTACACTTTTCCCCAATAAAGTTATCCTTTTACACTAATATGGTAATCGCTGACATATATCATCATTACATTCAACATATAAAGTTCCATTCAATTCCAACAACTGCTTCTTGTTGAGTATTTTTTGTCAGTGAGTGTATTTTGCTATCACCTCCTTCAGCGCTGCATGTTGTGTACAGTCCTAGAGAGTACCAACAGCACTGAATGTCGTCAAGTTGTAGTCTATTTGTATTATTACCAATTCTTGGCCACACAGATCTTAAGATAATGTTGTGTAGCCATTTCCGGATTTGAATAAGCAGTTGTTGTTTGAAAACCTTTTTTGTTTTTATGATGGTATTACAAGAATAGATCTTTTTTGTCTTATGTTAGGCAGGACACCTGTTGTTCATCGACAGTACTTAATATAATTCTGTATCATTACAATAGGTAGATATGTTTGTCTACTTGGATGATTCATGATTATTTTAAAGAGTTCACACTTTAACTGGACACCAAAGGGCAGAGGCACTCCAAATGCATCAGTAAAGTGGGAGAGGCTAAGACACTTATGTTGAAAGTGGCATCCAACACTGTGAAGCTGTGATGAGCTTAAAGGTCCATACCATGTTCCACCTACACCAAATTATGTGACCACGCACTAGTAGTGTGTACAACTTTTAAACCTGTGTAAATGCCTGTTTACATAATGCTATGATGCAGTTATGTAACCGCTTGAAACATTACGATATAATGTAAATCATTAACAGAAATATTTGACAAGTAAGAGATAAGATGTTCTAGTCATATAAAGAAAATGTGACTGTCAGGCTAATTGATTATTATTGCTGAATTGGTTTTTGTATACATGAAAGCACCCAGGCCGCAGCTTTACAGCTTTACTGCGGTGAAAGTAATACTGCATTATGTAATTCCAGGAGAATAGCTGTTAAAACCAGACTGTACTTCCCTGAGGGTATGACTCATCACTTTAGCATTTTAGGCAATGTATAAGGACTGTAGAATAATTAGTCATCTTTTTATAGAATTGCTAAAAGCACTAAAGTGTGTTGTTACGAGACAAGCATGACTGTAAGTATGTGTGTTAAAAGTCATTTTACCATAGTAAAAAATAAAATTTTCAACATTTTTTAAAACATTTTTGGTCATTGTGGGTTTAAAACTTCTATACAGTGCTGTATACCACACCTAGGAATCACGACTGATATCCTGAATCAGAATTGATCTCAGAATTTCAAATTTGATTTTATGACGATTCAGATAGGGATATTTCAGTTACAATACCAGGTTTTGTTTGGATATGAAAAGAGTTTTTCAGAGAACTAATTTTGTAATTGCACAAAGAACACTCAACCTACCATTCTTAAAAACGTACATCTCTACATATCAACTTTACCAGAGCCTCAATTAGTTTTTTGGCAAGGTGAGAGCTTGCAGGTAATTTCATCGCAAATGCCTTCTCTTGTGGGTTGTTTGGCATCTGCCATTTTTTTGAATATCAGGGTGCTGTTTCTCTAAATGGTTTCTTAGATTTGTTGTATTCCCACAACATTTCACCTTCATGTTGCACGGCTTACATACGGCTTTTTGTCAAGCTCTTCCCTACAGTCATGGTTTTTTAATCAAAATGTAACCAGACATCTGCTTTCATGTGCTGGGGCGCCCTCACTTGAGCTCCAGCCATGCTTAACCTATGCAGGCTAGAACTCAAAAAACAATGGCTGGTCATGCAAGATTAAAGGGGGATAAATATTTACGCATACACTATAGGCGAAAATAGGCTAATTTTAAATCTTGGTCTCCAGTTTATATGAATTGATATTGGTCATTCAAATGCAGATAGTTTTGAATTGAAAAATACAGTAACATTTTTAAATCCTCCCCTAGTGTTTACTAGGGTGTCATCCTGGGGTGGCTATTGAAGTATGTTAGATGAGCAACTAATATTAACATGAAAAGAAGACAGCAGAAAATGGACAACATTTCTGTCTGCCTCTATGATGTAGCCTATTTTTACGACAAAAATATATTATCAGTAAAGTACATACACAAAGAGAAAAAGAGCTTATTTGTGAACACAGTTGTTACTACACAAGACTCGTTTCTGTTAAAAATGTCACTCATTATCTATCAAGGCAACTTGTCTTTAGCTATAGCAGTAATAAACGGCCGCAATTGAGAGCTGGTTTGGACATTCATTATGCTATTTCCAGAGGTGGAAAGAGGACTAAAATATTCAACTCCATGTAAAAGTACTATTACTCTTATGAAATTTTACTTAAGTTCAAGTAAAATTACCAGTCTTTACTCAAGTAAACGTATTTACAGTAAAATTATTTAGTTACTTTTTTAAAAGTGGGAGGTTGTTCTCTCCTGTGTAGAGCAAAAAGGACAAGGGGATAAAAATATGTCAAACATTTGTTTTTAATTAAAAAAACATGTCGACACAAGATATAACAATGTAGGTAGGTATAATGCACCATTTTAGTGTAGACTATCCCATAAAACATTTTCAAGCAATACAACTACTGAAGGTCTATAATAAAGCATAATAAACCTGTTCTTTCTTGCATTTGAAGCCAAAATGGGTGGTTCACTTTATTTCCTTCAAGTTCAACTTCAGCAGAATTCAACAGGATTTCGCTGTCGGCTGGGTCTGCACTATGGGTATCTTGCAGACTTGCCGGTCTCCATCTTCCTTCCGCCATTACAGTTTGTGTAGCCTGTACATGGAGACAGCGGCTAGTAGTCCCAGCCCCGCCGCGGGTTCGGCACAGCAGCTCCAGGAAGTGGCTCAGGCGGTGTCTATCCTGGCGGACAACCAACACTCGCTCGGCACACTGGTCCCTTTGGTCGAGGAGCTCACCCGGCTTGTCACTCAGCTGACGCCACCTGCCGCCGTGGTGCCACCCACCTCCGTTCCACTTCCTCCCAGTCCTCCACGGGAACAACAGTCAGCCTACAGAATCGCTCTGCCGGGTAAATATGACGGCGACCCGGATCGTTGTGAGGGGTTCATCTTACAGTGTGAGTTATGCTTCGCCCAGTCACCACCAGGGTCCGACGCCTCCCGTATCGCCTTGGTAGTGTCCCTCCTCTCTGGACGAGCCTTGGATTGGGCCACAGCCATCTGCTCCCAGCAAGGTGAAGAGGCTAAGGATTACACGAGGTTTCTGACAGCCTTCCGCGCCGTTTTTCAGCATCCCAGCGAGGGAAGATCCACCGGTGATGTCCTGTTCACTCTGCAACAGGGCCGTCGCTCGGCCGCCGACTACGCCCTCCAATTCCGTACCCTGGCAGCTCAAAGCGGATGGATGTTCCTCAGAAGAGAGTTGAGTGCGGGCGATCTCCATGGGCTCCGCTGGAGGCGAGGGATCACGGGCGTCAGGTGGAACGACTCGGGAGGCTGGACGAGAAACAGAGGCGAGTCGTGGAGCGAGGAGCTGGTCCAGTCGGATGTTGAGGGTGATAAGTTCCTCCAGGGACAGGTCGAGATCGCGCCCTGCCAATTTCCTCCTGAGGTCGGGGCGCAACACTTGGCGGAAGGCGGCGAGAAGGGCAGGAGTGCCTGTGACCTCGCCCCGGCCGGGTCGACCCATACGCATGCCAGGGACCCGGCACGTGCGTCACGGGTGAGTCGAAACCATCCTGATTCCTCCTTCGTCTTACCAGTACTCTTGCGGCTCGCTCACACCGACGTCTCTGTTACAGCCTTGATTGACTCCGGCGCACAGGGGAACTTCATCGCAGAACATCTCGTCACGGAGTGGAAAATCCCCTGCCACACTCTCCAAACAGAACGGCGAATCACCGCGGCCGACGGACGCCCGCTAGGTCCAGGCCTGCTCACCCGCATCACCGATCCTATCTGCCTGGTTACAAGTGCCACTCATCAGGAATCAATCGCTCTGCTCCCGGTAAACTCTCTCACCTATCCTATTATTCTGGGGCTCCCCTGGCTTCGACTTCACAATCCCCTCATCTCTTGGTCCGCCCGCGAGCTCGTTCGCTGGTCTCCGTGGTGTCATGACCACTGTCTGCTCCGCCCGGCTCTACAACTTCACGCACTCCCGCTCGCGGATTCCATCCCCCTCCCGGACAACGTGCCTGTACAGTACAGGGACTTATCCCTGATCTTCACCAAGGACTCACCTCCTCCTCTTCCTCCGCATCGTCCGTACAACTGCGCCATCGACCTCCTTCCGGTCGCACCACTGCCCAAAGCTCGACTATACTCTCTCTCCGCGGCCGAGGAACAGGCCATGTCGGAATATATCAAGGAATACCTAGACCTGGGATTCATCCGCCCGTCTACCTCTCCCGTTTCAGCGGGGTTCTTCTTTGTGCCCAAATGGGATGGTGGCCTCCGGCCTTGTATCGATTACAGGGAACTCAATCGCATCTCTCGCAGTTACGCCTACCCGCTTCCTCTGGTACCCTCAGCTCTTGAACAGCTTCGCACGGCACGTTGGTTTACCAAGTTAGACCGCCGCAATGCATACAATCTGGTTCGTGTCAGAGAAGGGGATGAATGGAAGACCGCACCAGAACCGGACATTACGAATATCTGGTCATGCCCTTCGGTCTGGCAAACGCTCCCTCCTTCTTTCAAGCGTTTATAAATGATGTACTTTGAGACATGCTTGGCCGGTTCGTAACAGTGTACCTGGACGACATTCTAATCTACTCGCCTGACTTCGCCACCCACATCACACACGTCCGCCAGGTGCTCAAGAGACTCCGGCTCCACCATCTCCGAGTCAAGGCAGAGAAGTGCGCCTTTCACACCCAGTTATCTGGGTTATGTGATCTCTCCCTCCAGGGTGGCCATGGACGATGCTAAACTCTCCGCCGTTCTCGACTGGCCCTTGCCAGGGTCCATCAAGCAACTGCAGCATTTCCTGGAATTCGCTAATTTCTATCGCCGTTTCATCAGGAACTTCAGCCGCACGGTGGCGCCCCTCACCGTACTTCTACAAGGCAGCCCTCGTTCTCTCCGCTGGAACCCCGACGCTGAGCTGGCCTTCGTTGAACTCAAATCTGCCTTCGCACGCGCTCCTGTCCTGGGCCATCCCGATCCGGAACATCCCTTCATCCTGGAGGTTGACGCATCGTCAGTGGGAGTGGGTGCCATTCTTTCGCAGCGTCTCGCCCCCCAAGCTGCGTCCCGAGGCGTTCTTCTCACGCCAGCGGAACGCAACTATGATGTAGGAGACCGCGAACTGCTGGCGATCAAGCTGGCCTTGGAAGAGTGGCGACACTGGCTCGAGGGATCCAAACATCCCTTCACGGTCCTTACGGACCACAAAAACCTGGAATATATCCGCTCAGCCAAGCGTCTCAACGCCCGTCAAGCCCGTTGGTCTCTCTTTTTCTCCCGCTTCAAGTTCACCATCACTTTCCGCCCAGGATCGAAGAACACAAAGGCTGACGCGCTGTCTCGCAGTCTCGACCCCGACCTGGCTTCTTCTGAAGCACCCACAACCATTCTCCCAGCCTCATGCACCATAGGCACTATACGATGGGACTTTGACCGTGAAGTGGATGAAAGGCTCTCCCAAATGCGCGTTCCATCCAAGTGCCCGCCGGACAAAAGGTTTGTGCCCGCGGACCTCCGCGACTGCCTCCTCGCCTGGGCTCACCTTTCCCTGTGTTCGGGCCATCCTGGAGAGACCCGAACCTACCAACTCTTGGCATCACACTACTGGTGGGAGAACATGCGCCGTGACGTACATCGCTTCGTGGCCTCCTGCAACACTTGCGCTCAAGCCAAAACCCCTCGCGCCCTTCCGTCCGGCCTGCTCCATCCTCTGCCCGTGCCGCAAAGACCCTGGTCCCACATAGCCCTCGATTTCGTCACGGACCTCCCTTTCTCCCGAGGACAGACTGCCATCCTCTCGGTGATTGACCGCTTCTCCCGTGCTGTCCGCTTCGTCCCGCTTCCGAAGCTCACCACCGCGCTCCAGACAGCGGAGTGCCTGTTCGAACATGTCTTCCGTAACTTCGGCATCCCTGAGGACATCCTCTCGGATCGAGGGCCTCAGTTCACCTCTGCAGTATGGCGGGCTTTCGTTAACAAGCTGGGCTCCACAGTCAGTCTCTCCTCGGGCTATCATCCACAAACAAACGGGCAGTGCGAGCGATCAAATCAAGAACTCAAGAAATTCCTCAGGTGCTATTGCATACACAACCCCCATGACTGGTCTCAATTCCTTCCGTGGGCAGAGATAGCCCAGAACTCCCTCCGTCATTCCTCCACCAGGCTCACGCCATTCCAATGCGTAATGGGTTTCCAACCTCCATTCGTGCCATGGGACTCCACGCCTTCGGATGCCCCAGCCGTGGATGACTGGTTCCGCCGCAGCGAGGACGTCTGGTGTCAGGTCCACCTCAGAATCGACCAAGCCATCCGTCGGTACAAGAGGCACACTGACCGCCGCCGTCGCTCTGCTCCCGTTTTTCAGCCAGGGGACCGCGTCTGGCTGTCGATCCGGGGACTGCGCAACAGTCAGGGAAGTACCCTGTTTTCTTCGCGATTTCTGGGTCCTTATAAGATCGTTAGCCGCGTCAATGACATCACATACAGATTGCAATTGCCTTCTCACATGCGCATCTCTCCCTCATTCCATGTCTCGCTGCTGAAACCCTGGACCCCTGGCCCGCTGGCGGAGGCCTCTCCTGCGGCACAGCCCCCGCTCGCCGGCCCATCGGACACTTACACGGTCCACCGCCTCCTGGACTCTTGCCGGCGAGGTACGCGCCTCCAATACTTGGTGCAGTGGGAGGGCTATGGCCCCGAAGAGAACTGCTGGGTGGACGCTACAGACATCCTGGACCCCCTCCTCATCCGGGAGTTCCACGCCGCACGGCCCGACCGGCCGCCCGCGTGGTTCCTCCTCGCTCCGCCGGGCCTCCGGCGACCGCCGCACCCCCGCCGGCACGAGTCCTTCGAGGGGGGGTACTGTCACGCCCCCTACCAGCGCCGCTCCCGACACACGCAATCTGCCACGCTCGTCCTCGCCTCTCTACTGATCACCTGCACCTGTTCCCGTTTCCGACCTCCCTCCGCTCCATACATATACCACCACTCATTCACATTCACGCCGCTACACAACAAGGTTCCTACCTCGTTCAAATAGCTCCTTCAAATAAATACCAAGTGATTGTTACCTGTGATCTTCGCCTCAGCTCTCTTTTCTACTGCCTGCGTTTGTCTCCTGCCTACCGCGCCATTACAGAAGGTGTATGTATGGTAGTTCTGTGTTGTTTGTGGTGATTGTTTTTACTGTTAAATAAATTCTATCACTGGCACAATAAACCTTCCCAAAATATGCCTAATGGTGCCCCTGAATCAATCTGTGGTACTATCACTTTGAACCCATATGCCAAACTAGTCGGTGTGATAATAGGTTTATCAAAAGCCCAGATGACTATGCATATTGACAGCAAGTATGTGTAGTACAGCAATCTTAGTCTGGTGGTCACCATAATCTTTCACATTTGTTCCATTTTGTTAAAAGGTGACATTGCTCAAAGGCGTGTCTGATTTTGTATCAGGGACTTTGATCTCAGTCCCAGATTTAGAGGCATGTCCAGATGTGCTATTCAGAGCTAGCAGTATAGTCAGGGGTCATGGGAGATTATTTTTGAATGAAATATTTATGACTGCAATAAAATAATTACTGATACGACAACAGGGAAAGAAAATACTGTAATTTTCATTATAGGTACACTTCAACTATGAGAGACAAAATGTGAAAAAAAAATCCAGGAAATCACACTGTAGGATTTTTAAAGAATTTAATTGTAAATCATGGTGGAAAATAAGAATTTGGTCAATAACAAAAGTTAAACTAAATTTTCAATAAAACATAACCATCATTGGCAATGACAGTGGTCAAATGTCTTCACCAGGTTTGCACACACTGTAGCTGGTATTTTGGCCCATTCCTCCACGCACATCTCCTCTAGAGCAGTGATGTTTGGGGCTGTCGCTGGGGAACACGAACTTTCAACTCCCTCCACAAATTTTCTATGGGGTTGAGGTCTGGAGACTGGCTAGGCCACTCTAGGACCTTGAAATGCTTTTTACGGAGCCACTCCTTCGTTGCTCCATTCTTCCCTTAACACAGATCAGTCGTCATGTCCCCTTTGCAGAAAAGCAGCCCCAAAGCATGATGTTTTCACCTCCATGCTTCACAGTAGGTATGGTGCAACTTATCATTCTTCTTTCTCCAAACACATCGAGTTGAGTTTTTATCAAAAAGTTCTATTTTGGTTTCATCTGACCACATGATATTCTCCCAATCCTCTTCTGGATCATCCATATGCTCTCTGGCAAACTTCAGACGGGCCTGGACATGTACTGGCTTAAGCAGGGGGACATACCTGGCACTGCAGGATCTGAGTCCCTCTCGGCATAGTGTGTTACTGATTGTAGCCTTTGGTCCCAGCTCTCTGCAGGTCATTCATCAGGTCCCTCCATGTAGTTCTGGGATTTTTGCTCACTGTTCTCATGATCATTTTGACCCCACGAGATGAGATCTTGAGTGGGGTCCCAGATCGAGGGAGATTATCAATGGTCTTGTGTCTTCCATTTTCTTACAATTGCTCCCACATTTGATTTATTCACGCCAACCTGCTTGCCTATTGTAGATTCACTCTTCCCAGCCTGCTGCAGGTCTACAATTTTCTTCCTGGTGTCCTTTAACAGCTCTTTGGTCTTGGCCATGGTTGCGTTTGGAGTCTGACTGTTTGAGACTGTGGACAGGTGTCTTTTATACAGATAATGAGGTCAAACAGGTGCCATTAATACAGGTAACGAGTGGAGGACAGAAGAGCTTCTTAAAGAAGAAGTTATAGGTCTATGAGAGCCAGAAATCTTGCTTGTTTGTAGGTAACCAAATACTTATTTTCCACCATTGTTCTGTTAGTTTAAAGTGCAGCATTTGACAAACAGAGACTATAGATCATGGAATGTTTTACTAACAGACTAGAAAATACTGTAGTTTAAGGGATCAGCACTTTCTTGGTTTAAATCCTACTTAACTGACCGGTACCAGTTTGTTCATATAAATAATCTAAGATCTAAGCTCTCAAAAGTGAAGTATGGCGTGCCTCAGGGGTCAGTGCTTGGCCCGCTTTTATTCTCTCTGTACATGCTGCCACTAGGCTCAGTTATTCGTAAACATGGCATTAATTTCCACTGCCATGCAGATGATACACAGCTGTACATATCAGCCAAACCTAATGACAGCCTTACAATCAACAAAATTGAGGACTGTGTAAAGGAAATAAAAGATTGGATGTTATTTAATTTTCTCTTACTTAACTCAGATAAAACTGAGGTTCTATTAGTGGGACCCAAGGCTATGAGAGACAGGTTGGCTACATCTATCCTAAATCTAGGTGGCTCTCCAGTATTGCTCAGTCCGTCTGTAAAAAACTTAGGGGTCACATTTGATTCAGATCTCTCCTTTGATGCGCACATTAGCAGCATCACTCGAATTGCTATTTTTCAATTATGTAATATCGCTAAACTTAGAAATATCCTCTCTTTTAATGATGCAGAGAAACTTGTTCATGCGTTTATAACCTCAAGGTTGGATTACTGTTACTTACTGGATGCTCAAGTAAATCTATAAATAAACTTCAGTTAGTTCAAAATGCAGCTGCCTGGGTGCTAACTCGAACTAGAAAATTTGATCACATCACTACTATTCTATCATCACTACACTGGTTACCAGTCAAATTCCGCATAGATTACAAAATACTTCTTATAACTTATAAAGCTCTACATGGCCTGGCCCCACATTACCTGAGTGAACTCTTAGAGTTTTACAATCCAACTCGTCTACTTCATTCACAGCGTGCAGGACTTCTTTTAGTTCCTAGAATTAAAAAAGTCACAGCAGGGGGAAAGGCTTTCTCATACATGGCCCCCCAACTGTGGAATAAACTTCCCACTTTCGTTCAAGACTCAGACACTTTCCAAAGGTTTTTAAGTTCTAGGCTACAGACATACTTATTTACACATGGCTTTGATAGATTTGACCAGGTTTCATGGTTTGGGTTGCTGAGGCCGGAGTCGGAAGTCATGTCTGGCTGCCTGTGCCTTGTCCCCGCTTGCCGGGAGTGTCGGGTGGGCGTCCCTGGCTGACTAGGCTTGGGTCCTCTGATCTGACTCAATGCAACCTTGCCCTTAGAATAATGGCGAGCTTGGTGTTCATAGTCAATAAAAGAGTCTTAATGTGAATCAGAGACGTGGGTTTGCTGTCTTCTGTCTTCGCCGCTCGTGGGTTTGCCAATAGTCTCATGTGATCCCTCTTGGCTGTGTTTCCTTCCAGTTTTCTCCTCTTTCTAGCTTTTCTAGCTATGCTGGCCTATAGCTAATGCTCCGGGTTCCTCATGTACCCTTGGCATCAGTGATTGACATGGCATCAGTGATTTGTTAATAAGACCTGTGCTCTTATCAATAACTAATTACATTTTCTGTTTTCTCTCCGCGCTGTGTTCCGGCAGTTCCCGGCCCCAACACATGCTGGTAACATCTGATGTAGCTCCACTGTGCATAATTCACATTTTAATTCCGACCATGACTCCATGACTTTAGTTTGCTCTTAGATTTATATCTTAGCCTTACCGGGCCACTTAATGTCGATGTGCATCCTTCACAGTCTTAGTCGAACTTTGACTCCATGACTTTAGTTCGCTCTTAGATTTATCATCATACCCCGGCCACTTAATGTCGATGTGCATACTGTCACATTCCTAAATTCGAACTTTTGGACTTCCATGACTGGTTAGTTCGCTCTTAGATTTATCATCTACGCCGCCCCAAGGAGTTGGGTCCCTTTTTGAGTCTTGGTCCTCCCAAGGTTTCTTCTAGAACTAGGGAGTTTTTTCCTTGCCACTGTCCGCCCTAGGGCTCCGCTCAATTTGGGATTGGACGTATTATTAGGAATAATCTAGACTTGTAAATTGGCTTTGAGACATGCTCCATTGTAAAAAGCGCTATAATAAATACATCGGACGTGACTTGACGTGACTTATTTTCCACCATATTTACAATTAAATTCTTTAAAAATCCTACAATGTGATTTCCTGATTTTGTTTCTCATTTTGTCTCTCATAGTTGTAGGTACCTTTTGATGAAAATTACAGACTCCCTCCTCTTTCTAAGTAGAAGAACTTGCCACAATCAGGGCTGACTAAAATACTTTTTTGCCCCACTGGATATGGTAGATTTTGTGTGTTTATATAATATTATATATATAATATATATATTAATATATCTATATATATATATACCACACAATATAACTCCAAGTAAATCAAACTTCTGTGAAATCAAACGTCCACTCTTAGAAGCAGCAAGCACTGATTGACCATCAATGTCACATGCTGTGGTGTAAATGGAATAGACACAGTAGAACTTATGGCAATTAGCAAACACACACATAAGGTGTGGTTCTGCAGGTGTGGACCCACAGACCCAGTTCTCATCCTATGCTTTCTGCTTGATGTTTTGGTTGACTTTTGAATGTTGGTGGTGCTTTCACACTTCGTGGTAGCCATGAGACGTAGTCCTACAACCCCACACAAGTGGGACGGAAAAAGCCGTCTACAGCAGCTCTTGCAGTTACCCTACACCTCCAAGGAATGGAAATTAATGAAACATTTCATCCTGGCTTTCAGGCCCCATCATAGTACTGAAACAGCATTACTTAGGGTACTAAATGACTTGTTAATGTCCTCAGATAAGGGATGTTTCTTTTCTTGTTCTGTTAGATTTAAGTGCAGCATTTGGCACTATAGATCATGATGTTTTACTAAACAGACTAGAAAATACTGTAGGTATTAAGGGATTAGCACTTTCTTGGTTTAAATCGTACTTAACCGACCAGTACCAGTTTGTTCACATAAATAATCTAAGGTCTAAGCTCTCAAAAGTGAAGTATGGCATGCCTCAGGGGTCAGTGCTTGGACCGCTTTTATTCTCTCTGTACATGCTGCCACTTGGCTCAGTTATTTGTAAACTTGGCATTAGTTTCCACTGCTATGCAGATGATACACAGCTGTACATATCGGCCAAACCTAATGACAGCCTTACAATCAACAAAATCGAGGATTGTGTAAAGGAAATAAATGATTGGATGTTATTTAATTTTCTCTTACTTAACTCAGATAAAACTGAGGTTCTATTAGTGGGACACAAGGCTGTGAGAGACATGTTAGCTACATCTATCCTAAATCTAGATGGCTGTCCAGTATTGCCCAGTCCAACTGTAAAAAACTTAGGTGTCACGTTTGATTCAGATCTCTCCTTTGATGCACACATTAGCAGCATCACTCGAATTGCTTTCTTTCAAAAACGTAATATTGCTAAACTTAGAAATAGCCTCACTTTTAACGATGCAGAGAAACTTGTTCATGCGTTTATAACCTCAAGGTTGGATTACTGTAATGCCTTACTTATTGGATGCTCTAGTAAATCTATAAATAAATTTCAGTTAGTTCAGAATGCAGCTGCCCGAGTGCTAACTCGAACTAGAAAATTTGATCATATCACTCCTGTTCTATCATCACTGCACTGGTTACCAGTTAAATTCCGCATCGATTACAAAATATTCTTATAACTTATAAAGCTCTACATGGCCTGGCCCCACATTATCTGAGTGAACTCTTAGAGTTTTACAATCCAGCTCGTCTACTTCGTTCGCAGGGTACAGGACTTTTTTTAGTTTCTAGAATTAAAAAAGTCACAGCAGGGGGAAAGGCTTTCTCATACATGGCCCCCCAACTATGGAATAAACTACCCACTTTAGTTCAAGACTCAGAAACTCTCCAAAATTTTAAGTCTAGGCTAAAGACATACTTATTTACGCAGGCATTTGACTAGATTTATACTGGGATGCATGGCTTGGGTCACTGAGGCCGGAGTCTGGAGTCATGTCTGGCCTGCCTGCCTTGTCCATTAGCCGGGAGTGTCGAGTGGGCGGTCTGGCTGAACTGGGCTTCAGTCTTCTTGATCTTGACTTGTGCATCCTTGCCTTGGACTAAGGGCAGAGCTGGGGGTTCACAGTCAAAGAGTGTGTGATGGTGATCAGAGACGTTGGGTTGCTGTTTTCTGCCTCCCGTGGGGTTGCCGATGTCTCATGTGATCCTTCTTGGCTGTGTTACCTACCAGTTCTCCTCTTTCTAGCTATGCTGCTATAGCTAATGCTGCCGGGGTCTCATGCTACACATGGAATCTGTGATTGTTAATAGACACTGTGCTCTTAATTAATAACTAATTTCATTTTCTGTTTTCTCTCGGAGCTGTGTTCCGGTACCAGTTCCAGCCCCACACATGATGTTCATCTGCTGCAGCTTCATTCAAGCTGCTTCCATCATCAGCTCCAGCCCCATCATACCCAGGCCACTTAATGTTGATGTGCATACTTACTTCCACATCTTAGGGTTCACATGTGAATTCAGATCTCTCCTTTGAATGCGCCAAGTTAGGGCAGCATCACTCACTCGAATTGCTTTCGTTCAATTACGTAATATCGCTAACTTAGAAATATCTCTCTCTTTTAATGATGCGAAAAACTTTGTTTCAAGCGTTTATAACCCTCAAGGTTGAATTACTGTAACTCCTTACTTACTGGATGCTCTAGTAAATCTATAAATAAACTTCAGTTAGTTCAAAACGCAGCTGCCCTAGCGCTAACTTCGAACTAGAACATTCTAATTCTAGACTCTCAGGTGACATGCTACACTTTGCATCAGTGATTGACATTGGCATCAGTGATTGTTAATAAACACTGTGCTCTTAATCAATAACTACAATTACATTTTCTGTTTTCTCTCCGAGCTGTGTTTCCGGCAAGTCCTAACCCACACATGATGTTCATCTGAATGGAGCCCACTCAAGCTGCTTTCCGTCATCAGCTCCAGCCCATCATACCGGGCCCCTTAATGTCCGATGGCATAATTCCCATTTTATTTCGACCATGGACTCCATGACTTTAGTTTTCGCTCTAATATTTATCATCATACCCGGGCCACTTAATGTCGATGGGATCTTCCCATTTTATATTCGAACTTTGACTCCATGACTTTATTTCGCTCTTTAGATTTATCATCATAACCCGGCCCCACTTAATGTCGATGTGCATACTTCACATTTTATTCGAACTTTGACTCCATGACTTTAGTTTTGCTCTTAGATTTATTAACCACGCCGCCCAAGGAGGTTGGGTCCCTTTTTGAGTCTTGGTCCTCCCAAGGTTTCTTCCTACAACTAGGGAGTTTTTCCTTGCCACTGTCGCCCTAGGCTTGCTCAATTTGGGATTGGACGTAGTTATTAGGAGATAATCTAAACTTGTAAAGTTGCTTTGAGACAATGCTCTATTGTAAAAAGCGCTATATAAATAATCTACCTTGACTTGACGTGACATTTTATTTGAACTTTGACTCCATGACTTTAGTTTCGCTCTAGATTTAATTCAGCTACGCCTCCCCAAGGAGGTGGGTCCCTTTGAGAGTCTTGGTCCTCCCAAGGGTTTATAAATCTGACTTGACTTGACTTGACAAGTGGCTCAGGTTAGTGTAGCTCATCCCCCCCCATGATGGCACCATTCAATGCGAGCTGTGGCAAGAAGGTTTGCTGTGTCTGCAGGGTAGTGTCCAGGCTGGAGGCGCTACCACCTGTTACAGGGGGCCTAGTACACCAAGAGAGAGACGTGAGGTGGCCGTAGAGGGCAACAACCAGCATAGGACCGCTACCCCCCTCTGCCTTTGTGCAAGGAGGAACATAGGAGCAATGCAGAGCCCTGCAAAAATGAACCTCCAGCAAGCCCCCACAATGTGCATGTTTCCTGCACAAACCGGTTAGAAACCGACTTCCATGAGTATGGTATGAGGGCCTGACGTCCACAGATGCGGATTGTTGTGCCTCACAGCCCAACACCGTGAGTACACTTGGCATTTGGCCAGAGAACACCATGATTGGCAATTCGCCACTGTCGTCCCTGTGCTCCTTCACAGATGAAAGCAGGTTCACACTGAGCACATGTGACAGACGTGACAGAGTCTGGAGACGCTGTGGAGAGCGATCTGCTGCCTGCAACATCCTTCAGCATGACCGGTTTGGCAGTGGGTCAGAAATGGTGTGGGGTGGCATTTCTTTGGAGGGCCACACAGCCCTCCATGTGCTCACCAGAGGTAGCCTGACTGCCATTAGGTACCGAGATGAGATCCTCATACCCCTTGTGAGACCATATGCTGATGCGGTTGGCCCTGGGTTCCTCCTAATGCAGGACAATGTTAGACCTCATGTGGCTGGAGTGTGTCAGCAGTTCCTGCAAGATGAAGGCACTGAAGCTATGGACTGGCCCGCCTGTTCCCCAAACCTGAATCTGATTGAGCACATCTGGGACATAATGTCTCGCTCCATCCACCAACGTCACGTTGCACCACAGACTGTCCAGGAGTTTGTGGATGCTTTAGTCTAGGTTTGGGAGGAGATCCCTCAGGAGATCTTCCGCCACCTCATCAGGAGCATGCCCAGGTGTTGTAGGGAGGGGTCATACAGGTACGTGGAGGCCACACACAATACTGAGCCTCATTTTGACTTGTTTTAGGACATTACATCAAAGTTGGATCAGCCTGTAGTGTGTTTTTCCATTTTAATTTTGTGCGTGACTCCAAATCCAGGCATCCATTGGTTAATACATTTGATTTCCATTGATGATTTTTGTGTGATTTTGTTGTCAGCACATTCAACTTTGTACAGAACAAAGTATTCAATGAGAATATTTCATTCATTCAGATCTAGGATGTGTTATTTGAGTGTTTCCTTTATTTTTGAGCAGTATATACAAATAATAAGTTTGCATGTGTGTGTGTGTGTGTGTGTGTAGTATAGAAAACCCCCTGCTGTCTGCCATGTATTTATTAAATCATGCTAAAGGAAAACTGAACACAAAACCTGCATCATGCTGCTGACCCATAGTCTGTATGATTCATTATCATTAATGTCGCTGCAGCTGAATGGAATATCGGTGGATCTGGGATCCGGAGGCACAAAAGGTGTTTAGTGTGTGATCGTACAGCAGAAATACAGCTGATGCAAAATGTGCTCCGAGTGTTTTCGTTTCGAAATAAAAAAATCGAGATTTTGATGACTCACAGCGTGTGCGCTGTGAAGCTAACCAATGGCAATACGCTTAAAGTGAAATTGGGCGGTGTCACTAATGTACGGCAACCTTGTCGCCTGCACGCTACAGTAAAGACCTGCCCTCACCTGCTCACATAATGTATGTACTTAAAAGTTACACAAGAGTTAAAGAGCTGAAGGTCCTGTAGCGGGAAGGAGCTGTTGGGGTCGTGCTTGTGTCCAAGCGAAAGCGGAGAAGATTGGTCCCTATGGAGCCCGTAAGCAAAGATGCGAAGACTAATCCGTCAGCGTCGGCTAGTATATTCTCTAAGATTTACTTTTGGTAAGTAGCTTGTACGCAGTGCCTGACAGAACTGAGTGGTTGTGTGTACAGGGTGGTATAACTGCTAATACGGGTTCTCGTTGCTGTACTCTTGTGGCGTTTGTTTCTATTTGGCTATGTTGTGTGTCTAAAATAAATATATAAAAGGTATTAAGATAACTGGCTAGAGTAGGAAGTAGCCTGGTTAGCTTAGACTCGACTAAACACGTCTGGTCCTGTTTCAGACTGATGGAAGAGCTTCTCCAAACCGTCTCTTCGCAGTAAAAGCACCCCGATGTAGGATATTGAAAACTACTGTTAACTATGTCAAAATGACTATTTTGAGTTTCTTGTGAGTTGTTGGATTTAAATCAACACCTCTGTGAATACTGAAGATTATCATGTATGTTACCATGCGCCTCTGTGATCAATTAGCCAGTTTTTTACATTTTTGTTTTGTTTGGTGGTCGTTGTGTAACTTTTATGTTTGAACTTATCGTTACTTTGTCAGTTTCCTCCGGATTTTTTTTATTCCTAAGCACTTCTGCTGTTCAAGTTCAGCGAGGAATTTGAAGCTTACGCAAACACGTTTTTTCCTTGTGAAGTTTATTCGAAGCTTCCTGAGTGTGGGTTTGAATCAGAGAAAGAGAGCCAGTTGGTTTAACCCTATGTTTGCCACCCATATAGTGTTGCTGCACAAACAATTAATGGACAAAAGTATGGGGACACACTTCTTGATCATTTAATTCAGGTGTTTCTTTCAGTCCCGGTGCCAAGGGTGCATAAAGTGAAGTACCAAGCCATGCAGTCTGCCTTTACAAACATTTTTGAAAGATTGGGTCATTTTAAAGAGCTCACTGAATTCAAGCGTGATGCTGTAATAGGATACCATGTTACAAGAAGTCAGTTGGTGAGCTTTCTTCCCTCCTAGACATTCCACGATCAACTGTGAGTGGTATTAGTGAAAAGTGGAAGTGTTTAGGAACCACAGCAAATAAGCCACAAAGTGACAGACTGTGGAAAGTTACAGAGCGTGATTGCCATGTCCTGGGGCACATAGTGCAATAAGCAATTGCAGTTCATAAAAGTTGCCAGTTCTCTGCTGACTCAGTAACTTAAGAATTATAACCTCCTTTGTCACTAACGTTAGTAAAAAACTGTGCACTGAAAACTTTGTGGCCATGGTCGAGCCTTGGATCATCAAGCACAATGCCAACCGTCAGATGGAGTGGTGTAAAGTATGTCTCCACTGGACTCTGGAAACGTGTTCTGTGGAGTGGCCAATCACGCTTCTCTATCTGGCAGTCTGATGGATGAATGTGGGTTTGGTTAATGCCAGGAGAATATTTTCTGTTCCAGCATGAGTGCTCATAAAGGCATGGTTGGTGGAGTTCGGTATGGAAGAAGATGACTAGCCCACAAAGAACCCTGATCTCAACCCCATCGAACACTTTTAGAATACAGATTGCGATATTCTTACCACTGTCTGACTTCACAAATGCTCTTCTGGGTGAATGGACAAAAATTCCCACAGACACAGTCCAAAATCTTGTAGAATGCCTTCCCAAACGAGTGGAATCTGTTATAGCTGCAAAGGGGGACCCATATTCCACTTTAATGCCTATGGATTTCGAATGGGATGTCACAAAAGCTCCTGTAGGTATAATGTGTAGGTGTCCCAACATGTTTGTTCATGTAGAATATGTTCTTAGTCACAGCTGGTTGTCCCCCGTTATGTGGAAGATCTTGAAAACATTGTTCTTCTGTCTTCTCATTTTCCCATCTGATCAGCTGGTTGAACCCTCTGTTTCGTATTGGATACAAGCGAAGACTTGAGGAAGATGACCTGTTTGAAATTCTTCCTGAGGATGGCTCCAGGCGACTTGGCGAGGAACTTCAGGGGTAAGTAAACCTTCTACACAAGGGCAAGGAAAATCCACCTTTACTGATGTCTAAAGAATGTATGACAGCAGTGTTTTTCTTTGAACTCCTAAACATTTGTGGTCAACATTACTGACACTAGGGATGGAACGATACCTCAAGTTTAGTAATCTGTACCAATACCACTAAAATTCTACGATTCTTGATACCAGTTTTGAAATTGCGTCAGAAAATAGAGCAGTGATATGCTGGGTTATTATTTCTCAAGTTTTCGTGTAGATTTGGGGGAATTGCTGTGTACATGAAATAAATAAATTGTACTCGGTAACTGGTGTCTGAGATTTAACTGCTCAAGCATTTGAATTCACACTTCCACACTGTAGATCAAAACTTGTTCCATGGATTATAAATTCAGCAACTACCCTACTCAGCCTCTTTTGGATATGGTTTGCTTTGCTTTCCTGCTCGACATCCTCCTCATGTTGATTCTTTTTAGGAGAATTCGTTTTCAGTTCTGTGTGGATTGCAGCAAATGCAAAACAGTTCAAACCCAGACACCATCTACCAAGAGGAAATAATTTCATGTACACACAGATCTGCACATGCGTCATCTTTGGACACACAGATTGCGGCCTCGCTGTGATTTTTTTCTTTTTTTTTCTTTTTTTTTGGCAATTTTAAACTTTTTAAATTTATTGCAGTAAAGCGTTCAGCTTCACTTATCATGCTTGGTAATAATGGTTGCCGAGCTAACTTGGCCTTCGCATTTGTTTGTTTACCGAAAAGACTATCTGCCTTTCTCTGTGTAATTTTAAGTCATGTGTGCGCTACTGTGGCTTTCTGAGGTCTCAGTTAAGGTGTTCTTGTACTGTAGTACTGCCTAAACGTGGTGCAGTGATGAACTGAACTGTGCTTGGAGTCATGAAGCCAGAGTTCTGCGATTTCATGATACTTCATAAAGTTTTGAAGCAGCGGAGGCAATAATTAATACATGTAGCATGACTTGGGATTTATTTCAAATAGTCGCAGGGGACCTGTTGCTTTTCCTGGTTTTGCCTACCCCCTATTAAAACACATCATCTTCATTTTATATGTTAATAAACATCCAATACTGCATTTCAGGACTGCCAACACATTCCGAAAAAAGTTGGGACAGGGGCAATTTATCTCTAGTAATGAGGTTACAAAACTAAACTTATGATGCGATTTCAAAGAGGTGATGTCAACAAGTGATTATAATCCTGATTTGGTTCAAAAGCAGTATCCACAAAAGGCAAGGCGTCCAGTTTTTCCCACAAAAAAAATCCTGGAATACTTATTCATCTGACCATGATGGTCCCAGATGCCAGGCATCCAAGATGCCTCTGAGCCCAGAGAAGTCGAGAAATGGATGCTGTGTGCTCTGGACTAAAGACGAAAAGGACCGTCCCGACTATTTATCAGCTACAAGTCCAAAAGCCATGCTCTGTCATGGTATGTGGTTGTTTCAGTGCCCTTAGCAAAGGTCATTTTCTGTTCTGTGATGGCAGCATTAATGCAGTAAAGTACATTGAAATTTTCTTTTCCAGGGACAGCCATGCATTTTTCAACAACACAATGCAAAACAAGCCAGATTAAAAGAAGTTAAGACTGAAATGTGTAAATCCCTTCCAGTCTTTCCTTGAGGAACATTGTTTTTAAACCTTTCGATAATTTCCTCATGCATTTGTTGACAAACTGGATCCTCTGGCTATCTTTGCTCAACAAAGACTCAGCCGTTCCTGGTTGCTGCTTTTGTACCAGATCATGATTACCGTGAAATTACTGTTTGAAATTACATCAGTATTTAGTTTTTAAAATTCATTACTAGACCTAAATTTCTCTGTGTCAACGGTTTTGAAATGTGTTGCAGTCTTGAAATTCAGGAATGGAAGAACTGAACTATCTTTGGTTCATACTGTTTGCATTCATATAAAAGTCAAAATCAATGTAAGGAACACTGCATTTTGTTAAATTTGCACTTTCCATACCACAGTGTTGTCTTATTTGGGGTTATACATTCAACAAAATAGTTGAGCTGTCAACATGCGTCCAGTCATTTCAGTAAAGAAGTAGGAAAAAGTAGTATATGACATGGACAGGTTTAAAGGCATCCTTCCTTAATACTTGGGTGCAGAAGCTTTGGCAACATTGACAGCCTCAATCGTTTGTAGGAATCCGTGAGCTTCTTGTGCCTGTCTGCTTGTAGTTTTTTCCATTGCAGTTCTCTAAAGCTTTGCAGGGATCGTTATCCCAATAGCAGATTTGAGCTGTGTCCAAAGATTTTCAATTGGATTAAAAATGGTCAAGATGGTCATGAATCATTCTTGTGTGATTTTGGGTCATTAATTTGTTTGACTCAAACCTAGTTTTCTTATACTTGGAAGCACATTTGCTCTAAAGTGTTCTGATAATCCTCTGATTTCATTGATTCATCAATTACATTAAGATTTTATTTAAAAAAAAAAAGATGCAGTCATCCACATAGCAGTTCTAGACCAACAGTTCAGGCATGCTGTAGCGTGACGCATGCGACATCAAGCGGCAGGTTCTGAGCTCCAGCTAGATGCTGTGAGTAAGGAAAGAGCATATAATCTCACCACAGAGATTTTAAGCATTGGAAACAGCTTGAAGCTGTTTTTGTTTACGTGAGGAAATATGTTTTTACGTAATTTATCTCTATAATGTGAAGCTAGAGAGAATATGGGACAAATCCTTCAGAAGAGATTGTGGACCTTCAGGTGCCTGGACTGTGCCCTTCAAAATAGAAATCAGCAGTGGCAGAGCACTTTTGTGTGTTGTGTTTTTTTTTTTTTTTTTTTTTTTTAACACCTCCAAAGCAAGAACTTTTTAAAGCTTGCAGAGCAGGAAGTTGTATTGGGCTCCTTGATCTGTACATTAAAAAAGGAATTAAAGTTAAATTTCAATCTTAATTTTGTGTGGGAAATATCGTATCATGGAGCCAAAACAGCAATACGTATCGTATCGTATCGTGAAATTTCTGTATCGTTGCACCGCTGTTGGTGATAATTTCCAGTCTGCTCAGACAGCTCTCATCTTTTCCATTGTGAACAGGGAATAAAACTGGCCTTTTTAAGTAGAGATGCACCTAATGAAAGATTTTTGCCGAAACCGAACAAAAATAAAAATTTGGCTGAATACCAAACATGTTTTTCCGGAGGTTTCACAGTTTAATCGAGCACAAACTTTGTTCCCCCAGATTAGGCATGAATAAACATGGGACAAGAAAAATGTAATGTTCCTTTTGTCAAGGCAGAGTGAGGAAGTTGTACAACTTTGTGGAAAATTTCCATAAAGCTGGATGAATATGTGGAAGACTTCAAAATAAAGTGAAACGATTACATTGCACCTGTTGTTCTGTGTCTTGGATGTTAAATATGTATGGAATTGTGTAAATGTACTTTTTTGTAAATTTCACATATTGATACTTTGACTCTTGCTAGTTTTAATAATAAATGTTTTGGAATGGCCAAGTCACACCAGATACTGAAAGCAAAGGTTCACATACTTTTCCCACTAACTAATATGTAATATTGGATAATTTTCTTCAATAAATAAAGGACCAAGTATAATATTTTTGTCTTATTTAGTTAACGAAGTTCTCCTTGTCTAGTTTTCGGACTTGTGCGAAAATCTGCTGATGTTTTATGTCATATTTATGCAGAAATTCAGAAAATTCTAAAGGGTTCACAAACTTTCAAGCACCACTGTAGCATACGTGCAGAGGGAGTGATGCAATCAGTAACCAGGTACACTGGAACCCCAAGACTGGTTAATGAAACATTGTCAGCTAGAAAGCTCTCATAGAGAGCATCTTACAAAGGAAGTACACAGGAAGGGCACTCACTAGGTATTGAGACAGACCCAATGAACAATAATACCGATGGTGGCATGGAGCAGTCATTTCTTTAAAAAGTAGGTGCAAATTACCATTTACATTAAGTCATTTAGCAAATTTGAACAAGACACTTGCACTGTAGAGCCCTAAAGAGCTGAAAAGCAGGAAAGAGTGCCTTGCTCCACGCTGGTTGCAATCAAAAAATGCCATTGTTCGGTATAAATTTGGTCTTTTCACTTATTCGGTGCATCCCTATGTTTAAGCCTTTTAACCATTCATAGACTAGTTAAAGTAATGTGAGCACTGACACGGTGGGGACAGGTGAGATTAATTAATTAATCACAGGTTAGTTTGATTTTTGTCCTTTTAATTTGAACTGAACAAAGGTGCCATTAAGGGTGTACTGGCACTATTATCAAGTTTTTATCCTTTTTTCCATTCAAGGTTGTTTTTTGTTACTTTTTTCACTATATCTTGTATTTTTCTCCTATACTTTTGTATACTATGCTTGTGAAGCACACGGCCAAAATATTTAATTGAAATAGTACGAGAAAAAGCACTAGTTTTTTCATGTCACGTGCTGACATTGAGGTATAACGTACTTTGTTTACATTAGACAGTGACAAATCACTGAACTCATTCTAGGTTTGCTTTTGGGGTTGTACTGAGCAGCTGATGTTGTTGCTGTACAGCTTGTCTAAGGAAGGGTAGTGACAAATTATGGCCTGCTGCACAATTATTGCATATGATTGTGTACAACACATTGGTTCTGCTCTTTTCTGTTTATTCTTTTGAAGTGCTGGCAAAGGAATGGAAGTAAAGATTCTTTTGGAAGTTGTATCTTAAGGCTGACTTAAATGTCTGTGAAGAAGCATGTACAAAGCAAGTGTAGGTTCACAAAGGAGGATCCTTTTCAGAATCTATACATGTCTGACTGTGTGTCAAGTAGTGCTGGGCACCGTACCAGTTCATCCGGTTCTCATTTCCTGTACGCCATGTATTATGGATTGCCTTTCCGTACCACAGCAGAAACAACAGCTGTAACGCCTCAATAGGCAGCATAGAACAGAAACGTCAAATGGCATTCCAGGGTACAGATTGCTAGCTATCCTGGTAGCATAACATTCAGAATCGTATAGCATGGTTTAACAGACAGTTATCAGCTCAGAGAGGCTCCATCGTTATGGTAGATTAAAGAACAGTAAACAGAGGAAGACCGTGAGACTGGAGATGCAAATAAAGAACTTCAAAAAAGAAGCTCTGTCTGCAGTTTGGGGTGTTCTCTTTGTAAAGCGTCCTAGCTGACAATGCAACCCTAAGACGGGCTAATGAGACCGTCTACTGTGTTACTGATTGCATCATCAGTTGTTTAGGCTATCTGCATGAACGCTAGCATAGTTTTACAGGTCTGTATTCTAGTTTTTGTTGTTTAATGAAATTTGAATCTTTCCTTAAGGCTTCTTTTTGGAGGAACAGAGGGGGAACAGATAACATGTAGACAGAAGTTAATATTGGGGTGTGTGTGTGTGTGTGTGTGTGTTTTGTGTAAGCCCTTCTGATGAGATCTGTGGTTTAGCACTTTTAGCTGGGAACTGGTCAGAAATTAATTGATTAAAACTAGCAAAGTGTTAATACGTGAATTTTTGTTTATTTCATTTAAATAATAATACATAATTATCACCTGAGGCACAGAACAGGTGAAATGTAATTCAGTAACTTTATTTATGTTTGTCATTTAGCAGATGCCCTTATGCAGAGTGACTTACAATTTACAATCCAAGAAATTGTTGGTTAAGGGTCTTACTCAAGGTCCCAACAGTGGTAGCTTGACAGAGGTGGGATTTGAACCCTGGATCTTCTGGTCCATAGCCTAGTACCTTAACCACTGTCCCAAAGAATACTTTCAGTGAACTTTCCATTTACATCCATGTCATTTTAGCAGTTTAATTATTTCAGTGCATCCCTAGATTAAAGTACAGTAAACAGAGATTGAGAAAAGTGAGAACGGAGATGCAAAAGAAGAACTTGTACCCAAAAAAGAAGCTGTGTCTGCACTTTCGAAGTGTTTTGGTTTTTAAAAATTTGCAGACCAAAAGACTATGTTGCAAAGCTTGTTAGTAACTCCAGCAGCTTGTTGGAGCATGAGACCTCATTTTCTCACATGGATTGGCTACCACAGAGTCCAGAGCTGCTTTGGTGAATCCCACATTGCTGCCTAAAATGTGCTGCTTATGTAAATATAAAAAAGACACCTGTATGTAGATCCACACAAAAGCCATGCACATGTACCCTTGAATTATTAACCAGCCATGCAGTATTAATGTGAAAACGGTCTTCATTAAGCGCAGTGAGTTCTTTTTGTGCAAACAAAATGAAACAATATAATGCAGACTACAGTACTTTTTTATTTGAAGTTTTGTTTAAATTACTCTGCAGAACAAAAGAATTATTGCAGATCGTTAATTAGTCATTCAAGTTATTTTATCAAAAAGATAAATGTTTGTTTCACCATGTCCTGTGGCCTTAATGGAATCTTGTATGGCAGTTAAGCCAATTGCAATTTGGCTTAATATACAGTGGTGCTTGAATGTTTGTGAAGCCTTTAGAATTGGCTGTATTTCTGCATAATTATGACCTAAAACGTCAGATTTTCACACAGTTCCTAAGAGTAGACAAACAAAACCCAATTAATTATAAGTATTATACTGGGTCATCTATTTTTTTTTTTTTTTTTTACTATTATTAGTTTTTTATTATTATTATTTTTATTGAGAAGTCAAAATCAGCATACAGAATAAAACCAACAGTGGAGAGCAAATAAGTTAAAGACTTCCACATTTTCCCAATTTTGTCCCAGGACAAGACAGAACATCCCAAAGACACACAAACACGTACACACGGACGCACACCAAAAAAAAAAAAAAGCCAAATGGGGAGAAGAGGAAAAATACATAAATGAATAAGTAAAAATAAAAAAAATAAAATCAAATCAAAATAAAAGGGGGGGGCTTAAATTGAAGGTATGGTCTGAAGCTGGTCAAAATGAGAGAGAAAAGAGTTCCACTTCAAATAAAACTGTGAAGCATCACCTCTCACTTTGAATCTAATCTTCTCTAATTTTAAGTAGTATAATAAATCGTGGAGCCGCATTGAAATTGTAGGCGGTTTTGAGGATTTCCGAAGTAGAAGGATACGCCGCCTTGCCAGCAAAGATGTGAAGGCAGTAACATCTGACTGGGACTTTGGAAGTGAGTGAGCATTAGATGAAAGCCCAAAAATAGCAATCAAGGGACTTAACTGAATAGTAGTATCAAATATTTTTGACAATGTCTGAAGATAATCAGACCAAAATTTATAGATAACTGGGCAAGAAAAAAACATGTTAAATTGCATGGGGGCATGGAGCAACGGTCACATTGATCAGTGACTGTACCAGGGTAGAATTTTGCCAACTGAGATTTAGAATGGTGTACTCTGTGTAACACTTTAAACTGAATTAACTGAAGTTTTGCGCACGGTGAGCTGGAACGTACAATGTTAATCGCCTTCTCCCACCAACCCTCTGGCAAATCAGAGCCGAGTTCTTCCTCCCAAGCAAGCTTTATTTTATTACAAGAATACGGGTTTAAATCCATCAAGTTAAAATTTTGGATATAAGTGAAAATTGAGAGGGGTTAAAATCCAACAAAGTATCATATGACTGGTCAATTGAAGGATGAGTAAAATCCAAGAATAGAGAGGAAATGCACTGTCTAATTTGGAAATATCTAAACAAATGAGGAGCTGGTATGTTGAAATCTGTAGATAGTTGAGTGAAACTACTCAAAACACCATCTTTATAAAGATCCCAAAAGGAGACTATGCCTCTCTCATGCCACAGCTTAAATGCTGCGTCACTCAACCCAGGGGGAATAAGTGGTTGTTAGATATGGGCATCCTCAGTGAGGGTCGTGTGAGTTTAAAATGAGCCCTAAATTGAGACCAGATACGAAGAGAAGAAAGAACCGGTGAAATATTTGTAAATTTTGAATATTTTACCGGAATCGGAGCGGTTAATAATGAGAGCAATGAAGAAGGAGAGCAAGAGAGAGACTCGCGTTTGCACCACAATAGTTCAGGAGAGTGAAGCCAGTAAAGCATCTTATGAATATTAGATGACGAGTAATAATGCAAAAAATTGGGGAGAGCAAGACCACCATCAAATCTAAATCTTTGTAAAAGCGCAAATCTCACGCTGGGGACCTTTCCATCCCGAATAAATGCAGAAATAAGCTGGTCCAATGTCTTAAAAAACTTTTTAGGCAGGTATAAAGGAATTGTTTGAAACAAGAAAAGAAATCTGGGCAAAACATTCATTTTGATTATGTTTACCCTGGCAATAAGAGATAGAGGAAGAGATCTCCATCTCTCCAAATCAGACTTAACCTTGTCCAGCAGGGAAGAAAAATTGGAGTGGAAAAGAGACGGTAAACTACGAGATATTGAAACACCTAAATATTTAAATCCAGTTGGGGTGAATTTAAATGGCAAAATGGAATTGTTGAGCGACAGAGCCAGAGAATTCACTGGATAACATTCGCTCTTTAGGAGATTTACCGTATTTTCCGGGCTATAAAGCGCACCGGATTATAAGACGCAATATCAACGATCGGCTGCTAACGGATCTATTTTCATACATAAAGCGCACCGGGTTATAAGGTGCATGAAATGAAACAAAACTCTTAAGTTCCCTCGGAAGCCTCAGTTTTGGTCTTTACCTGGCCCAGGGCGTCTTCTTGCTTCCTCCACTTCCGTATCATTGATTCGTTAATGCTGAAATTCTCTCGCAGCTGCTCTATTGTCCATGTTTGTACTGCGTTGACTGATAGCGTTGAGTTTCGAAAATGAATGAATGCACGTACCCTAATGCTGAAGCACATACCGTATTACTCCGTGATGCTGCGCTAGCAGCTACGGTTTTGCCGTAAGCTTCGACTTACCAAGGCCGTGCTAAAAACATTTTTGACAGATTTATGATGAGCACCGTTGTACCATCTACAATCGGTTCTAGGTCAGAAGGCTCAACCAGAATTAATTCATACATTAGGCGCACCGCATTTTTAAGGCTCACTGTCGATTTTTGAGAAAGTTAAAATGGATTTTAAGTGTGCCTTATGGTCCGAAAAATAACACGGTAGTTTGTATCCTGAAAATAGACCAAATTTCTCAAAACAATGACAGTATTGATGGAAGACTGCGCTCTGGATTAGTACGTACCAATAACAGGTCATCTATGTGTAAGAACAACCTCAATTCAATACTTGAGTGGAAAATGCCCTGAAAGAGCGAAAGAGATTTTAAAGCAATCCGATAGAGGCTCAATTACCAGAGCAAACAATAGGGGCGATTAAGGGGCAACCTGCCTGGTGCCACGAGACAGAGGAAATATGTGAATGTACATTGTTAGTATGAAACACTCGCGTGAGGAGATGTGTAGAGTAGTCGCACCCAGGCTATAAAATTGTGGTCCATAAAAACAAATTTATGTAAAATAAAAAAAAAAGATAGTGCCACTGAAACACGATCAAAAAAGCCTTCTCGGCGTCCAAAGAATAAAACCACTTCTGAAGCAAACCCGCGAATGCTCAGAATAGATAGGTTTAACAGTGTGCGGATATTAAAGAAAAGCTGACGGCCGCTAATAAAACCGTTCTGATCGTGGGAGATAATTTTAGGAAGTACATTCTCCAAAACGTAATGCCAGAAGCTTTAGCAAAACCTTTACATCATACATTTCACAGAGAGAGGTCTGTACGAAGTAACAAAACTTAGGGTCGTTGTTCCTTCTTTAAAAAGCTAGAGAAATTGATGCCTGAGTCATAGTGGGGGGTCAGTGAACCAGAAAGACGTAGATTCATGACAGACATCCAAGAGAAAGAGGGTCGAGCTTATTAATAATTTTTTTGTAAAATTCAATAGGGAACCAATCGGGGCCAGGGGCTTTATTAGTCTGCATTGATTTAATGGACAGGGTTATCTCTTCCAAACACAAGGGAGAGTCAAGATCGTCAGCAACTGTTGAATCGAGGGAAGGAAGCACCAGATCCTTAAAGAAGGAAAGCATTTCAGTGTCATCGGATGGGTACTCCGATGTATAAAGGTCTGAATAGAAAGATTTGAATTCTGCATTGATATCCCATGGGTCTGAGCAAAGGTCTCCCTTTGTGTCTACAATTTGTTGTATTACCCGAGATGCAGCCTGTTTCTTCACCTGGTGGGCCAGAAGTCGAGATTGTTTATTGCCGTGCTCATAATAAGTGCAACGAGCGTGCAATATAAGTTTTTCTACTTCCGAGGTAGTTAAAAGATTGAATTTGGTCTGTAATTCTAATCGCTGCTTGAGTAATGGTGGTGTTGATTGAATTGCAATAAGCTTGTCCAGTCCTGCAATTTCACCCAGCAGGTCCTGTACCTTGGATCTTTGAATTTTATTTATGTGAGCTGTATAAGAAATTATTTGACTATGCAAATAGGCCTTAAGGGAGTCCCATAAAAGAGAGAAGGAAATAGAATCACTCTTGTTAATGGCTATGAAATAATCAATAGAGAAGGATATAAAGGCATTGAAATCATCATTGGAAAGCAATAATGAATTAAATCTTCACGTGGGAGGAGAACAGCGTGGGTCATCTATTTATTGAGAAGAAATTACCCAATATTACATATCTGTGAGTGGAAAAAGAACGTGAGCTTCTTTTTCACACAGTAATGTTTTAAGTGGCATTGTATTATAGTGCTTGATAAAGGTTTGATAAAGTAATCCATTGCCCATGTGTTTCTATCAGTTATTGATGAATGAATGACTGTTCTTGATGTAGTGCCATCTGACAGATCGGAGATCACACCTCTTCAGTTTAGGCTTGTGCTTTTTTGCATTGAAATTCAATAATTTTCTTACACATTTGTTGATAAACTGGAGATGCTTTTGTACCAAATCATGATTATAATCACCTGTTGACATCACAATTTTGTTTTTGCGTCATTACTAATCCTAAATTGTCCCTGTCCCAACATTTTTTGGAATGTGTTGCAGTCCTGAAATGCAGGAATGGATGGTTATTAACAAATGAAACGAAGTTTACCAGAAAACATGAAATATCTCGGGTTCATACTGTCTGCAATGAAATGAAAGTTTAAGGAAATGTAAGGAACACGGCATACGTTTTATTTGCATTTTCTATACTATCTACACTTTTTTGATTTGTGGTTGTAAATTGTGATCTTCAAAGCATCGGGCTGGAAAATGTTACCAAAAAAAAATCTCTAAAGAGTTTGGACTCCACCCATCCACAGTCAGACAGATTGTGTACAAATGGAGGAAATTCGAGACCATTGTTACCCTCCCCAGGAGTGGCTGACCAGCAAAGATCACGTCTAAACAAAGGGGTGTAATAGTCTGTGAGGACACTTAGGAACATGTTGTAACTTATAAATGAACACCAACATCATTGAGCTGTTCTTTATGGATGAATGAGCTAAAAGTCCACCAAGCTCATCAACAGTCTGGTCAACATTTATCAGAAATGTGCATTTGCAGTTGTACAGTCATGGCCAAAAGTTTTGAGAATGACACACAAACATCAATGTCCACAAAGTCCTACTGCTTCAGTTTTTATATAATGGCAATATGCATATACTCCAGAATGTTAATAAAGAGTGATCAGCTTAACAGCAATTAATTGCAAAGTCAATATTTGCCTAGAAAATGAACTTTATCCCCCAAAACAAACACATTTCAACTTCATTGCAGCCCTGCCTTAAAAGGATTTAGCTAACATCATTTCAGTGATTGCTCCATTAACACAGGTGTGGGTGTTGATGGGACAGGGCTGGAGATCAATCTGTCGTGATTAAGTAAGAATGACAACCACTGGGGACACTTTAAAAAGGAGGCTGGTGCTTGGCATCATTGTTCTCTTCTGTTAACCAGGTTATCTATAAGAGAAACACGTGCAGTCATCATTGCACTGCACAAAAAAATGGCCTAACAGGGAAGAGTATCGCAGCTAGAAAGATTGCAACCTCAGTCAACAATCTATCGCATCATCAGAACTTCAAGGAGAGAGGTTCCATTGTTGCCAAAAAAGGCTCCAGGGCGACCAAGAAGGACCAGCAAGCGCCAGGACCCGTCTCTTAAAAGTGTTTCAAGCTGACGGGATCTGGGCGCTACCAGCAGTGCAGAGCTTGATCAGAATGGAAGCGGGCAGGTTGGAGTGCATCTGCACCGCGCTGTGAGGCGGAGGGAGGACTATTGGCGCAAGGCATGGTCTCAAGGAGGGCAGCAAAAAGAAGCCACTTACTCTCCAGAAAAAAAACATCAGGGGAAGACTGATATTCTTGCAAAAGGTATAGGGAGTAGACTGCCTGAGGACTGGGGTAAAAGTCATTTTCTCTGATGAATTTTCCCCTTTCCGATTGTTTGGGACAACTGGAAAAACAGCTTGTTCGGAGAAGACGAGTGAGCGCTACCAACCAGTCTTGTCTCATGCCAACTGTAAAAGCATCCTGAAACCATTCATGTGTGGGGGTTGCTTCTTCAGCCCAAGGGAATCGGCTCTCTCAACCAGTCTTGCCTAAAACACAGCCATGAATAAAGAATGGTACCAGAATGTCCTCCGAGAGCCACTTCTCCCAACCGTCCAAGAGCAGTTTTTTGGTGATCAACAATGGCTTTTCCAGCATGATGGAGCACCATGCCATAAAGCAAAGGTGATAACTAAATGGCTCAGGGAACAAAAAAACATGGAGATTTTGGGTCCAGGCCTGGAATCTTAATCCCATTGAAGAACTTGTGGTCAATCATCAAGAGACGGGGGGACAAACAGAAACCTACAAATTCTGACAAAATGCAAGCATTGATTGTGCAAGAATGGACTGGTATAAGGTCAGGATTTGGGTCCAGAAGTTGATTTGAGAGCATTGCCAGGGAGAATTGCAGAGGTCCTTGAAGAAGAAGGGTCAACACTGCAAATATTGACTTGCTGCATTACGTCATTCTAACTGTCAATGAAAGCTTTTGTTACTCATAATATGATGGCAATTATATTTAGGTATGTGATAAAAACATCCTGACAAACACACATAAAAAAACCAGAGGGGCAGCAGATCATGTCGAAAATATAATATTTGTGTCATTCTCAAAAGCTTCTGGCCATGACTGTAGCTACACATGAGGGTCAAACCAGATACTGAAAGCCAATGTTCACAATATTGACTCTTTTTCCTCAGTAAATAAATGACCAAGTATAATCTTTTTGTGTCGTTTGTTTAACTGGATTTTCTTTATCTACTTTTAGGACTTACAATGGTGCTTGAAAGTTTGTGAACCCTTCAGAATTTTCTATATTTCTGCATAAATATGACCTAAAACAACATCAGAAAATGATGTCCTAAAAGTAGATAAAGAGAACCCAGTTAAACAAATAAGACATAAATATTAAACTTGGTTATTTATTTATTGAGAGAAATAATCCAATATTACATATTATTGAGTGGCAAAAGTATTTGAACCTTTACTTTCAGTATCTGATGTGACTCCCCTGTGCAGCAATAACTGCAACTAAACATTTCCTGTAACTGTTGATCAGTCCTGCACACCGGCTTGGAGGAATTTTAGCCCATTCCTTCATACAGAACAGCTTCAACTCTGGGATGTTGGTGGGTTTCCTCACATTAGCTGCTCGCTTCAGGTCCTTCCACAACATTTCGGTTGGATTAAGGTTAATTAATTTTCTTTTAGAATTCTCTGATATAATTCAGAATTCATTGTTCCATCAATGATGGCAAGCCGTCCTGGCCCAGATGCAGCAAAACAGGCCTAAACCACGATACTACCACCACCATGTTTCATAGATGGGATAATGCTTATGCTGGAATGCAGTGTTTTCCTTTCTCTAAACATAATGCTTTTCTTTTAAACCAAAAAGTTCTATTTTGGTCTCATCCGTCCACAAAACATTCTTCCAATAGCCTTCTGGCTTGTCCACGTGATCTTTAGCAAACTGCAGCTGAGCAGCAATGTTCTTTTTGAAGAGCAGTGGCTTTCTCCTTGCAACCCTGCCATGCACACCATTGTTGTTCAGTGTTCTTCTGATGGTGGACTCATGAACATTAGCCAAATGTGAGAGAGGCCTTCAGTTGCTTAGAAGTTACCCTGGGGTCCTTTGTGACCTCGCCAACTATGACACGCCTTGCTCTTGGAGTGATTTTTGTTGGTCGACCACACCTGGGAAGGGTAACTTGGGGTGGTCTTGTGTTTATTCCATTTGTACACAATCTGTCTGACTGTGGATTGGTGGAGGTCCTCACAAATCTAGTTTGTTCGTGCCATGATCGCTGTTCTTTAAAGATCAAACAGGGTGCTCACTCACACCTAATGGTCATCCCATTGATTGAAAACACCCGACTCTAATTTCACCTTCAAATTAACTGCTAATCACATACTTTGCCACCCACTAATATGTAATGTTGGATCATTTTCCTCAATAAATAAATGACCAAGTATAATATTTTTGTCTCATTTGTTTAACTGGGTTCTCTTTATCTACTTTTAGGACTACTTTTAAAACATCTGATGATGTTTTAGGTCATATTTATGCAGAAATATAGAAAATTCTAAAGGGTTCACAAACTTTCCAGCACCACTGTTTGTGAAAATCTCACGTTTTAGTCTGTTTATGCACAAATACAGAAAAGCTAAAGGTTCACAAACTATAAAGCACAATCGTATCTTCAAAATGTTTTAATCTCCTACACAAATCAAGTTAAAATACAATAACAACATTCATGTCTGTGTGTCTGTTTCTCTTTATGCATACAGTGGTGCAAACACTTGGAAGTTTGTGAACCCTTTATTTTAAATATGGTGTAAACTACAGTCTCCGCTCCTGTAGATGTACAGTGTTTTGACTCAAGTAGTTCTCTGAATTATCAATGTGATATGATATATTGAGACGACTCAGATTGTACACCATAACTTGTTTTTCTGTTTTTATATTTTCAGTGAAACACAGTTCCGTTATTGCAATTTATTTTTGCATTTTAAGATAAAGAGGACAGAAAAACGATTCGTTTATTAATATTCAACGAGGTCAAATAGTTCAGACACCCTGCTGCTGTAAGCCCTTCAGTCATAACCTTTGAGGAACAGAATTTCCCAATAACTGTTTATTGTACAGACAAGAAACAAATATCTATTGGTAAGATTTTTCAATTTATTAAAAAGAAAGTTTATTTGCATTCAGCAAATCAAATAGGTCAGACTTATAAGGCAGGCATTAGCTTTACAATAGGGCTGGGCAGTATAGCCAGACATTTGTGTTATGGTATTTTTAAGGATTCTACCGGTTTCACAGTATACCACAATATTTTTCTCGGTGCTCTCATTAGCTTTAGCCTCTTTGACTTGTATTTTGTCAAACTCTTCATATTCAGCGGAGTGATGCTGTTTTAAACGTTTTATTAAATCCGTTTCCTTCTCATCGTCAGCAAGCAAACCCTTAAACATGTCGGTTAAACATACCATCGAGTGCCTGAAACTTTGAATTATGAACTGAACTGAACTGAATCATGAATTAAAGTTAGTAAAAGCACTGTGCTGTTCATGTGTGACCGGCACAGAATCGGTTATATGAGACCGATCACGCTAAAACCGGCTGAATCTGTTATACATGTGTGTGTGTGTGTGTGTGTGTGTGTGTATATACTGAAGGCTTTAATTACTATAAGGTTTACTTCTCCCCACAAGATTACACAAATCAGAATGCATGAAAGTTGCCGAATGTAAATTGATTTTATTGTGCCATCTGCAACGTTTTAAAAACAGAGTTTAGAAGAGAGGTGCCTATTTTTGGCTGATGTATTTTCACTCCTGGTAAGACATACCCAAAATTCAGTTGGTTAATAATTGCCCTGAGTCCGTCTCTGCGTTCATAAAGTGGTTCTTCTTTGCATCTCCGATCTTGCCTTATAATCCAGGTCTGTGTTCTGTTCTTTAATCTGATTGAGCCGTTCCCAGCTGTTAACAGACTGTTTCTAAGCTGGGATGTATATTATGCTACCTGGTTAGCGAGATTTACTCGGCATGCTGTTTGCTGATGTAGTTCTACTCCGAGCTCAGCAGCGCGCGAAGCGGTGAAAAATATTATATAATTTGCTGCCTATTTGTTAGAGCTGTGTTTGTGTTATGAAAAATGCATATCGTATGGGAAATAAACACCGGTGTACCGGTTGAACCGCTATACCGCCCAGGCCTTTTGAGCTTTCAGTACGGTTGTAAATGCAGAAGAATGAATAACCAACCTAAATCAAACCAAGTGTTCTTCGGACATATTTATTTATTGAATTTGTCTTTAAAAACACTAAACACACTGAAAGAACCCCATTTGGTGACTTGAATAGGACTTGACTTAACTTGCTCGTCGTTTCTTAACTTGGGACTTGACTCAGATTTGCCTGTGTTTTCTTGGGACTTGAGACTTGTTACTTGAAATTTAGTGACTTGTTCCCAACTCTAATATTTAGTTGACTAAGTACCACTTAAAACGCAACTGAAATCTAACACGTTCTCATTAAGGACATGTCAGCAGCAGTCTTCTGAACAAACCCACGAGTGGCTGGGCTGTGTTTAAAGCTCTGTACACACATGACCTGAATTCAGAATTAAAGTTAGTAAAAGCACTGTGCTGTTCAAGTGTGGCTGTGTTTGTTCTGCTGTCACCTTCGTGCACTGTACAAGTATAAATGTGACCAGGACAGAATTGGTTATATGATACTGATCAGCCAATCACCGGTTATGGCCAATCACGCTAAAAACTGATTCCATTCACTGTCTGATCGATCGATAGATGCATCTACTAATAATCTAAATAGTAAATTACAAGCACCTTTTTGGTAAGTAGAAAGAGGTCCAGGCTGGGAGACGAACCACTGCACCATCATGGTGTCTGTTATATTTACCTCATAGACGTATTTGTATTTAATGTCTGAAATATTTTGTTTCATCACCATCATGAGCAATCTAAAGTCCGTCTTACAGGCAATGTTTGTTCTCCAAGTCTCAACTCCTGTAGTTTGGAATTTAACTACACTGTGGTTTGAATTGAAATTGAATGATATACAGCTTAAATATTAAACTCACTTAAGATATCCCTGAGGGGAAAGGTTACTGGTCATGTGGACATTCTTTTATGGTGGTGCCCCATAATTTTCAAATCATGATTTAAGGCCACAGCCAAGAGATACAGCCGACTCCCCTTGAGTCACGGATAGTGTTTCTTGGCTGATTTGGCAGTTTGTTTTACATATTAAATAACACTGTAGGCTTGTTTTATCCGTGTTACCTCGCAGTTTTACTGAGCTTAACAGTTCAGGACAAGCAAATGATTCACCTCAGCTGATGTAATGTTACACCAACTTTTTTAGTCAGTATTTTTGTGAGGTTTTTTTTCGTGCAGACTACCATTTACAGTGGGGCAAAAGTATTTAGTCAGCCACTGATTGTGCAAGTTCTCCTACTTAGAAAGATGAGAGAGGTCTGTAATTTTCGTCATAGGTACACTTCAACTATGAGAGACAAAATGAGAAAAAAAAAGAATTTAATTGCAAATCATGGTGGAAATAAGTATTTGGTCACCCACATACAAGCAAGATTTCTGGCTCTCACAGACCTTTAACTTCTTCTTTAAGAAGCTCTTCTGTCCTCCACTCGTTGCCTGTATTAATGGCACCTGTTTGACCTCGTTATCTGGATAAAAGACACCTGTCTATTGACCTATAGAGCAGCCGAAGGACACCAGGAAGAAAATTATAGACCTGCAGCAGGCTGGGAAGAGTGAATCTACAATAGGCAAGCAGGTTGGTGTGAATAAATCAACTGTGGGAGCAATTGTAAGAAAATGGAAGACATACAAGACCATTGATAATCTCCCTCGATCTGGGGCTCCACACAAGATCTCATCCCGTGGGGTCAAAATGATCATGAGAACGGTGAGCAAAAATCCTAGAACTACATGGAGGGACCTGATGAATGACCTGCAGAGAGCTGGGACCAAAGTAACAAAGGCTACCATCAGTAACACACTACGCCGAGAGGGACTCAGATCCTGCAGTGCCAGGCATTTCCCACCATGCTGCCCGATGACGTATGTGATCAGATGACACACTGGTCCTGGCAGAGACGCTTCCTTAATGCGGATGTATTTTTGCAGTAATCTTGGTTAGGTTTTTAAAGTGAAAAATGCGTTAATGGGAACCGAGAAGTTGATCCGAAATTCTATTTTCTTAACGGGTACCCGGTTACAAAATTCCAAGAACTGAAGAAATGACATTTTAGTCAAACCAACAGCTAATACTAATTGCTTACTCAGTTGCAGACTGAAGGTGCCTTGTGCTCATAAGATGTGGACTGGAATATGGATCGGTAAGTGGATGTACATTGTCCGTCCAACGAGTGAATGACGTCAGTGTTGGACCCGATACCCGTAGCGGACCATCTTTAGTTTTTAATCCGTGTCCCTGCTGGACTGAATATATCATGAGATATTGCTATCTTTTTTTTTTCCCATCCCCTTTCCTTCACTGATGACTTATTAGAGGATGACTAAGATTATTTATGCAACAGCATATGAGCTACTGTCTCTGACTGTACATCTACTGTACAATTGGTGGACCAATAAGGTCGATGAGTTTAATAGGCTGTACAGTGTTTAAAATCTCCAGCATCACTGCTGTGCCTGGTCCAATTGTATCTCTCTGTATAGGTCAATAGACAGACAGACAGATAATGTTTGTATATAGGGCTTGATGTCAATTTGCATATACGTCCATGGTCCAGTAAGGTTATTCATATTATAAAGGTTATTTACCTACTTAGCCCATGTATTATTACCTCGCCAGATGCATTGCCTGTTTTAGTACAGCAGTTGTAATGACACAGCACACAGCACAGCTTCTGGTGCCGAAAGTTTTATGAAACGCACGCTGTGTCAGTGTGAGCACATGGCAAGATTAGCAACATTTTGCTGCCATATGCTCCTAGTAAGCACAGAGATGACGAGCTGCCGGTCTTACCACTCTGGGAAATTGCATGCACTGCAGCACAAGAACAGTGTGTGGATCGGGGAACAGTTGTGGGTTAGTTTCTATTTGAGAATTTGCTTCTGTTTATTGCAGTAAGCTGATTCCGTGCAGGGGGTGGGGGATGTCGAGCAAAGTAAGAAGAGCTACGTCTTTGCCTTGCAGCACACCAGAGAAACAAGCGGAGAAGCAAAAACTGCGTCTTTGCAACGTAGCAAACCACAAATAAATGCGTTCGTTTTTCACAGTCTCTCACAGATTTGCATGCGTCTCAGTTCCCTGTACTCTTCTGAAATACTTGCTTGTGTAATAAATACAATGAGGAAATATGTTGTGTTGTCACATAAGAGAGTTTGTCATTCCTAGTAAAACAAATGAGATAATTTTTGTTAAATAAAAAGCATGAATATGTGTATGTGTTTAGGTATGTATACACATTGTATTTTATATTTCTTGTGTGTGTGTGTATGTATGTATTCGTGTGTGTGTATATATGTGTGTGTGTGTGTGTGTGCATTTAAAAACAACCCATGACAACTTAAAATAAACAAAGCATTTTGTGTGTGTGTGTGTATGTATATATATATATATATATATATATATATATATATATATATATATATATATATATATATATATATATATATACATACACACACACACACAAAATGCTTTGTTTATTTTAAGTTGTCATGGGTTGTTTTTAAATGCTTAGCAATATATTGGTTATAGTTCTGTTGTTCCTAACATGTGATTAACAAGCATATGACATAAACACCAGATTTTCTCTTTCAGCTATTGGGATTGTGAGGTGAAGTTAGCAGCAAAAGAACTTAGAACTCCCAAACTCACCAAAGCCATAATCAAGTGCTGCTGGAAGTCTTATGCCATTTTAGGCATATTCACCTTTATTGAGGTACGTAGTGTTTAGAACGCTCTAGCAAGGTGATTAACTCGCATGCTGTATTTAATCTGTTTAGACTCATCCTGTTACTTTTCTCAGTCTTCAGAGCCCTTCAGTTTCAGGAAGATTCAATAAATGCAATTACTAATTAATGAATGAACTGCAAGTATGATATAACCTAGTCACATTCTTATATTGTTTTTCTCATTGCTGGTTCCTTTACATTTGTGCAGTGCAAAAAAAATTAAACTAAAAGACTGCAGTGGTACCTCAGTTGTCAACCACCTCGGAACTTGTCAGATTTGGTTCTCGATGCATTGTGACCAGAAAAATGTTTTGGTTCTCGTCGTTTTCTCCGTACTCTGTGCACTTGCTTAAACTTGTATGAGTCGGGCTGCGCAACTCCTTTCAGCCGAAACACTATTCAGTACACAGTGATTCAGGTACACAGTAGCCATTGCTCAGTGAAGATCTCTGCTCAGTGAAGATCTTTATTTTTACATCTATAGTACTGTAGTTTTTAAGTCTCCATGGGTCATAAAAAGGGTTGTATTGACTGCCAACCGAAAGGGAAACAGGAACAATGCTCCAGAACACAGACTGCAATTAGCATTAGCAGCTATGCTAGCATTTTGAGTTCACCAATAGAGTAAGTGTTTTTTGCTTTTACTTTTCACTTCCAATCCATTACTCACTAAATTACATGAGTTTTTTCAACACTTTATTATAAAATAAGCGTTGTGTTAATGATTTTGGACAGCTGTAGGACTTATGGATTTGTCGTAACAATTTACATTATTCCTTATGGGAAAAATGTACTCCTCGTCATCGTTACTCAACAAGCCTTCTGGAACAAATTAACGAAGAGAAAAGGGTACCACTGTGTTAGCATAAAACCTGATGCTCCTTGTTGCCCTAAGTGCCACTTCACTGTCTGCTTTGTTGGAAAGACATTTGCAGACCACAGTTTGTGTGCGGCAGGTGTAAATCGTACAGGCTATTAAATATAACAGAAACCAAAGATGTGATTGCCCCATAATGAGGAAGTGAAAATCTAAGAATTTTTTGCAAAGTTATTAAAAAGTAAAAAAACTAAACTTTCACATGGACATGCATATTCAGACCCTTTTCTATGACACTTGAAATTTAACTCTGGGGGCCTCCCATTTCTCTTGGTCATCTTTGTTTCTACATATTGATTGGAGTCCACCTGTGGAAAATTCAGTTGAATGGATATTAGTTGGAAAGACGCAAATGTACAGTGGGGCAAAAACATATTTAGTCAGCCACTGATTGTGCAACTTCTCCTACTTAGAAAGATGAGAGAGGTCTGTAATTTTCATCATAGGTACACTTCAACTATGAGAGACAAAATGAGGAAAAAAAATTCAGGAAATTACATTGTAGGTTTTTTTAAAGAATTTAATTGTAAATCATGTTGAAAAATAAGTATTTGGTCACCCACAAAAAAGCACGATTTATGGCTCTCACAGAAGCTCTTCTGTCCTCCACTCGTTAAGTGTATTGATGGCACCTGTTTGACCTCGTTATCTGTATAAAAGACACCTGTCCACAGCCTCAAACGGTCAGACTCCAAACTCAACAATGGCCAAGACCAAAGAGCTGTTGAAGGACACCAGGAAGAAAATTGTAGACCTGCAGCAGGCTGGGAAGAAGAGTGAATCTACAATAGGCAAGCAGGTTGGTGTGAATAAATTAACTGTGGGAGCAATTGTAAGAAAATGGAAGACATACAAGACCATTGATAATCTCCCTTCGATCTGGGGCTCCACGCAAGATCTCATCCCGTGGGGTCAAAATGATCATGAGAACAATGAGCAAAAATCCTAGAACTACACGGAGGGACCTGATGAATGACCTGCAGAGAGCTGGGACCAAAGTAACAAGGCTACAATCAGTAACACACTATGCCGAGAGGGACTCAGATCCTGCAGTGCCAGGCGTGTCCCCCTGCTTAAGCCAGTACATGTCCAGGCCCATTTGAAGTTTGCCAGAGAGCATATGGATGATCCAGAAGAGGATTGGGAGAATATCATGAGGTCAGATGAAACCAAAATAGAACTATTTGGTAAAAACTCAACTCGCCATGTTTGGAGGAAGAAGAATTCTGAGTTGTGCCATACCTACTGTGAAGCATGGGGGTGGAAACATCATGCTTTGGAGCTGTTTTTCTGCAAAGGGGACAGGATGACTGATCCGTGTTAAGGGAAGAATGAACGGGGCCGTGTATTGTGAGATTTTAAGCCAAAAACTCCTTCCATCAGTGAGAGACTTGAAGATGGAACGTGGATGGGTCTTCCAGCATGACAGTGATCCCAAACACACCGCTCGGGCAACAAAGGAGTGTCTCCATAAAAAGCATTTCAAGATCCTGGAGTGGCCTAGCCAGTCTCCAGACCTCAACCCCATAGAAAATTTGTGGAGGGAGTTGAAAGTCCGTGTTGCCCAGTGACAGCCCCATAATATCACTGCTCTAGAGGAGATCTACATGGAGGAATGGACCAAAATACCAGCTACTGTGTGTGCCAACCTGGTGAAGACTTGCAGGAAATGTTTGACCTCTGTCATTGCCAACAAAGGTTATGTCACAAAGTATTGAATTGAACCAAATTTATTGACAAAATACTTATTTTCCACCATAATTTACAACTAAATTCTTTAAAAATCCTACAATGTGATTTCCTGGATTTCTTTTCTCATTTGTCAGTCCTAGTTGAAACGTACCTATGATGAAAATTACAGACCTCTCTCATTGTTTTTTAAGTAAGAGAACTTGCACAATCAGTGGCTGACTGAATACTTTTTTACCCCACTGTATGTCTATATAAGGTGTCTCGGCTAACAATGCATATCAGAGCAAAAACCAAGCCATAAGGAGGAAAGATCTGCCTGTAGAGCTCAGACGGGACTGTTTGGAGGCACAGATCTTTGATACAGTTCAAATATGTAATCTGCAAAGGAGAAAATGAAAGAGGCAGTGTATCATCAGGCTGAGTTAATTTCTGGTGTACTCTACAAAACACTCAGTGTGGACAGTGCAGTGTAGACAGCACGCATTATTGTGGGCTGTTGCTGGTGGTACTTTGTTGAGAATCTTTCCTCTAGGCTCTAAATGTATTAATGTTTCTGCACAGTTTCAAAATTGCTTCTAGAGCCTTGACTGAATGTACTGTCTACAGTCGGGTGCCAGTCTTAGGCTACCATTAGACTAGATATTCCATTGTTTTATTTGTCAGTGGCATTTGTATGCATTATTAAAACAAGTGGCAAGTATTTAGTGTGACCTTCCCTTGTGCTTGAGGAATTTATTGAATATGGCTTCATCGGGTTGCCAAGTTGACCCTTCTACATTCTGAAGAATCTTGAACTGGAATAGTCTTATTGGAAGGGTAGCAACCACTTTTTTGGAAGGGGAACAGGGTGAAAAGGCTCATATGCTCACAAAAAGTGGAGTTAAGGTGAGTATACCATTGCTAAAACAACAAATCTATTGGTGGCCTAAGACTTTTGCACAGAATTGTCTGCTCCTCAAACAGTCGTATTGAACCCCAGAAGACTTGTGTGTTTGTCAGTCTTGTCATCTTGATTATCTTTGTTAATCATGACTAAGTTGTATAAATCATACATATGTAATCCCATTCCTGTGACCTAGAGACAGACCGTCAGCAGTACTATAAAATTTTGACTTAAGCTCAATTTTTAAAAATGGGACTTATCTCGGGTACATTTTTGGCATTTCTTTTATTTACTTTCTGAAACAGCTGTGAAGTGCATCACTAAGTAAATTGTGTCCTTGCTAACAAAGAAATACGTTGTCCTCACGTTTATGGTATTTTAATAATTCTTACACAACTCTGAACATATTATGAAAAAGACACAAACTCTGTACACTAAAACCCACGTTTTATACAGCTGCAGCTTTCAACATCATGAAATGTCCATGGAATCTCTGAATGCACCAGAAAGGGGAACTACATACAAATATAGTAAACACCATCGCACTTCAGTAATGAAATTTCAAATGCACTCGTATTACAAGCTGCTGTTTTAGACTGTGGAAGACGGTGGGCTTCCATGATCTAAAATGTTGCTGTGAGAGTGTTCTTTACAGTTGGAGCCCACAAGGACTGTATAATGGTTGATTACCCTTTATTGTTATTATGGTGCTATATAATAGGGGTGGGCAATATGACGATATTTTATCGTATTGTGATAAATTTTATCGTGATTGACTTTAGAATAGCCTTTTCTTAAAGTGTTTAAAGAACACTGAACTGCATGTTTCGTTATAAAAAGTATAATTAGTCCTGTTTAATTGGATGAAGTGCAGCACATTTTGAATAGACATCACCAGGTATGGGATAATATTTGAATGCAAGTATTTAAGAATCTGTATTGTAGTTATTTAAGAATTATTAAATTAAGAAGCATTTTGTCTATCACATGTAACGTCTTTAATTATCGTGATATAACATTTTTACCACATCACCCACTGCCACTGTATCGTATGAGTTGTCATGTCAAATGCCATTGTTGGTGACGCCACTCATGTCATGCTTCGAATTTTGATAAAATTTGATATTTGTTTAATACAGAACAAATTTAGTACAGTGTTTTAATTTAATTTGAATGTCATTTAATTTGAAATTAGTATTAAAATATAAAAATAAATTAATGCATTAGTAATAGTGTTAGTATATTATTAGTATAATATATTAAGTTTGTGAAATCCACAAGTTTGTAAAAAATCTGATGATCCATGTTCTCCCAAGATGATTTCTCAATATTCCAAAGAGCTTCATATGATGATACTGAATGCTTGGCTTTCTGTCTTCAAGTGCTCCCGTCACTTGCTTGACGTGGTTTAGGTCAGGTGACTGTGGTGGAAAGTCCATGACCGTCAGCACTTCAGTAGTCATCAAGCAGTAGATTCAAAGCTTTGAGATATATTTTGGGTCATTATCCTGCTGAAGGTTGAATCCACAAACACACATTAGTGCTATCAGACTTTTTATCTATATAGTCGGGGTTTTTATTTTTTAAATTATGTTTCATATATCGATGCCATAAACAATGTAGCAACATGATGCCATAAACAATGTCTGGGTCCTTTGTGTGGAGTCCTCTCCGTGCCTGTGTGGGTTTCCTCCCACAGTCCAAAGACATGCATGTTAGGTTAATTAGTTACGCTAAATTGGCATTGATTCGAGTGTGTATATATACACGACTAGTCTTGATACTATCTTGTGGATAGGTGTAACCATGTGTGTGTCGCTGAAATGGCCACTGATGTTGATAGTGATGTTAAATAAAAAATAAATAAATAATGTCAAAAATTTGAGCATAGATAAAAATGATGATATACTGCTGCATTGTTACTTCTGTAGGTGGCAGGAATGGGCTTATTTCTGTAAGTTTTTCTTACATATTTTTGTTTCTCTTTACAGGAAACCATTAAGGTGGTGCAGCCAGTGTTTCTGGGTGGTCTCATTAGGTACTTTGAGAACTATGATCCAGATGACATGAATGCTCTATATAAGGCATGTGGCTTTGCTGCTGCAGTTTCTATGTCTGCTATGATTTTGGCCATAATGCATCATCTGTACTTCTACTATGTCCTGAGAGCTGGGATGAAGATTCGTATTGCCATGTGCCACATGATTTACAAGAAGGTCCGGTCTTATTAAATTCCTTTTCTAATCTTTGTGTTTATGTAGTTGGATAGTTTCAGTATAGCTAGTTTTAGTCAAATTGTTTTAACATGTGCTTTCAAGATGCATTAGCCCAAAAGTAGACTGTTCCAGTCAAAATGGACACAGCTGGTAGAATGGCATGTTTTCTGTCCTAAACTGGGATTATTCAGCATATTCAGATGCACCACTGGTATAATTGTGTTTATTTATTCACATGAGGGCATGTACGGAATAACCTCAGCCACTGTACAAAAGTACGTCTGTATTAAGGAAGCATCTATCTGGCAGGACCGGTGTGTCATGTTATCACAAACTTCATCACATGGTTTTGTTTTGGTACGCTCCTCTATGGCATTAACAGAAAATTAGTCAGCTCAGAAGCACTTAAACGTTTTGCTCCACTTTCACAGAAAATGCTAAATGCCGTCTGTGTGGAATGCTGATCTGTTGTAAAGGATGTTTCACCTTTAAAATGTCATAGAATCTGAAGCTCCAGTATGGATTGCTTCAGCATTGTACCTTGTTTGACCAACTGTGGCAGTGCTGCATTAGCTAGGACAGTCTAAAAGCTTTGTGACTTAATGTACTCAAACAATGACCTAGGAAAACAGAACTTCTCTCAATTACTACTATTGAGAAGTAATCTCCACTGCTGAAATGATGAACCTGTGAGCCAAAAGGAAAGGAATAAAAAAAGGAATGTTTGTGTTTAAAAATAAATATTTTCTTAATATCTAAAGATTTGGCACATTTATTTTTCACTATTTTGGAATCGATAATAGTAATAATAATTCTCCTTGCAACCCTGCCATGCACACCATTGTTGTTCAGTGTTCTTCTGATGGTGGACTCATGAACATTAACATTAGCCAATGTGAGAGAAGCCTTCAGTTGCTTAGAAGTTACCCTGAGGTCCTTTGTGACCTTGTCAACTATTACACGCCTTGGTCTTGGAGTGATCTTTGTTGGTTGATCACTCCTGGGGAGGGTAACGATGGTCTTGAATTTCCTCCATTTGTACACAATCTGTCTGACTGTGGATTGATGGAGTCCAAACTCTTTAGAGATGGTTGTGTAACCTTTTCCAGCCTGATGAGCATCAACAACTCTTTTTCTGAGGTCCTCAGAAATCTCCTTTGCTCGTGCCATGATACACTTCCACAAACGTGTTGTGAAGAGCAGACTTTGATCCCTGTTCTTTAAATAAAACAGGGTGCCCACTCACACCTGATTATCATCCCATTGATTGAAAACACCTGACACTAATTTCACCTTCAAATTAACTGCTAATCCTAGAGGTTTCACATACTTTTTTGCCACTCACTAATATATGATACTTTGATTGGATCATTTTCCTCAATCCTAAATAAATGACCAAGTATAAATATTTTTGTCTCATTTGTTTAACTGGGTTTTCTTTATCTACTTTTAGGACTTGTGTGAAAATCTGATGAAGTTGTTTAGATCATAATTTCTGCAGAAATATAAAAATTCTAAAGGGTTCACAAACTTTCAAGCACCACTGTATGACCTAAAACATCATCATATTTTCACACACTTCATAAAAGTAGACAGAGAATCCTCATTAAACAAATGAGAATACGGTATAAATGGATACCTAATGGGTGATTCGGAGGACCAAGTTGTCAGACGCCTGTAGACAGGGCGGTATCACGCAGAACTTGTGTGTCGGCAAGTCTCATTTGTTTAACTGGGTTTTCTTTATCTACTTTTAGGACTTGTGTGAAAATCTGATGAAGTTTTAGATCATATTTCTGCAGAAATATAGAAAATTCTAAAGGGTTCACAAACTTTCAAGCACCACTGTATGACCTAAACATCATCATATTTTCACACACGTCATAAAAGTAGACAGAGAATCCTCATTAAACAAATGAGACATACATGTATTTGGTTATTTATTTGAGGAAAATGATCCAATGTTACATATCTATAAGTGGCAAATGTAAGTGGTCCTCTAGGATTAAGAGTTAATTTGAAGGTGAAATTAGTTGGGTGCTTTCAATCAATAGAATGGACTGTTCACAAACCTATGCACCTTTGGGTTGTTATGCATGAGGCGGTACCTATTATTCTGGGTAGTTGCGTAGTGTACTTAGACTGGTAGAGCAAGTCTTAAATGTAGTTTTTGTTTGGTGTTTTTAACGTATCTGATTTTTTTTCCTGTCTCAGGCATTGTGCCTTAGTTCTAGTGCTATGGGGCAGACAACCACAGGGCAGATTGTCAACCTCTTGTCTAATGACGTCAACAAGTTTGATGAGGTATACCTCCAGAAAATGCATTTCTTTTACTCTGTTTTGAAATTTAGGATGGATATATGGAGATAGAGAGAGAGATATATATATATATATATATATATATATATATATAAGTTAGTTGTGTCTCTGTTGCACCCACTTAAACTAGAGATGATCACACTGCTTGTATCTTGTATTTTATATTTTCGTCACCCTTTCATCATCCCTCAGCATTGAAACTTATTCTTGTGTTGTTGACCTCTATTTATTTACTAGATACTATATATCGCCTGTCTACTGAAATACAGTGGTACCTCGGTTCTCGTTGTTAATTCATTCCAGAAGGCTTGTCGAGAACCGACAATTTAAGGAGTAATTTAAATTGAATTAATGTGTTCTAGACCCCCAGAAAATCCACATTGTATAAGGCATTATATACATTAATTTAGTTGTGTTGTACAGATGCTCCCTGATTTATATATTCTGACAAATCCATCATAAGTTAAATGTATCATGAACTGAGGAGTTTAACGAGTGTTTGGTAGAGTGGTCTATACAGGGTGGGCCATTTATATGGATACACCTAAATAAAATGGGAATGGTTGGTGATATCAACTTCCTGTTTGTGGCACATTAGTATATGGGAGGGGGGAAACGTTTCAAGATGGATGTTGACCATGGTGGCCATTTTGAAGTCGGCCATTTTGGATCCAACTTTATTATTTCCAATGGGAAGAGGGTCATGTAACACATCAAACGTTTTGAGAATTTCACAAGGAAAAACAATGGTGTGCTTGGTTTTAACGGAACTTTATTCTTTCATGAGTTATTTACAAGTTTATGACCACTTATAAAATGTGTTCAAAGTGCTGCCCATCGTATTGGATTGTCAATCATCAACCATCTTCTCCCACTCTTGACACACTGAGGGCAACACCGCAGAAGAAATGCTAACACAGGCTTCCAGTATCCGTTGTTTCAGATGCTGCACATCTCGTATCTTCACAGCATAGACGATTGCCTTCAGATGACCCCAAAGATAAAAGTCTAAGGGGGTCAGATTGGGTGAGCATTTCTTCTGCGGTGTTGCTATTAGTGTGTCAAGAGTGGGAGAAGATGGTTGCATTGACAATCCAACACGATAGGCAGCACTTTGAACACATTTTCTAAGTGGTCATAAACTTGTAAATAACTCTTGAAAGAATAAAGTTCCATTAAAACCAAGCACACCATTGTTTTTCTTGTGAAATTCTCAATACGTTTATGTGTTACATGACCCTCTTCCCACTGGAAATAATAAAGTTGGATCCAAAATTGCCAACTTCAAAATGGCCGCCATGGTCAACATCCATCTTGAAAAGTTCCCCCCTCCCATATGTTAATGTGCCACAAACAAGAAGTTATCACCAACCATCCCCATTTTATTTATGTGTATCCATATAAATGGCCCACCCTGTACTGTTATAATAGCAGAGCCTATGATAATTAATAAGTTAATGTTTAAAACCTATTACCCTACAGTTGCCCAAACACAGATTATTTTATAATAATAATTTTATAATGATAATAATTTGCTGAAAGTCTCATGATATTTAGCAATGAATTGAAAAGTACAAGACACTTTCTCTTTTGATGAACTCTGGGTGCTAGCATGGCTGCTGTATCCTTTCAGTTTTGTTTGTTTGCTTTCAGTTGGCTGTAATCCTTAATCTTTTTAGGACAAATGGGGACTTATTTGCACTAAGAATACAGTATTGTAGATGTGAAAAAAATAAATAAATCAATAACATGATAGACACAGCAGAGTAAGGACTGTAGTGAACCTGAATCACTGTGTACTGAATCGTGAATCGAGTTTCTGCTGAAACGAGCCACCTATTCGTCTCTACTCGTACAAGTTTAAGCAAATGCACCAACTACTGAGCAAACGACAAGGAACCAAAACAAATTTTTCTAGTTAAAATGCGTCGAGAACCGAGTTACCACTGTACACGTTTTCAAGAATATACTCAAGAGCTAAAGGAGAGCTGTTAATGAGAACTTCTTTCCGCAGGTGACACTTTTTTTACACTACCTATGGGTGGGACCTTTAGAAGCTGCAGCTGTTATTAGCCTTCTGTGGCAGGAGATTGGCCCATCATGCATGGCGGGGATGGCAGTGCTCATATTTCTGATGCCATTGCAAACCATGTTCGGGAAACTTTTCTCCAAATTCAGGTGTGTAAGCTCACTCTCTCACTGGCATATTGTCTACAACGAAGTACACATTCTGGGGGCTTCCATCATGTTCATCTGCAGAACATAATTTGAGAAGTGAAGTTGGAAGCTTAAGAAAATAAGCTTTTTTTTTTTATCGTCACCTGCTGCTTCAGTGCAATCACTAGAAGACGCAAACAAAACAAATACAGTCCAACCTTGTTATCTCGCCAAACTCAAACTCGCAGGGTCGCCTTCACTGCTCACCTTGCTGGCTGATCTTGAGCCTGTTCACTCTGCTGATACTTCGGTACTAATGTTATTGCTCTATTGATGTGTTAATCTCATCGTCAGCCTTTTAGGTGGCCTAAAGCATACGACACACGATTACATGCTGATGTGCCATTTTGTACAGTCAGATTTTGCAATGCCGGATGATAAACAGCCCCTGTCCTTTATTCATCGTAGACTGAAATTTGTGCGCATCACGTCACAGAAACAATCGGCCATCACAGACTTTTTCAAATTTGCATGAATGAATAGACATTTACGTTTGTTTATTTACATTGTAACTGTGAATGTGTAAAACACATTGTCAACGTCAGGCATAAACTTACATGCCATAGTTTTTTGTACCCTTCGTAAGTATTCAAATTCGCCTCTTGACAAATAGCCATGAAGCAGACATAGGCAAGATGACGAGGTTAGTGTTCCAAACAATTACAATGCAAATGCTAAAACATGCTTCATAATTCTTAATAGTGGTAGAATATTTTCAGTTTGCTTTTTGTGCTCTGGAAATTTGTTTGATAATCAATCAAAAGAGTGTTAGTCAGCCAACTATTTTCATCCGAAAAAGGTTGGGCCAGAGAGTGGAGATGAATACAGATAGGAAATCGGCATACCTTAGGGAACAAACTGTAAAGACCAAAAGCATGTGATTTTGCAAATACCAGAGGACCCAGCATGTTCCAAGAAAACATTCCCCACCCCATCATCCCCCACGGCTTTCGCCCGCATGAACTGTTGACACCTGATACGAAGGGTTCATCATTTCACTCTGCCAAGTTTTCATCTAATCACTGCGCCAAATTCTGACTCTCCCATCAGCATGGTGCAACAGAAATCTGTATTCATCTGACCAACCCTTGTTTTTTTTCCACTGCTTGGTGATCCATTTTTTTTGCTCTCTTTTACCCGCAGCAGTCTTGTCATTTTCTTTATTCATTGAGTGGTTTACATACTTTTTCTGCCGTGCCCCCTTTTGGAAATAGGAATATTTTTGAGCACCCCACCCAATGTACGTACACGTCTTTTGCTTCTAGTGGAAGCAACACCTCGTACATGTCAGTAAAGCCGACCTCAGAACCTGAAACAGAAATATCGTTGAGACCAATGGAACATAAGTATATGACCATGACTGTGGGTAGGGAAATCAACATGCTGAGTGAAACCAAAGCATTCAAGGACCATCTGAAATTCAGTGGAAAATGAACAATTAGTGTCAACACGAATAGTAAAATACTAGCAGAGCAGATAGACGAGGCCATATTAAGCAGTTCATTCTGACCGGAACTGAGAAGCAGAATTAGTAGGACGGTAGATTAACAACAGAAGCAAAGGGGTGGAGGAATTCAAAGAACTTCAAAGCTAAATATTCACAAGTAGTAACATAATGAAAAAGCACTTCTTTAACCTTTAGACTGCAGGTAAAAACCACAGCTAGACCTCCTACTTGACAGACAAGGCTTTGACACAAATGTATAACCTGATGATGCTAACAGATTAAAGTGGAGATGGTCCCCAGGCTGCTGCCAGAAAATTAAGTCCAGATCTTCTCAATGATTAGATGATTTGTGACACTTTATTAGTAATGGAATGGGCATTCAGAAGAATTATTTTTGTAGGAGCATGAGTTGAACCTCTGGAAGGGATTGACGTAGAGGAATCAGTTTCACCGAGTGAACGGAGAAGTCCACAGTTGATCCCATGATCTGGCAGAGTTCTGGAAGAGCACTTATGCGACCAAATAACTGGGATTCACTGCACTTTGATAAAAGTTTGTTAAACCCTGTTTGTTTTATTCAATAAGAAGGTGCAGTTTTTACAAATTGCAGTGTCAAACTTGCCCAGTCTGGAAAGCAACTAGGAAGTTCACAGCCCCCAGCCAAATTACCACTGTCCCGATCTTTGTATAGTGGTAACCTGGTTCTCGACCACTTTAGAACTGGAATTCCGTTCTCTAAGCATTTTTTTACTAGAAAAATTTGTCTCGGTTCTCGTCATTTGCTCAGCGCTCTCTACACTTGCTTAAACTTGAGTCGAGCCATATGACTCATTTCAGCCGAGTCATATGACTCATGTTCACATTTCAGTTCTCAGTGATTCAGTGATTCAGGTTTATAGTGGCCCTTGCTCAGTGAAGATCTTTGCTGTGTTTATTATGTTTTTCTTTATTTTTTTCATCTACAGTACTATATTCTTAGTTCAAATAAGTGTAAATGGGTCCTAAAATGGTTAGTCTGGACAGCCAACAGAAAGCAAAACAGTAATTGAATCCTCTTGGCTATCAGGCTGAGCAGTTAGCTTTAGCAGCTATGCTAGTACACGGAGTTTACCAGTAGAATGTGATTTGTTTTTACTTTTCACTTCCAATCCATTACTGAATTACATGTCATGTCAAATTTATTTATATAGTGCTTTTTACAACACAGCATTGTCTCAACATGAGATTTTTCAACACTTTTTATTGGAAAATAAGCTTTGGGTTAATAATTTTGGCCAATTGTAGGTTAATGTGTTTTAAACAATAAGGTAGGCTCTGCTATGATACAGTGTAGACTATACAAAACTCATCAGTTCATGATGCATTCATGATGCATAGTAGTGCTTGAAAGTTTGTCAGCTCTTTAGAATTTTCTATACTTCTGCATAAATATGACCTAAAACGTCACCAGATTTTCACAGGGGTTCTAAAAGTAGATAAAGAGAACCCAGTTAAACAAATGAGACAAAACTATTAGTCCTACACCCTGGCTTGGAGGAATTTGAGCAAATCCTCTGTACAGAACAGCTTCAACTCTGAGATGTTGGTGGGTTTCCTCACATTAACTGTTCGCTTCAGGTCCTTCCACAACATTTTGATTGGATTAAGGTCAGGACTTTGACTTGGCCATTCCAAAACATTAACTTCATTCTTCTTTAACCATTCTTTGGTAGAACGACTTGTGTGCTTAGGGTCGTTGTCTTGCTGCATGACCCACCTTCTCTTGAGATTCAGTTCATGGACAGATGTCCTGATAGTTTCCTTTAGTATTCTCTGATATAATGATGGCAAGCCGTCCTGGCCCAGATGCAGCAAAACAGGCCCAAACCATGATACTACCACCACCATGTCTCACAGATGGGATAAGGTTCTTATGCTGGAATGCAGTGTTTTCCTTTCTCTAAACATGATGCTTTTCTTTAAAACCAAAAAGATGTATTTTGGTCTCATCCGTCTACAAAACATTCTTCCAATGGCCTTCTGGCTTGTCCACATGATCTTTAGCAAACTGCAGACAAGCAGCAATGTTCTTTTAGGAGAGCAGTGGCTTTCTCCTTGCAACCCTGCTATGCACACCATTGTTGTTCAGTGTTCTTCTGATGGTGGACTCATGAACATTAACATTAGCCAATGTGAGAGAGGCCTTCAGTTGCTTAGAAGTTACCCTGGGGTCCTTTGTGACCTCGTCAACTATTACACACCTTGGTCTTGGAGTGATCTTTGTTGGTTGACCACTCCTGGGGAGGGTAACAATGGTCTTGAATTTCCTCCATTTGTACACCATCTGTCTGACTGTGGATTTTTGGAGTCCAATCTCTTTAGAGATGGTTTTGTAACCTTTTCCAGCCTAATGAGCATCAACAACTTTTTTTCCTGAGGTCTTCAGAAATCTCCTTTGTTCGTGCCATGATACACTTCCACAAATGTGTTGTGAAGAGCAGACTTTGATAGATTTCTGTCCTTTAAATAAAACAGGGGGCCCACTCACACCTGATTGTCATCCCATTGACTGAAAACACCTGACTCTAATTTCACCTTCAAGTTAACTGCTAATCCTAGAGTTCACATACTTTTGCCACTCACTAATATGTAATATTGAATCATTTTCCTCAATAAATAAATGACCAAGTATAATATTTTTCTGTCATTTGCTTAACTTGGTTTTCTTTATTTACTTGATGGACTTGTGTGAAAATCTGATGATGTTTTAGGTCCAATTTATGCAAACATATAGAAAATTCTAAAGGGTTCACAAACTTTCAGGCACTGTAATTTATGATGGATTTGTCTGAACATATCCCTTCATAAATCAGGGAGCACCTGTACAATAAGACAGCGTGGGTTTTCTAATTCAATTTACACTATTACTTATGGAAAAATTTGCTCAGTACTCATCATTTTCGGTTTTGCTCAAATTTTATCTCAATTTTATCATAAATGCATCTAAGTTAAAGCTATAATTTATCTTAATGTTATTATTTGCATGTATAAGGAAAATTGCCTGTATAATGGATAGACTGTCAGAGGTGTTTTATTTATTTATTTATTTATTTATTTATTTTTAGTCATGATGGGCTGTTGTGATTAACTTGGTCAGTTTGAAATCAGCTTCACTGTTTTTTCATCGTATGCACATGTCCAGCGGCTTTTTTAACCGCTATATGTGATGTGACAGATATTTGCTGTGACTCGAGCGACTATTTTTTTTTAAATGTTGCCCAACTGGCAAGTTATTTTCACGCTGCTGTCTCGACGTCGTGTTTGACATGGGCATTCAGGCAGTCAGTATTGTTGAACCCTTTAGAGTGGCTTTATTACATGTGACATAGAATATGTATCTTAGCAGTATCAACGTGTAGCAGTATTCACTGTTTTTAACACATTTTATCAAAATTACCTCTGCTTGGTGTACCCCCCAGTTTTGTAACCTCTGTCTTAGACAACAATAGCACTTGAACTGGTTGTCCGCTGTTATAGCTCATCCTATAATGCTAAGGAACGACGAGTTGTGTGTTTGGCCACATTTGATCAGTGTCGACGTCACAGAGTTCTGCACCAAATAAGCTTACCGTTTAGGTGACATTGCTGGAGTGGGTACAGGACATTTTGGCCCTTCTGCCAGGCTAACATTAGAGGATGATTATGACCACGGGCTGAGGACAACAGGGGCATTATGTGATGTAATGAAAGCACAGACACAACTCTGAAACAACAGTTTTTACCTAGGAAGATCATTTAATTATTTTAAGCATTTTTAAGTATTTTTGTTCCACCTAATAGAACAATGCTTTGTATAGACTGTATTCTGTATCTGTGTTAGGCATATATGGCTGGTGGAGTGTACATGTTTAGTTACCCCATTCCCTGTGTCTCACCGGCATTGACCTTGTCTGGAGGACAACATACTTCATCTCCCAGTCATCACTGATAAAGTTGCCCATAATTGTGATATGTGACTCCAGAGTCATTGAGGTCCAAGTATCTGTTGTGATGGAATTGGTTTTTGGTCTTAAGCTGCTCTAAGTGACGAGTTACCATTTTTGTGTGTAATCTACCTTTATTTATTATGTATTACTGCTACTTCATTTATGTTTTTCAGCGTGTAACATGAACCCTTGCACCTCCAACCTTCCCATTTCTGTTTGTTTCTGCCAGAGCTAAGACAGCGGCCCATACCGACAGCCGAATACGCATCATGAATGAAGTAGTGTCTGGGATTCGCATCATTAAGATGTATGCCTGGGAAAAACCCTTTGCAGCCTTGGTCTCTGATGTCAGAAAGTAAGTCTCTCTGATTTTAATCGTTCTGCTTGCATTTCCTGGATGCTTATTGAAGGTTTTTTTTTTTTTAATGTTGTGATAAAAGCAGTTTGAAGATCCTGTCATTCAGTGCTGCATGAACTAGAAGTATAATAGTAGACCAAAAAAAAAAGCAATTTGTGTTTTGTACATTATATAGACAAAAGTTTGTGGACACCCCTAATTAGTGAGCTCTGCAATTTCAGCAACACTCACATATAACACGTTCATAATATAAAGCATGAACTTCAGATTCTCCATAGACCAACCTTGACAGTAGAGCAAGTTGTACTGATACGCTAGTGACTCTCAGTATGACACATTTATAGGTGTCTGCTTCCAACAAGTCAGTTCAACTTTGTGCCCTGCTCTTTTTAAATAAAATTAATAGAAAATTGGTTTGCCATCTTTTATTGAGAACTTGGCAGGCTTGCACAGAACCTTGCCCTAAACTCCAATTGACACATTCACAAATAATTGTAATTACAAAAGTAAGCTGGGGCTTATTGTATAACATCAGAAACTGACCTCAGAGTCATGTTCCACAATCTAGTGGAAAGCCAGAGGAATAACAAAGGCTTTTGTATCAGCATTGGTGAGTGGCAAATTCCAGAGGTGGGAACAAGCCATTAAGTTGCAAATAACAAGTAAGTCTCAAGTCTTGACACTCAAGTCCTGAGTCAAGTCCCAAGTCAAGACGGACAGGTCTCAAGTCAAGTTCCAAGTTCTAAACTTGCAGTCCTAGTCAAGTCACCAAATGCCTTTTCAATATTTAACACCAGTAACATTGTAGATAAGTAGTATATTATATTGACATTAATCATTAATCTTTTTAAATTGTTTGTAGTAAAACACAAAGTGAAAGTACATATAAAATTTTGTTCACGTGCTTTAAACAAAGTGCTTTTGTTCTTAACGATACCAATTTACTTATGAAATCGTTTCAAAAGGTGTTTTCCAAGAGATATCGACATGACCCTTCTAGCTAACTGAAATCATCTCATCTATCTTTGACTTTTTGAGATGTACCCAACAGATCATACCAAAACGCCTGTCTTTGAAACATTTGCAAAAGATCAAATTGGCCATCAGTTTGTTATTGTGCACTATTGTAAACTATACAAGCACAAGTTTTCCTTGCCACTGTCACCCTAAGGTTGCTCAATTTGGGATTGGCCTTAGGTAGGTGAAGATGATCTAAAATTGTAAATCTGCTTTGAGACGATGCTCCATTGTAAAAATGCACTATATAAATAAATCATACTTAACTTGACAGCCTTACTGTTCTTTGGGTAGCCTCAAATGTCATACAAAATTTGATGTTTGGATGGATTGGATTGGACACTGTCCTGTGCTAAAAGGCCAGGCTTACCCTCAAAGGTTGTCCAGTTGGCTATAAAGCCCACATGGACAGCCAGCAGTTCATCAGCCATATCCTGCTGTGTAGGCTTGGTCACCTAGCTGCATTGGGATGGGGCCTTTATGAGACATCGCCTTTGCAACTCTAACCACCTCTACAAAATTAGCATTAATCACCACTGACTGGAGAAGACGTATATCATTAGCCTCTACATGAACGACTGTCCTAGAGAATCTATGACTATGGAGCTCTCCAAGGCTCAATATAATTTCTTTCACTCTGGCTTATTGGATACATGTAACCCTAGCTGCTGGTGTCCCTGAAGGGGTAGTTACGGTAATTTCACATGTTATAAAATGATCACCAATGACCAGAGCTCTTTGAACAGGCTGCTCAGTGGGTGTTTCAATGAGTAGGATGAACCTGTTTGACACGTGAACAGGAAAATGGGGGTGCTCTCGAGGGCTAGCCTTACGACTGTTTCGCCGAACCATCACCCACTTGCCCTTTTGCGAGAGCGCACCCGGAGCAGGGGTACTAATTATACCTGCGGCATCCAGATCTGCTAAGCTAGAATCCGAGCTAGCCTTCTTGAATGTCTGGATGTGCGCCTCTAAAACTACAATCTTTTTGGTCAGACTAACTACAAGCCTACACCTATCACAAATAAAATTTACACTAATGATGGAGGAAGAGTAGCTAAACATGCCACACTCAGCACAGGGAATAAGTGCATCAGAAGCTATGTTAAAACATTGAATTAATTAAAGGTACTTGGCTTTGGATGGTGTTGTGGGGTGCCAACTGAAAAATGGTTCAGCCGATGATACAGTACACTTTTTGCTGTAGGTCCTGGTACGCTGCAGCTGGTGGTCTAATACATTTCTTGATTAAAGTGTCAATAGAAAGTCCCAGAAAAAAGAAAGCAGGTAAAGGTTGTAAAAAGTTATTGAAGTATACTATAGCAAAAGGTGAAGCCTATATGAAGGGACTCTGGTAATTAGGTAACTGCTAAGCTTCAAACACACTATGCCGGTAGACCTGTAAACTTTCTAAATACTGATTAGCGGTGAAGAAGAGAATTCACTGATCATAAAAAAGAAATTGATTAAGAGATTATAAAAGAGATTATAAAAGTACTGTAAAATTACTGATAAAATGAAATCAGGAATAACAACTAAAGCAAAAACTGCTAACACCTATAAACAGCATGCACACTATGTTGATTGAATCAGGGAGTCATGATAGTCAGTAAATGCATACAGTAAATACTTGATCTACAATGTTACGTAAGTATCATAAAAAAATTATATTACTTCACTAGGTACACCTGTTTAACTGCTCATAACACAAATATGTAATCAGTTCAATGCATTTAGGTATGTACATATGGTCAAGACGACCTGCTGAAGTTCAAACCGAGCAACAGAATGAGGAAGGAAGGTGATTTAAGTGACTTTGAACATGGCATGCTTGTTGGTGCAAATGGGTTCGTATTTCAGGAACTGCACATCTGTGTCTAGGTTCTACAGTGAATGCTCCAAAAAGAGAAAATATGTAATGGCCAGACTGGTTCAAGCTGAAATAAAGGCAACAGTAACACAAATAAAATCACTCGGTTACAACCGAGGCACACCACATCAGACCTTGAAGCAGATGGGCAGCAGAAGACCACATAGCTGCTTTTTCTTAGCTGACAGGAGTGGCACCCTAAGGCTACAATTCAGATGGCCTCACAAAAATTGGCAATAGTAGATTGGGGAAAAACGTCGGCTGGTCTGATTAATCTCGATTTCTGCTTCGACATTCAGATGGTGAAGTCCGACCCATCCTGCCTTGTATCAACTGTTCAGGCTGATGGTGGTGGTATTATGGTGTGTGGGATAGTATTTGGTACACTTGGGCCAATTAATATCAACTGAGCATCATTTAAACTCCACAGCCTACTGGAGTACTGTCTTCACACCATGTCAGAAACCTCAAATCATCTCAAACTGGTTTCTTGAACATGGCATTGAATCCAATGTACTCAAACGGCCTCTATGGTCTCCAGATCTTAATCCAATAGAGCGCTTTTGGGATGTGGTGGACCAGGACAGGAGATCATGGCTGTGCAGCCGACAAAGCTGCAGCAACTGCAGGATGCGATCATGTCAATATGGTCTAGAATCTCTGAATGGACTGGATGTAGCCAGTGACATATGGAGTGCTTCTGTATTTAAGGTCTATTCATAAAAGTCTGAGAACGATGGTGAAAATTGCCGTGTTGCATTTTACTCACGTGTCATACAGCGTTTTCTGTTTTAAGTCATTTAATCAGTATAACAGCTTTACTTGAGTGAAAGTTGAATATGTATGTCATATAAAGCCAGCCATCACCTCTTTTTTTAGTTGCAGCTCTTGCAACATCATAGGGCAGATGCTTGACATGGGGACCATGCTTGGAGGAGGTCACTAACTGCCCCCTTTTGAACTCACGCACACCTAGTCTTGACTAACCGTGGGGCAAAAAAATATTTAGTCAGCCACTGCTTGTGCCAGTTCTCCTACTTAGAAAGATGAGAGAGGTCTGCAATTTTCATCATAGGTACACTTCAACTATGAGAGACAAAATGAGAATAAAAATCCAGGAAATCACATTGTAGGATTTTTACAGAATTGAATTGTAAATTATGGTGGAAAATAAGAATTTGGTCAATAACAAAAGCTTAACTCGATACCTTGTAACATAACCTTTGTTGGCAATGACAGAGGTCAAACGTTTCCTGTAAGTCTTCACCAGGTTTGCACACACTGTAGCTGGTATGCACACACTAGATGTGATGTTTTGGGGCTGTCACTGGGCAACTCCCTCCACAAATTTTCTATCGGCTTGAGGTCTGGAGACTGGCTAGGCCACTCCAGGACCGTGAAATGCTTTTTACGGAGCCACTCCTTCGTTGCCCGAGCGGTGTGTTTGGGATCACTGTCATGCGAGAAGACCCAGCCACGTTCCATCTTCAATGCTCTCACTGATGGAAGGAGGTTTTGGCTTAAAATCTCACGATACATGGCCCCGTTCATTCTTCCCTTAACACGGATCAGTCGTCCTGTCCCCTTTGCAGAAAAACAGCCCCAAAGCATGATGTTTCCACCCCCATGCTTCACAGTAGGTATGGTGTTCTTGCAACTCAGCATTCTTCTTCCTCCAAACACGACAATTTGAGCTTTTACCAAAAAGGTTTATTTTGGTTTCATCTGACCACATGATATTCTCCCAATCCTCTTCTGGATCATCCATATGCTCTCTGGCAAACTTCAGATGGACCTGGACATGTACTGGCTTAAGCAGGGGGGCACACCTGGCACTGCAGAATCTGAGTCCCTCTCTGCATAGTGTGTTACTGATGGTAGCTATGTTACTTTGATCCCAGCTCTCTGCAGGTCATTCATCAGGTCCCTTCGTGTAGTTTTGGAATTTTTGCTCACTGTTCTCATGATCATTTTGACCCCACGGGATGAGATCTTGCGTGGAGCCCCAGATCGAGGGAGATTATCAATGGTCTTGTATGTCTTCCATTTTCTTACAATTGCTCCCACAGTTAATTTATTCACACCAACCTGCTTGCCTATTGTAGATTCACTCTTCCCAGCCTGGTGCAGGTCTAAAAAAATTTTCCTGGTGTTCTTCAACAGCTCTTTGGTCTTGGCCATGGTTGAGTTTGGAGTCTGACTGTTTGAGGCTGTGGACAGGTGTCTTTTATACAGATAACGAGGTCAAGCAGGTGCCATTAATACAGGTAATGAGTGGAGGACAGAAGAGCTTCTAAAAGAAGAAGCTACAGGTCAGTGAGAGTCAGAAATCTTGCTTGTTTGTGGGTGACCAAATACTTATTTTCCACCATGATTTACAATTAATTCTTTAAAAATCTTAGTGTGATTTCTTGGATTTTTTTTTCCTCATTTTGTCTCTCATAGTTCAAGTGTACCTAAGAAAGATGAGAGAGGTCTGTAATTTATCAAAGTAGGAGAACTTGCACAATCAGTGGCTGACTAAATACTTTCTTCTCCCACTGTACTTGATCACCATATGATGTGAGGAACATTGGTTCCAAATGGCGCATGTGCTTCCGTAGTGTCAGTAAGTTAGATGTCCATTGCCTCAGTGTTTTGTTTCATTTTTATGCCATCATTTCTCTCTTCTTCTTCAGGAAAGAGATTTCCAAGGTCATGAGCACCTGCTATCTGCGAGGTTTGAACATGGCCTCCTTCTTCTCAGCGAGCAAGATCATAGTCTTTCTGACTTTCACCGTATACGTGTTGTTGGGAAACACAATCTCAGCTAGCCGTGTGTTTATGGCTGTGTCCCTGTATGATGCTGTCCGTTTAACTGTCACACTATTCTTCCCTGCTGCTATTGAGAAAGTGTCTGAGACCAGCATCAGCATCCGCAGAATCAAGGTACTGTGCTTTGTGTGCTTAGGACTGCCAATGTACCCCCGTCAGGCATAACGTTATGACCACCTCCTTGTTTCTACACTCGTTGTTTTGTCAATTCTACTTACCATATAGAAGCACTCTGCAGTTCTACAATTACATCCTGTAGTCTGTTTGTTTCTACATATTTTGTTTGTATATCCTCACTGTAAATTATTCACATAATTTTATCCCCTTTGCTCAGGGTAACCTCCAGGAACATACACTGATGCATGCAAGTTATTACTGTATTAAACTGAACTCAGAGTCTGGCTGTGGTGGCATTGGGGTTATATTACTTTATTTTGAACTGGCAGATGGGCAGTCCAAGATTTAAAACAAGGAAAAACACTTACTACATATTTACAGTATGTGGCTTGGTGCATTTTAAAGTACATATACGGTACTGTTCAAAAGTCTTAGGCCATCATTAAATTTGTTGTTTTAGCAATGGTATCATGACCATATACAACATTGGACCCAAAAGCTTTTGTTATCTTGGCCTTTTCACCCTGTTCCTCTTCTGAAAAAGTGGTTTCTTAGCTGGTACTCCTTCAAAAATACCATTCCTGATCAAGGGACCTTCAGGTCAACATGGCATCCTGGTGAAGCTGCCAGATGCTGCTATTGCTCAAGTGTAAGGGGAGGTCACACTAAATACTTGCCACTGTAACCTATAGAAGCTGCTGTTTTCTGGTAATACTGCATGCACCTTTACCATGTTTTCTTAAAGAGACTGAGAAGCAATTGTATATGGTCATTATTCCGTTGCTAAAATAATGGTATCTCTAATCTAATGGTGGCCTAATACTTTTGCACAGTACTGTAAACAAATGGCTCGATTCTTTCACCTGTGTTAAATATCAGTGGGTATGTATTGTGGCTGAACATGACTTCCACTGCAATGGGACTGGTGTCATTTGACTGGGTTAATTTTAGCTCAGGAGAGCGAGTGACCAATATAGCAGATGTGTTATGTCACTGCTGACACTTATAATGGCACATTTATCATCGCTACTTTTTCTGGTAGTGTAAAGCAGCTGTTAGGGTAACGCCAGCTCATTTGGTACCAGTTAGTTGGGGGAGCTATAGCTTACTAGGGGGCTCCACTGAGCTGCTTGAGTGGTTTTAAAAGGACATTTGAAAATATAGGAGAAGGTGATCACCAAAATTAACGATTTAAATATGTACACTTGTAGGCAACACTGCAACCCATCACAGTACTTGGTGTAGCCTGCTTATGGTAAAAAATATTAACCCCCTGCAAACACTTAACAACATAGGAATAATTATGCACTAAATCTTATTTGAGTGTCAACAACTCCAGAATTCTGACTTCCTTATATGCAGTTTATTTTAAGTTTTGCTGATTCTTGTGCAACAGCAGATTCCATTGTATAAATACACTTGCCACACAGGATATCAGCTTTCAAGTGCTGTTTCCTTAAAACTAATGAAGTAAATATTTTGAATGAAAAAGGTATTGTTCTGGCAATTGTGAGGTCTCAGCAGCCCTCTGTAAGAGAAGTTGCAGTGAAATGTTGTGATGCAGTAAATAAGAAAGGACTAAATGTTACTATAAAAGTAATGTTGTAGAATTATTAAAATGTAATGGTTGCATTCAGCTAAAGTTTGCTGCTGACTCTGCAGTGCGCTTTCATGGAAAAACTGTTTTGTTACTTTTGCCACTCACTAATATGTAATATTGGATAATTTTCCTCAATAAATGAATGGCCAAGTATAATATTTTTGTCTCATTTGTTTAACTTCTCTTTGATCTACTTCTGTGAAAATCTGATGTTGTTCATATTTATGCAGAAATATAGAAAATTCTATAGGGTTCACAAACTTTCAATTAAATTGAATTAATCTGTTCCAGACCCCAGAAAATCCACGCTGTATAAGGCATATGCGTTAATGGAGTTGTATTGTACAAAAACAATTATAAGCTAAATGTATCATGAATCGAGGAGTTTAACAAGTGTTTGGTATCATAGTGGAGCCTATAATAAGTAATTTAACATATAAAACACTTGCATCATATCATTTAGTGAGTAATGGATTGAAATTGAAAAGTAAAAACACTTACTTTATTGGTGAACTCTGGGCTCTAGCATAGCTGCTAAGTGCAGGATGTGTTCTGGAGCATTAAGTTCTTGTTTTCCTTTTGATTGGCAGTCAATACAAACATTTTTGGACCCATGGAGACTTATTTGCACTAAGAATACAGTACTGTAGATGTAAGAATAATGAGAAACACGTTGAAAATAGTGGAGATCTTCACTGAGAAATAGCGGACATTCACTTTGCTGAGGACCGGCTATTGTGAATCTGAACCACTGAATCACTGTACTGAATCGTGAATCATGAATCGTCAGTAGAGTTTCAGCTGAAACAAGTCGTGCTGCTCGACTCATGCAAGTTTAATCAAGTGCGCCGGGTACCGAGCAAACAACGAGAACCGAGACACTTTTCTAGTTAAAATGTGCCGAGAACCGGGGTGCCACTGTATATTAATCTCAAAAGGAATTGATAATGAATCATATATTTACTTAATTGAAAATCTAATTTATTGCTTTAAAATCAGCCCAGTTGACAATCTTATCATTACACATACATTAGTTGTATGTAGATACCAGAGAAAACTGGTTTTACAGATGATACTTTTATGTTTATTACCTTTATCAGTTTAACCATGAAAATTACAAAATGTGATTAAGAGCGAGTGTAATGGGTGGCATTGATGCTGTTTGGTTGCTTACTTGTTCTGTGATTTGGGTTTTAGACGTTCCTTTTGCTGGATGAGCTGGTCAGAGACGAAGTTGCGTTACCTCAGGAGGAAAGAAGTGAAGCGACAGTGGAGATCCAGGATCTCGTCTGCTGCTGGGACAAGGTGATGCTCTTGGCTTATGTGACACCACGCACATCTGCCTTTGACTCAGTTCAGTAATTGAAGCTGTACTGTTGTTCCTCCCGTTCAGAGCCTGGACGCTCCAACACTGCAAGATGTCTCCCTCTCTGTGAAAATGGGCCAGCTTCTAGCTGTGATTGGCCCAGTCGGTGCTGGGAAGGTCAGTAACTACAGCCCGCCTTGCGGCCTTCTGATTAAGTGATTAAAGAATACCACAGTGTATGACAGTTACATTTTCTTAAATTTTTTTTCTGTCCCTCAGTCTTCTCTGCTCAGCACTATTCTAGGGGAGTTACCTCAGACTAAAGGAGTGGTGAAGGTCAAGGGAGAGCTAACGTATGCATCCCAGCAGCCCTGGGTGTATCCGGGAACCATCCGTAGCAACATCCTGTTTGGGAGGGAATTGGATCCAAAGAGATATGAGAGAGTCCTGAAGGCCTGTGCTCTTAAAAGGGTATAACTTCTACCTTAATCATGTACTCTGTGATTACTGTGAGACTGCCAGACCAATTAGTTTCTTTCTTATATTCTGTTCAATTCCCCAGCCAGGATGTAGGGAGATGTGCAGAACTAATCCAGACGATTCTTTTTACTGCTTCTATACAGTAAAACACAATGTACTGAACTATTACGTTTGGTTTGGCATATTTACAATCATCATGATTATACTGCCGTTTGTCCCGCCGGTGCGGGGTCTGCAAAATGCCATTTGATGCGATCGAGAATACTCCAGCAGACGTGAGGGTTCGTATGTCACCGGAGACCACACTCGGTGTACTCGCACTGAGCACGGTTACCTTGAACCGCACCGGAGCTCGTCTGCCCCCCCCCCCCCCCCCCCCCCCCCCCCCCCCCATGGAGTGTACTTATGTGATCGGGTGACACAATACTTTTGTGCTTTGCTTTGGTTTCATTTCGTGCGCGCTGACACACAGCCCTAATACGCATTATAACCTAATATGTGCATTGATTATGCAGCTCACTGTGTTTTCGGCTCCTCTTTACTGCCAGCAGACTTAATGCCTATACTTACTATGTGTTTTTTCAGTTTGTGCGCACTGACACACAGCCGTAATACGCCTTATAATAAATGCATTGATTATGCAGCGCACTGTGAAACGGCTTCTCGTGCTGCACAGTGTACTTCATGCTTGTACTTACTATTAGACTTTTTGGTTTCTCTTTGTTCGTGCTGACACACAGCCCTATTAAGCCTTTTAATAAATGTACTGATTATGTGACGCACTGATTTAATCAGTTAACCTAACATGCATGTCTTTGGGCTGTGGGAGAAAACCGGAGTGAACCCACACAGGCACGGGGAGGACATGACTTCACACAAAGGACCCAGGCCACCTCACTCTGGGATTGAACCCAGGACCTTCTTGCTGTGAGGTGGCGGTGCAAGCCACCATATCGCCACTATCATATTTACAATACTTCTGGAAATTGTAGAAAAAGCACATAATTACTGTGTCTTCAGTACTTCCCTGATTGTCTGATTAAAAAAATAAAAGCTATAGCCCCAACAACAACATCCAGCGAGATAGACACACACTTTATTACGTACACTTGCTAGTACCAGCTTCCTTCAGAACTGCCATAATTCTTCATGGCATAGATTGAGTAAGGTGCTGGAAACATTCCTAAGAAATTTTAGTCCATATTGACATGATAACATCATGCAGTTGCTGCTGATTTGTCGGCTGCCCATCCATGATGCCAATCTCCCGTTCCACCACATTCCAATGGTGCTCTGTTTGATTGAGATCTGGTGGCTGGGGGGCTTTTGAGTGCAGTGACCTCAGTGTCATGTTCAAGAAATCAGTATGAGGTGATTTGAGCTTTGTGACACGGTGTTATCCTGCTGTAAGTAGCCGTCAGAGGATGGTGCACTGTGATCATAAAAGGATGGACATGATCAGCAACAATACTCAGGAAGGCTGTAGTGTTTAAACGATGCTCACCTGGTATTAAGGGGCCCAAAGTGTGCCAAGAAAATTTCCCCCACACCATTACACCACCAGCAGCCTGAATTGCTGATGAATCCATGCTTTTTTGTATTGAATGTCAAATTCTGACCCTACCATCTGAGTGCCGTGGCTGAAATTGAGACTCATCAGACCAGGCATAGTTTTTCCCATGCTTTTGTTGTCCATTCTTTGTGAGCCTATGTGAATTGTAGCCTCAGTCTTCTGTTCTTAGCTGACAGGAGTTGCACACTGTGGTCTGCGGCTGCTGTAGCCCATCTGCTTCAAAGTTCTTCTGCACACCACGGGTTGTAATAAGTTACCTTTCTGTCAACCCAAACCAGTCTTGCCATTTTCCTCTGACCTCTGGCATCAACATGGCAATTTTCCCTCCGAGATCTCCCGCTTGTTGGATATTTCCTCTTTTTCAGACCATTCTCTGTAAAACCTAAAGATGGAAATTCGAAAATCTCAGTAGGTCAGCAGTTTCTGAGATGCCTAGACCAGCCCGGCTAGCACCGACGACCACGGTCAAAGTTGCTTAAATCACCTTTCTTCCCCTTTCTGATTCTCAATCTGAGCTTCAGCAGGTCGTCTTGATCATGTCTGCATGCCTAAATGCATCGAGTTGCTGCCATGTGATTGCTTGAACAGGTGTACCTTAAAGGGGCAAGTGACTGTAAAGTATGTGGAATAACAGTTGACATTAATTTAGGTGAATCTGCACTACTAAGTCCTAAGTAGCACATCGTAACATGCGGGACTGGAAGGAGCATACCCCGGAGATCACAGGGCGCTGACGCATGCCAGTACATCACAGGGGAGGTTGCTGTTGCAAAGTCAGGGGATGACCCCCAAACATCCAATCCCCCCCCCCCCCCCCAGACACAGCAGGTCCATCATAGCATTCCCTTAAGGGCTATGGTACATTTATATTTTTGTTTGTTTCTTGCAGTTGATATAGTCATACAATCCAAGCAAATGTGGGTTAAAATGCTGCTCAAGAACCCAAGTGTCAGCTTGGCAGAGGTGGGAATTGAACCCTGGACCTTCTGGTCCATAGTCCAGTACTTTTACCACTAGGCCACCACAGTCCCATGTACAGGGTCCTTACAGTACATTACTGTATTTTCTATAATTATTGTGAAGTAATAGCTCCATAAATTAAAAAAGGTTTAGTGTGTGAGTATAACAGTTTAGTGTTCACTGTTTTTCTGCAATTGATATTTCTCTTCCAATTCCACATGTACGCTATAGGATATGGAGGCGTTTCCTGAGGGAGATCTGACTCTGATTGGAGACCGAGGGGCCACTCTCAGTGGAGGGCAGAAAGCCCGAGTTAACTTGGCCAGGTATGAATGTAGTTTTGCACAGTTAATTGACATGCCATTGATAGAGATTGTGTATGATGAAATACTGCATCCAGAGGTGCTGTAGTGTTGTATTTGTATGTCTGTGCTTTGTTTAGAAGTCTTCTGATTGCTGTTTGTTGATTCCCTTGTAGATAATGCATTTTAATACACTTCTTTAATGTTAGACTAAAGCCACAATAAAGACTTGAATAAAATAGTATGTGTTTGCATTTAGGGCTGTGTATCAAGATGCTGATATTTACCTGTTGGATGACCCTCTGAGTGCAGTTGATGCGGAAGTTGGAAGACATCTGTTTGAGCAGTAGGTTGCACCTCGCAGTGATGGTACTTGTGTGCAGCAGTTTCTCAAAAGCATTTCATTAAGACACAAAGAGCATAGTCTACATAGATAGCACTGTGTGGAAATGTCTGGGGTTACAGTCCCGGCACTGTGAAGCACTGTTGGGCCATTAAGCAAGACCCTTAATCCTCAGTTACTTGGATCATATGCTTGTATCGTATGATTGTATCAGTTGTGTTGCTCTGGATAAGGGCCTCTGCTAAATGCTCTAAATGTATTGCAAGTTGTCGCTGTTCCCCATCTGCATAGACATTTTATGCTACTGTAATACAAAGGGTATTTTCACAAGAATACTTCACAAGAATACTGCTGAGTGATTGAGTGATGGAAACGACTGATACTTTTGTTGGACAGAAGACAAAAATGCATTATTTAAGCAATAATACACTCGAGGTTGTGCAGCATACCCGTGCCAATATCTCACATTAAGGCACGACCTCGAGTGTATTATTGTGATTATACCACAGTTCCATTTTAGCCATTTTTTGTTAGATTTTAAGATAAAGAGGACAGAAAAAATTATTTGTTTATCAGGCTTTCGCGAGGTAAATGGTTCAATTCTATCGTTCCCCCGCAGCTAAGCCCTTCAGTCATTAAAGTCGAGGAACAGAATTACCAATAACTGTTTATTATACAGACAATAAAAACAAATACATCGATTGGTAAGTTTTAATTTATTAAAAAGAACGTTTATTTAAATTCAGCAAATAAAATAAAATGGGTCGGGTTTATAAGGCAGGCTGTTACTAAGATCCACTAAGCAAATCGGAGTGAAATCCTGGTGTTATAACCAAAGTCTAGGATTCAGTTTAATTAGCGATTATAAATTTGTATGATGAAGCTCTTAATGTTAATGTTATCAGTCAGAAATGTACCGACAGAGTTACAGAGCATCAGCAGCTTCTCTGGGTTAGAGCTGAACTTACAGATAGCAAACCTGTCAGATGAATGAAGCTCCGATCAGCTGTGGATGGTGTTTAATGAAAGATACTGAGTTTACCTCCAGCAAACGACGTCTGTGTGAGGGATGAAGCTGATTCAGTTTATTTTTGTTGATGGAACTAAATCTGATCTTCAGTCTCGTTGCTCTTCAGTCGAGCTGTGAATCCATTAAGAGCTCGGGACGTTTGATTTAAAGTAGTGACTTTGTTTTGCTTTTCCAGCGCTTCCAAATCCAAGGTGATAAACCTTTGCCTCAGGTTGGTCATTAGTACCTTCATCTTCCAAATTGAAATAGTTTTCAAAGCCAATAAACTAATTATTGCTTTCATTTCGGCAGTGTTTTGCTTGTGTTTTTTATAACATGGCTGCTTTTTAGGGTGGACATCGTTGCTAGGTTACGTGTGTATGCCACGGAGTAATACTTATAGAGCGTCGGTCAGAGTGCCGTTATTGGCAATAATGTCATGGGGAAAAACGTCTCTAGCCAGTCCGATTGTGGGGTCAGAATTAACTGTGGGATCACAGACAGTATTACGAACAACATGTAATATCAGCCAGATGAACTACTTGCAATAGGACAGGCACATACATGTACAAACACCATTTACCGCTTGTTACAAATAAATAGCAGAACAACATGAGTAACTTGCACAAAAGTTTCTAAACACATCAGCTACATTAGAAGACTAACTGGCTGTATGTAGATTCCTGCATCAGATTCAAACCCAGATGCTCACTCCAAGAAAAACGGATCAGCACTTTACCTAAAGTCTGCAATCAAACTCTGCACTGTACCTTGTACTCTGAGACACGAGCTTGGCTCGACTGGACCCACCACACAAGATTAGTAATTTTTTTTGTACTGTAATGTTAATAAAAAGGGTATTTCCAGAATTACCCAGGATTCCAGGATTGTTCAAACGAAAGAGTACTACTTTCAATAGGACAGACATACAACATACAATTACAAACACCATTTAAGTAATGGTAAGTCATAGACACAAACACGAGTAACTTGCACAAAAATGTCTCAACACATCAAGCGCGTTGGAACAGTCTCTAACAAGCTAACAAGCAAGCCAGCCCATGAACAGTAAAGTAGTTACTCACATACACATGAATGGTGGACTTCTGCTCTTAATCTTGAACTCCTGCCTCTGGTTGTGGATCTGCAGTATTGATTGGCTGTTGAGGTGACCAGGTGTTTACGGCCACAATGTACAGAGTTAAAAAATTAACTATTATAATTTTGACGACCTCAGTTGTTAAAGCAAATGGACATTGGTGGGTTGGACATTAAACCGTGCATACATGAAACACAATCTCAAGTTGATGATGTTTGTGAGAGTGTCCCGTACATTGTTTTGTTTACTGTGCAGGTGTATTTGTGGTGTGCTGAAGAAGAAACCAAGAATCCTGGTCACCCACCAGCTGCAATACCTCAAAGCAGCTGATTGTATCCTGGTTTTGAAAGAGGTTTGTGTTCCCAGACACTCTAGCGCACATTTTTCATGCCATGCTACTCTGAAAACTTGCCTTTGGAGTGTGATTAACCCTCGTATTAATAGGGCACACAAACTTGGTGGATAGTGCTGCTGCAGTAAACCAGTTTGTGCTCATGTACCAGGTGGTTGTGGTCTAATCTGGCTTACAGTTTGGGTTGCCAACTATATTCAGTAAGCCATTCAGTCAGCCTGGAACCATCTGCTCACCTTTTCTTTGTCTTACAAGGCATGGCGCTTGGAATAAAAAATCTCAAAGACCAGATTTTGACTATTCTAATGTCCATTCCGTGTGTTCCTTGGCCCAAGCCATACTCTTCCTCTTGTTGTTCTTTCTTAGAAGTATCTTCTTTGCAGAAATTCGACCATAAAGTCCAGATTCACGCAGTCACAGTTGAGATGTGTGTGCTGTTTGAACTATGAAGCATTCACGTGTTCTCTTATCTGGGATGCTGTTAACTTGCGATTTCTGAGGCTGGTAACTCTGATGAACTTATCCTGTGCAACAGAGGTAACTCTTGATGGTAACATTTGATGGTCTTTGCGACTGCACTTAAGGATACTTCCAAAGTTCTTGAAATTTTTCTTATTGACTGAAGGTAATGATGGATTGTCATTTTTATTTACTTAGTTGAGTAGTTCTTGCCATAATATGGATTAGAACATTACTCAAATGGGGCTATTCACTGTCTACCTCTTCGCAACACAACTGATGGTCTCAGACACATTAAGAGGGCAAAACATTCAAGAAATTAACTCTTGACAAGCCACAGCTGGTAACTTAAAGCCATTCCAGGTTTAATTTGGGCAATTTCTTGTTCTTTTCCTCTGTGCAGTGTAAGTAATCTGGCAACAAATAGCTGTAAAAGTTTTAGAAAATACTACTTACCACAAGTAAAAAAAAAAAAAAAAAAAAAAAAAATTTAATAACTGTTAAAGAAACGGTTATTTTACAAAGGGAGCTCCTCCTCACTAGCTTCTATTTTAGCCCAGGTTATTGACTCTTTCCATGAAAGCATTGTCATAGGGCTGGGTAGTATGACAGTAATTCATCGTATTGTGATACATTTTGTTCTTGTGATAGACGGCATGTTTTTCCAAGCTTATTGAGGATATCGTCGGTGTTTAAAGAACACTCACCAGCTGCATGTTTCATGGTAAAGAGAATAATTACACTTGTTTCAATGCATGAACCTTCTTGTCCTTAGTCCAGTAGGACAGAACTTAATCACTAGGCCACCACAATCCCAGTGTATTATAGCTTTTATCACATTGCTGGCCAAACGTGGGCATCGCCTCCGACTGGTGGCTCCAGGTCACCATGATTCACTTCAGACTAGTTAAACTGCGTTCCTTCAAGTCTTCCTAGTCTGGACTCGGCAAGTGTGACTTGTGAGTACATTCTCCCGAGGACGGAAGGACGCAGTTCGGTTATTCTACAATTTTTTGCTATGGAGACAACACGGTTTACTTTTTGCACCCAGATAAAAACCTAAAACATCTTGTATAAAGCCTGTCAGTGGTGGAAGACGTGCTCTGATCTCTTACTTTCCATTGTATGGTTTAATCTACGTGTAACAACGGACCGATCTCATTTAAGCATAAATTAAAACCTTTCCAAACATAAGCGAGCACCAAACAAGTCTGAAGGGAATTTAATTCTGAACTTCAACTGATATCAGACAATTCATGTTTTTTAGAATACAGGTTGAATACATTGAATGCATAATAAATAAGGTAATAACTTTTTAGAGCATTTTTTTATGTAGGCTCTATCTTAATAAACTGATCGCATAGTTGAATTTTAAACAATTACATTCTCAAATAAAAAAATTGTATAACTTCATTCCATGACACCATAACATTAGTACTTTGAAAATTATACATCCAGTAGGGAGTCCTCTCATCCGTCATTACTGAGCGACAGTGCATTTTGGTAAATTTGGCTTGTCAAGTACGCACAATGCATCCTCGATTATATGGGCGGAGCAGGAACACATCCGGGGGTTTGGAGCGTACTTGGTTAGATAGACAGACTTAAAAATGGAACAGGACTTTGGCTGCGACTGATGACGTTTCACAAGAACACGAGCACAGAAAAGTACGCATATTGAGAAATGACCCTGTTTAGAGGGAGGGTTAGTGGGAGGGAGCAAGTTAGACAACATTATATGATGTTTATCCTCCTTAAGTCCAAAGTAATTTACATTATTCATTTCAGACAATTTTTTCAATAAATGTTAGGGGTGTAACAATGCTTTGCTATGCAAAGATATCACAATGTGCATCATAGAGATTGAAGATCTCACGTGTTTCGTTTATTACCCCATCTAACGCAATTACACTTTTGAACACAGAGTGGGCATAATCGTACATCACGATCCAATACGCATTTAAACTCTTCCTAATTTCTTTTAATTGCAGGGGAGCAGGAGCGTGTCTCAAATTTGAAGTTTTTCTGTCTTTCAGGGTCACGTGGTGGCACAGGGCACATACACTGAGCTTCTGCGTTCAGGGGTAGACTTTGCCTCTCTGCTAAAGAAGGAGGAGGAGGAGGAGCAAGTGGGAGTGATCACAGAGACATCTCGCACCCGAACCTTCTCACAAAACTCTGTTCATTCGGGCACCTCTGTCCTGTCTGACGAGGCAGAGCAGCTTCCAGTAAGAGGGTTAATAATTCAGCTCTCATGGCAATATTGCCATCTGGTGGTAATTTCTGCTTTAATGATCTGTGCTGTGACTCATTCCCCAGTTAGCACTACTATATCATAGTTAAGAATAGTGAATTTCTAAGTAGAAAGACCTGTCACACCATCCACACATGGAACATGGTTAGTAGTCATTATATTAGTAACAGAAATTTAACTGATTGTCATCAGAGCATCCTGCTCATCCTGATTTAAACTCCAGGTGACTCAGTTAAGAGGTTAACTTCTTGTAGAGAGGATTTGCTCTGTTCCCAACCCCCCAACATATGCCAGTGTATATAACTGATTGGCTTGATTGAGACACAGTACAGTGATTACAGCCGAGCTAGGCTTTCTTGGCATCTTAAATTTTCCCCCTTTATTTTATTACAGGTACGCACCATGGTCACAGTCTTTTTAGGCTACTGAAGAGTAAATATAAAGGGTATTTTCAATTTTATTTACAATTAGACATGCACATACGAGCTCCATTAACAGCTTGTTACAGAAAAGTAGCGGAAAGTCATCCACATAAACCTGAGTAACTTCCACGAAAAAGTCTCTAATCACCAACCAAGTTAGAGCAGTCTCTAGTCCAAACGTGAGCTAACAAGAAAGTGAGCACATGATTGATAGACTTCTGTTTTTAAACTCCTAACTCCTAAGCCTCTGTTCATGGAGCCGCAGCATTGATCGGCTGTTCAATGCTTTTGGTTGTCCTGCCAAGCCTTTGCACAGAAATGTGATCTATTGAACGAGGATCCACTGCAGAGAGTGGTAGGAAGTGGGCTACAGAAGCAAAACGCACTGCTCTATAATAATGTTAATTCCAACATGATAGTCAAGAGTTCAGTACAGTACTGTGACAACATGGTGCAGAGTCTTGGCTGTAGTTGAAAGACAGATATTTACATAAATCTGTGACTACTTTTATATATGTAGAGTGATACCTTGGTTCTCATCGCAATTTTTTTCCATAAGGAATTGTTAAATTGTTAAAATAATTATTTCATTCCAGACCCCCAGAAATTCCACAGTTTATAAGGCATTCTGTGCATTAATGAAGTTGTATTGTACAGGTGCTCCCTGATTTTTGATGGGGATACATTCAGACAAATCCATCATAAGTATGTATCGTTAATGTATCATGAACCAAGGAGTTTAACATGGTCTATGCTGTGTCATAGTGGAGCCTACTGTAGCGAACCTTAGACTACACTTTAAGTTGATTAATTTTTAATGAACAAACGGGGCACCACCGGATTGTTTGTGGACTGGTAGATCCGGAAAAGCAGTTGAAAGGGGACAGCGAAATTGATCAGTCTAGGTCTGAATAGTGAATTCAAAGTTATTTTTCTCGACCTTTGTTTGAATGAAACTCTCACACCAGGCGGTAAATTCAAAAGGTTATAACAAGTTTATTAATTGCAAAACAAGGCAATACCAACAGACTATCTGATGTAATAACGAGTGTATCACAGAGTTAAAATCATAAAATGACGGTGAACATGTATATATCACAGTATTGAAAACAGAGAGTGATGGCAAACGTACATATCACAGTATTAAAATCAGAAACCAAGATGACTCTGTATGCAACTTATTGGTCGCGCAATAATTACCCAGAGGCAATGTTATGGACTAGTTTGTTACGACGCAGTGAGTTACTAGTAACACAAATTACGTTGAACATGAATAGTATGGTAGAAGCTACTTAGACGTGGATAAGTCTATGTTGAAGCGTGGTTTAAAATCAAACGCAAGGTTCGAGAATCAGGGACCCAGATAAGCCACACCAAGCGGTACTTGCCTGTTTTTTTGCGGAGGCTCAGCGAAGGAGATGGAACGGAACCGGGCCTCTGCCTGTCGTCAGAAGTCACACGGGGGAACGGTAGCGGTCCGATCTTCAGATCCGACGCAACTGTTTGACGGACTTCTTCCCGTTCGGCTTTCTTCCCGGCTTGGTGGTAGTGGTCTATTAGATCTCGAACTTGCGGGCATACAACTCCGATTTTATCTTGGCCACAGATAAAGTTGGAGTCGAACACGTTCTAGCACCACGAGCTTCAAAAAAAGAGACTTGAAAAACTAGGATATACGAGCGTGAAGGAGATCTTGGCTGGTTGGTCTTTTAACTATCTTCTAATTCGGCGATACCGAACTACTTAAGACTGCTGGACACAGGAAACTTAACGTAAAATAAACGTGAAAACTTGAGCAAAACGAATAACAAAAGGCTGACAAAAAGTTGCAACTTAGAAAGACAAAGAAAAGACTAGACTTAGAAAGACAAAAAAACTCAAGAACAAAAGACTCAAGCTACCATGTGCTTAGCCCGCGTTGCTTTTGCAAAAGGGGTTTGCCCTAGACTTAGCCAGTGAGAAGCTAATTCATCATCAAATCCCTCCTCTCGTGGATATGTCCGCTAATTTCACTATATGGGCTACAGACGTTATAACTTGGATTAATATATTCCTACATATCTAGGGTGATTAAAAGTATCACATAATAACCCAAAAATCCTCAAAGTTACAAGTTTGGTTGCAGAATTTCGCTGTAAGGTTCAGATGATCAAAGGCACCTTGAATTTATAAACTAGGACATCATTGAGTCATTCTAACTACAGTACATGCATTTGCTATTCCTTAACCAAACAATAATAAAATCAATACAAAATGTAGGAAATGGTACATTCTAAATAACTTCAATTCTGTTCCTTTATAAGTATGAACAAGTATTAAACCCGAACGATCGATACATATAGACAAAACAGCTAGTGTTTCTAATACTATAACTATTAGTATAGCACAACTGGACCATATTACGTATAGAATGGTCACTATACTAAAACATTGACCAAATAGACATGAAAATACATGATTATATATGAGAGTATGAAAAATATCCCTGATCACATTCTTTGTATGAAATAGCTAAGTACATATGGGTGTGTTTGGACTTATTATGAAACAGTTCTCGTGTGTTCTTTATTTGAATGATTCAGACAAAGGTAATCTGTTCCCAACAAAAGTTAATACTGTTATTAAAAGGTTTGTCTCTTAAGAAGGAAGGCAGTAGTTCCTTGTGTCGTAAATGCAGGGCTGTCTTTCTGGTGCCAGGCTGACTGAGGAAAAGGGTCATTATTCTTGCAACAGTTGGAGGGAAATTGGTGGTCTGGAACGTTGAAACCCCCTTTTTAAGGTTAACACATGGACTTAGTTTATGATTGCGAGATGTCGAAGGTTGTAGGTCTGTTTAAACAGACCTCCAATTCAGTTGGTTTGAGAAAGAGTCTGGCGTTGATGGGGCCATTGTGGCCATTACTCAATTGTAGACTCTGTCCAGGTGGGGCCATTGGCAATTCAAGTGTCGTAACGTTTATGACTTGTGGGAAGAGGATAGAAAGAGAGGGGATACAGCTATTGATACAGCTATTACGCTACACTACCTTATCGTTTAAAACACTTGTACATTAACCTACAGTTGGCCAAAATCACTAGCACAAAGCTTATTTTATAATAGTGTTGAAAAATCTCATGTCATTTAGTGAGTAATGGATTGAAAGTGAAAATTGAAAGCAAAACACTTACTCTACTGATGAACTCCGGGCACTAGCGTAGAGACTCGTTTGCACTAAGAATGCAGTACTATAGATGTAAAAATAATGAAAAACATGTTAAAAATAGCAGGGATCTTCTCTGAGGGCTATTGTGAATCTGAATCACTGTGTACTGAATGGTGACTCGTGAATCATGAGTTGAGTTTCGGCGAGAACCGAGACACATTATTTCTAGTCAAAATGCGTTGACAGACAAATTTGACGGGTTTTGAGGTGATCAAGAACTGAGATACCACTGTATATTAAACTCCTTAGTTTAAGATAAATTCAACTTGCAGTGGGTTTGTCAGAATGCATCCCCATCGTAAACTGGGGACTGTGTGTGTGTGTGTGTGTGTGTGTGTATTATATGTAACACAGTATAGTATAATGTACTATTCATCATATTATTATTTATTATCATTTTTTAAAACCTCGGCCATTAAAGTGAACGGATGTTAAACGCGCATACCTATATTTATGGATTCAGTCTGTCTCCTCTCCCTTCATTAGGTAGATGGTCAGCATTAACTAGCTAGTTTGCTCTTTCAGTGACAAGCCTCTTGAAGCACTGGTGATTCGAGGAGATTTGAATTTTCAAGAGGGTGACCAACTGTGCTTGAAGGATCACCACAGCCAGCAAAAACATTATCTAAAACATCTTAACAGGGCCAACTGTTATTTCAATAGCTAAGTAGACAACTCATATATATGTTATGCTACCAATTCATTTTTAACAAATAAATTCTCTGTACTTCAGATTTAATGTAGGAAAAAGTTAGGCTTGTAATTTTTAGAGGGTACAATGATGGACATGAGTTTTAAAGAGATTCGTGTAGAAAACATAAAGAAGGGACCATGTTGATTAGATAACTTGCTCACAGGCATTTATTTAAGCTGCTGTCATGACCACTTTTGAAATGCAATTTATAATTGTGTGATTTGGACAGGTAGAGCCAGTTCATATTGTGGCAGAAGAAAGTCGTTCTGAGGGGACCATCGGCTTACGCTTGTATATGAAATACCTCACTGCTGGAGTTGGCTATTTCATGTTGTTTATCCTGGTGTTGCTCAACCTGCTAGCACAGGTACACCAATGTGTGAGCATTTGTTATTGCCACATTTTATGTGGTTGGTTATATTGGTTTGTTGAGCTTATGTCTTTCTGTTAATAGGCGTCCTATGTTCTTCAAGACTGGTGGCTCGCATACTGGTATGTATCTTCTTGGTGAAGGATTTAAAACAAATCAAATTGCAGTTTATTATAGCGTATTATAATTTCATTATAATATTGAACTTGATATGATGATTTTTAAGTAGGGGTGTGACGATGCACTCAGCTCACAATTCGATTCAAGATACTGACTTCACGATTCAAATTCCTTATTTTTTTTATTATTATTTCTGAAATCTAAACAATGCAAAACAGTCACATTTTCTTGAATATGTTTTTAAAAATAGTCCTCGGCAATTAAAAGAAATGACTAGAAATAGAGGTTCAAAGTTTGAAAATAAAATGTTCAATTGTTGCTTCACCATATGTTAATTTACCCGAAAAACCAAAGTGAAAACATTTTATTTCTGAAGAAAACAATTCAAAATAATGCGTACTTATTACATGTACGTAATGTGTATGGGTGCATGACGTATGATAGCACCCTCTGGTGTTCAAAAAAATGCAATTGACTATGATGGTGTAATAAACAGAACACATGCGCCATCAACCTGTATGATGCACATTGTGACATTCTTTCATCTGGATGCATCGTTACTCCTAGTGTTAAGTGAGGTTCCCAACTTAAGTTCTTAAGGGAACTCTTTAAGTCTCAAGTCAGTTTGATGGTACAAAATCAAAGGTCTGCCAACTGTTTAACAGGTGTAAAAACAGGACCAGATCAGATGCATTTTCAATATCAGACCTACCAATGTTAAGGTGATGGGGTGGCACAGTGGTCACATGCACTAAGCGTTTGACATGCGTTGTGTTGGATTTAGCTGCTTAAAGCGTATCAAAAGATTTCAGACAAGGACGCTGTTATTGACACAATGGTCGCTAGATGGTGCTTTTTGCACAAAGCAAATAGACTGGTTACTAGAACAACATGCTTTCATTCATCGCCTTGTTTTTTTGTTTATTTGGTTTATTTAAGGTTACATCAACACTAGGGTAAGTTTGTGAACCCTTTAGAATCTTTCTGCATAAATATGACCTAAAACATCATCAGAGTTTTGCACAAGTCCAAAAAGTAGATAAAGAGAACCCAGTTAAACAAATGAGACATAAATATTAAACTTGGTCATTTATTTATTGAGGAAAAAGTGAGTGGCAAAAGTTTGTGAACCTTTGCTTTCGGTGTGTTGATCAGTCCTGCACACCGGCTTGGACGAATTTTAGCCCATTCCTCCGTACAGAACAGCTTCATCTCTGGGATGTTGGTGGGTTTCCTCACATTAACTGCTCACTTCAGGTCCTTCCACAACATTTCGATTGGATTAAGATCAGGACTTTGACTTGGCCATTCCAAAACATTAACTTCATTCTTCTTTAAAAATTCTTTGGTAGAACGGCTTGTGTGCTTAGGGTCGTTGTCTTGCTGTATGACCCACCTTCTCTTGAGATTCAGTTCATGGACAGATGACGTTTTCCTTCAGAATTCTCTAATATAATTCAGAATTCATTGTTCCATCAATGATGGCATGCCGTCCTGGCCCAGATGCAGCAAAACAGGCCAAACCATGATACTACCACCACCATGTTTCACAGATGGGATAAGGTTCTTATGCTGGAATGCACTGTTTTTCTTTCTCCAAACATAATGCTTTTCTTCTATTTTAAGTTCTATTTTGAACTTAAAAATATTTTGAAAGATCCCTGTTCTTTAAATAAAACGGGGTGCCCACTTACACCTGATTGGCATCCCATTGATTGAAAACACCTGACTCTAATTTCACCTTCAAATTAACTGATAATTCTAGAGGTTCACATATTGCCACTCACTGATATGTAATATTGGATCATTTTCCTCAATAAATAAATGACCAAGTATGATATTTTTGTGTCATTTGTTTAACTGGGTTCTCTTTATCTACTTTTAGGACTTGTGTGAAAATCTGATGATGTTTTAGGTCATATTTATGCAGAAATATAGAAAATTCTAAAGGGTTCACAAACTTTCAAGCACCACTGTCTGTGTGTATATATCTGTGTATATATACTCAGTTCGGGCCAATTTACTGTAATCAATTAACCTAATGCATGTCTTTGGATTGTGGGAGGAAACCGGAGTACCTGGAGTAAACCCACTCAGGCATGGGGAGGACATTGTAAAAGTACATTGAGATTTTAGAGCAACATTAGCTGCCATCAAGACGACGTCTCTTCCAGGGACGTCCATGCATTTTTCGACAAGACAGTGCAAAACCACATGCTGCACACATTCCACATAACTGTGGAAGAAGGCAGTGCGGGTTCTAGACTGCCCTGCTTGTAGTTTTGATCGGACCCCAATATAGAACGTGTGGAGAGTTTGGATACGAAAAATGCGATAACTCGTACTGTTGCACATCTTAAGATGCATTTTCACGAATAATGTCACAAAATAACATCGGAAACACTTCATCACTTGGTATCCTCACTGCCAAAACGTCTTTTAAGTGTTGTGAGAAGGAGCGGCAACGTTATAAAATAGTAAATGCTTTACCGTCTCAGCATTGTTTTTTAGAATGTGTTGTAGGCCTGAAATGCGGGAATGGATGATTATACCTGAAATATCTCAGGTTCATACTGTCTGCAATGAAACAAGTTTTTTGTTTTTTACTTTTTCTTTACTGTCCCAGCTTTTGCGGATTTGGGGTTGTGAATGACATGACTTAACAGGAATTAGGGAAATGCATGGTTTGTTTTATGTTTTTTTGCTGGGATATATACAGTAATGATGTTCTCTTTAGGATTGTTCAGTGACCACCTGATCTGATTTCACAGGGCTAAAGAACAGGAGAAGCTAGATTTGGCTAACGTCAACCTGACTAATGGCACCAACAGCCCAAATCAGAATGTTACTCAAGAGCTCTCCCTCGAATTTTATTTGGGCGTTTATGCAGGTACACATACTAGCATGTCTACTCCATACTTCATTCATTCATTCATTCATTCATTCATTCAGTTTTATAGCCGCTTAATCTAGTACAAAGTTGCAGGGAGCCGGGGCCTAACTGGCAGCACAGGATGCAAGGTGGGAACTAACCCTAGTCAGAGCGCCATTCCATCTCGGGGCACACGCATGTATGCACAGATCTACAGTACTGTGCAAAAGTCTCAGGCTACCATTAGATCAATTATGTCATTGTTTAAGCAATTGTATAGTGACCACATATAATTATTTCTCATTCTCTTTATTACAACACAAGTGTGCTTTATTACCGAAATCTTGCACTTGAGCAATAGCAGTATCTGGCCGCTTCATCGGGATGCCAGGTTAATCCTTCTACAGTCTGAAGAAGCTTGATCAGGAATTGTCTTTTTGGAAGCCAAGAAATTTTTCAGAAGGAGAACAGGGTGAAAAGGCTAAGATGTGCTAAAGCTCACAAACATTGTGGAATGAAGATCAGTGGAAGAGCATTACGCAAAGATGCATCCAAGTTTGAAATTTTTGGGTCAAGCTTGGGTTTATTTTTATAGCGCTTTTTACAATGGAGAATTGTCTCAAAGCAGCTTTACAATTTTAGTTGATCTTCTAATATCTAGGGCCATTGCCAAATTGAGTGAGCCTAGGGCCACAGAGGTTTTAAGGAAGAAACCTTGGGAGGACCATGGTCCAGTCGTTGACAAAATGTCCTATATGGTCATTATACAATTTACTAAAACAATAAATCTAATGGTGGCCTAAGACTTTTGCACAGTATACACAGAGATACTTCAGTGGCACCAGCTGACTTGACGCATGTCTTTAAAATGTGGGAGGAAGCCGGAGTAACCGGAGGAAACCCACACAGACGTGGCAAGAACCTACAAACTCCATGCCTGTGGAGTCAGGGCCGGGAATCGAACCGGAAATCTCTGGAGCTGTGAGGCAACAGCACTGACCACTGCGCCACCGTACCGCCCCTGCATACACAATGAAACATCAATCCATCAATGTATCTGTTTCTGTTCTCCTTTCATGTTGGTAACAGCAGTTCTCCTGTTTATTCTCATCAGGGTTGACAGTGGCCACTCTGGTGTTCAGCTTTGCACGCAGTCTGATTATGTTTAATGCTCTGGTGCGTTCTGCTCAGACGCTCCATAACCGCATGTTCAACTGTATCCTCAAGACACCTGTCCGCTTCTTTGACATAAACCCTATTGGTAAGTTTGCCAGTCATAAATGTTTTTGTTTTTTCTTTAATGTGAATGTCTGATATACTGGAGTTATTACATTTAATGCCCAGAAGGGAGCAGCAGAGTGCAGGCAATATTTTTTTTTCTCTCAAGAGCAATAGTGCATTTAAGACATGCCTGTATTTGCCAAGCACTTATAATACCTGTCATAACGTATATTTGCACTTTATTTGGTATCATTCAGGTATTATATGGCTGAATATATTAATTCCACTCTATTATATGCTGGTATTATATATTATATATTCTGTGTTGTTTGTAATACTGTCTCTCAATGCATTTTTGGTTTCCTTCAAACAAAAGTGTCAGGTCATCATTCCATCCTCTTAAGTGTTTTTCCCCTATAGTACTATTTTTTATAATCATTGTTAATTTATATAAATAAAAAATCAGGCAGCATTAGAGATGCTGTGTAGATGGTAGCGTTCTGCTTGTGTTTTCAGTGGTATTTCTGATGCATTTACATATCATTTGCATGCAGTTTTCTTATGGAAAATACCCCTTATATTTACATTACAGTAGCGTAAAAAGTCTATGTGGCTGTAGTAACGTCTGGACAATGTTCATTACGGTCAATGTCCGGTTTCGCGGAATGTAATGTGGCGTTAAACAGCACATACTTGTAGTTTGATCTCAATCTAGAGCCATTCTGCACAGAAGAGTAAGGGAAATATAAAGCAAGACTTCTGACTACAAATAGCATTTATAGGTTGTGATTGGCTGTGATAATAAATAGTAGCTGACATTATGCCCACAGAGTTTTTTTTTGTTTTGTTTTGTTTTTTTTGTATGGCAAATAAGCAGTAATGGGTACACTTGCAGAGTGCTGTCATCTAACGTGAACTTCTTTACATTTGAAAATCAACAAAACACGTTATTTAAGATAAACTGAGAGCGATACAGATCAGAGTTGTTAATTACATATGTCTGTACTTTTTTGTCTTTTTTGTTTCATTTTAAGCAACTGCAACTTGATTTCAGTACAAAAACTGCAAATTAGTTGCAGCTCTGTAATCTATCAAGTCTTCATTTCTTATCCATAGTGGAGTGGCAGAATGAAAAACAACCTGAGTTAATCTGGTCTTAATTGTTCATCTTAAGGATAGATTTTGCACAGGGCATTAGCTCACAGTGGAACAGTTTCAGTGACTGGCCACTGGGAAATGTTTGGATTAACGCATCACAGGCAGGCTTGTAAGCTTTTTGAAGAAGGAAAACACTTGGCTGGCTTCCCCAGATACACAGAAACTGGATGGCAGGCCAATCCTATTCTCTTCTTATCTGTGTGAACTGAGGTCATGGATCAATAAGCATTCTTCGGAAAATCTGAACGTGGAGCTGTAGAAAGCATTTGTAAGGCTATGATGGGTTCATTAATGTGTCTTATTGTTTAGGGTTGTCTAGATAAGATTTTATTTATGAGCAGTTACATGATTGTACTTGACCTAGTGTACCCACACGAAGATCATAATGCTATGCTGAAAGCCTGAACCCGTTGCCCTTTATGTAAAACATGAAATGTAACAATAAAAAGTAAATATATACGCACACACTAAGACAATCATCGCACTGACTCTATCTATCTATCTATCTATCTATCTATTTTTTTATAT
>JAJAGP010000706.1:59929-139658 GCA_025084515.1 Ancistrus triradiatus | reverse complement strand
TATATATATATATATATATATACATACACACACACACACACACACACACACACACACACACACACACACACGCACGCATATATATATATATATATATATATATATATATGTGTATTTTTGCATGTAGACATGCTCAAGATGACGTGCTGAGGTTCAAACAGATGATCAAAATGGGGAAGAGAGGTGATTTAAGCAATTTTGAATGTGAAATGGTTGTTATTATTCTTTTTGAAACTGCTGATCTACTGTGGTTTTCACAGCTAGCCATCTCTTAGCTTTAGAGACAATGGTGCGAAAAAGAGAAAATGTCCAGTGATCGGTAGTCCTCTGTGTGAACATGCCTGAGGTCAGAGGAGAATGGCCAGGTTCAGTTCGAGCTGATGGGAAGGCAACAGTGAATCGAATAACCTTTTGTTACAACCAAGGTATGCAGAAGAGCTTCTTTGAATGTACAACACATCAAACCATGAAGCAGATGAGCTACAGCAGCAGCGGCAGACCACACCGGCTGCAGCTGCTGTCAGCTAAGAAACTGAGACTGCAATTCACATAGACTTACCAAAATTAGAAAGCGGAATGAAAAAACGTTGCCTGGTCTGACGAGTGTCAATTTCTGCTGTGACATTCAGATGGTAAAGTCAGAATTTGGAGTAAACAACATGAAAGCATGGATCCGTCCTGCCCTGTATCATTGTTTCAGGCTGGTGCTTTTGGTGTAATGGTGTGGGGGAGATTTTCTTTGCACAGTTGGAGTCTCTTAATACCAACTGGGCGTCAATTAAACACCACAGCCTACCTGAGTATTGTTGCTGACCATGTCCATCCCTTTATGATCACAGTGTATCATCTTCTGACAGCTACATCCAGCTGAATAATGCACCATGTCACAAAGCTCAAAGCATCTCAAACTGGTTTCTTGAACATGACAGTGAGGACACTGCACTCAAATAGCCTCAACATTCACCAGCTCTCAATCCTATAGAGCACCTTTGGAATGTGGTGGAATGGGAGATTGGCATCTTGGAGGAACCGCTGACACATCTGCTGCAACTGCGTGATGCTATCATGTCAATATGGACCAAAATCTCTGAGGAATGTTTATAGCACTTTGCTGAATCTATGCAACAAAGATTTAAGGCAGTTCTGAAATCAAAAGCAGGGTCCAACCCAGTACTTGCGAGGTGTACCTAATAAAATGGCTTGTGAGTTTCGCTATGATCTATTAAGAGAATATGCAATTTATTTAAAAACAACGGGTGATGTTCCTAGAAAGAAAGGATCTGGAAGGCCCAAAGCCTCTTCAACCAAATGCTGAAATGTACAGTTCTCAAAGACCGAAAAAAAGTGTTCAAAAACTGTCAGCTGAATCCAAGACCTCAGAAAATGAGCTTCTTGAAAAGAACGATAACCAGAAGGTTGTTTAAATGCAGGTTTGGGGTCTAGAACATAACATAAAAACAAAAAACATTTGTGGCAGAATATGGAATTTGGATTGAGTGGTTCAGCAGAGTTATGTGGACTGATTAATTACGATGAGTTTAATGCTAACGGTCCAGAGAGGTACCTTTTTGAAGATCTGGTGAGAGAAACAACAGTGATTGCATCTCTACTACCATTAAGCATGGAGGTAGAGTTGTCCTGGTGAGGGGAGCTTTTTCAGCTCCTGGTTCTTGTGAGCTGCTTCACTGTGAAAAGGGCAAATTGGAGTACAGGAAAATGTTGCAGAAACGTTTGCTTCCCATAACTGTAAAGTTGTTTTCTAAAGAGAAGCAATCACATGTTTTTTAGCAATTAAAGTGATATGCAATATCTTTATTGGTTTGAAGCCATTGGTAGGTCATTCTTGTAATACATATAGATTCTGAACAGGTGCAGTATTTATATTTTTAATGTAATAATGGAAAATCAGTGTTTTACTTAACCATTGCATGTATATACCAGACAACTATTTAAATACAATAATAAAAGCCATACCAATATATTATGTTTTAAATATTACTGGAATATGGTTTTCCTAGTGGTTTATTTGCTCCTGTCTACTTATGGATATTGGGCCTAATAGAAACCTTTTTTCAGAGTTAATACTGGCACATTAGAGTATTCCAGTTCAATTACTTTATATAGTGCAAAGCAGCTCTCATGCTCAAGGCAACAACTCATAAATCCTGTTGGAATTTTTATCTTATTAGACATGCTTGTTGAGATGTATCCAATTAAGATTTTTTGGTGAATAAATACTAAACTTGCCCAGTAAAAATGTAGAGGGTATATAGCAAGTTTTAAGCATATATATAATATATATAATATATATAATATATATAATATGTATAAGAACATTTTCTTCCCTCTGTTGTTGAATTGACATCATATTCTCTACATGAGAACTTTGGCTTCACCTGTAATGTTTGATCATATCTGCTAATGGCTTTAATAGTCACTCAGGACATGGGTGTTTGCTATAATGGGGACTATGGCTTCCATTTACAGGACAATGGCAGTTCATGTGACTAGTTATTTCATTTTCTGAAAGGAAAATGGCTGTGCCTGCAATTCGGTGTTTTCCAGATGATTTGCTGCTCTTTTTGGTTAGCTTATCAAGTTGTTCCTGTTGATAATGTGAGCAGAGGAACTTTTTACATCTCTTTTTTTCCATATCTCAATAGCCTTACTGCTTTATGGTTGTTGAGAACACCATCAGAGCCCCTTACTTTGCTTGTTTAAGTAGCAACAGTTGTACAGGGTTACAGTCTGATTGAGAGGTTCTCAAACATTATCCATTAATCTGAAATAAAGTTTGTGTAAATTATATAGGGTTAGGGTTTGACTATATTGCCCCTCTATATGGCAGCCAATTCAGTGTTGGCCACAAGTGTTTGCTTCAGCCAATATATTAGCTTTTTGGTTTTATCTCAGTTTGTGAACACACAGGTGTTGAAAGCGTGTGCACAGATGTGTTTTCTTGCAGAAATACCGTCCGATCCCTCATATGTGTAATTACATTAATTGTCGAAGATGAATAGCTGTTGACAATTTATGTTGTGTACTATGACTGTTCATTGTGTTGTTTGCTGTCCATTCAAATGAACTATCTGAGAATCAGATAAATGGCCGGTGCTGCAAAAGGTGTTCGTCGTTGCGTGACAGACAGATTTGTGACATTTAACTGAAAACATGTTGTGCATTGCTTTTGTTAGCCTGTTGAGAAGTACACTTAGTTTCTTGGTATTTATTCAATAACTGAAGGTTAATCAGATTGTTTTGATAGTTGATTGGTGATTTTACCAGTTTTGAGATAATTAAACATAATAGTGTGAATCCATTTTTGACTTACCTGATTGTTCCATACAATATGTATCATGGTCTATAAAATGTATTTATTTTTCTCCTACAGGACGAATTCTTAATCGGTTCTCCAAAGATATTGGTCATGTAGACTCCCTACTGCCCTTGACATTTGTGGAATTTATCCAAGTAAGTGTACATGTGTATGTGTGTAGTTTTGTTTTCCTATACCTGTGAGAAGCAAACGTCCCCACAATGTTGGGAAGACTTTGCAATTTTGACTTGAGGATTGCTTTGCCTCACTTCTTTAATTGCTTTTTGACAAAAATGAAAAAGCAAGAGCCAAAAGATTGTTACTGAGGTTAAGGTTAGGGGTAGGTGTATTATTAATTAACTACAGTAAGTTGTGTCAATGGCAAGTCCTTACAGGTCTAGTGAGGTGTGTGTGTGTGTGTGTGTGTGTGTGTGTGTGTGTGTGTGTGTGTGTACCCTATCTTGCTATACTTGTGAGCGCCAAACGTCCCTACAATGGAATTTTGACTAGTGAGGACTCTGACTAGTGAGGTCCACTGGTCCTCACTACTTTACTTGCTCTCTTACAGAAATGGTGACACTTATTTGTAATCTAAAAATGCCAAAATACTTGCTTTAGGTTACTGAAGTTAGGTGTAGGTGTAGCATTAATTAGCTGCAGTAATGTGTCATAGTCATTCATGTCAATGGAAAGTCCTCACAAGAATAGCTGTGTGTGTGTGTGTGTGTGTGTGTTTGGGGAGGGGCTATTAACTGACTGCCATACTAAATTACCGGTCAATGACCAAACACAGGAAAGAATATCTTGCTCACTCGTTTTCGCAGTTTGGCCACCGTCGATTGGCTTTTTCCCCTGGCAACAGGGAATATGGTCACTTTGTGTGTAAGACAAATGTCACTTCATGTCCACAAAGTGCCATTGTCTGATGCTTGACAGACAGCATAATAGTCTTCCATTAAAGCACTTTTCATTTTGTCAGGAAGGGGAACCCTTTCCTTTCTCTTGTGCTGGCAGGCACAATGAAAAGACTTTGCCATCTTGACTATTGTCACTCATTTTGTTCAGGGGCCTTTCCCAGTGTCTGCTTCTTAGTATTATACCCATTTTCTACAAAGACACGCAGCCTATAGACAATGACTAAAGCCATCTAGCTGTCCTTGTAGGTGGAAGGGCTTAAACTCTGTGCATAGACCCAGTTACTCTGAATGCCTGAGCCCACCTCTTGAAATGTGTATTCATTCTTTGCCCTTTGTCATTCATTTTGTCAAAAGATTGATCCTTGTCTTGGTTCAGTGGGTGCTACTAAGAAACATCCTGACACCTGTATCTGTGCCACCCAGAGTTTCTGTGTTTTGTGTTGCCCCATTAGCAGTGGGTAGTTGCATTACAAGGTACTGCAAAATTATTACAAATATGAAAATGATCAGAATGCAAAACCGGATCGATGGTCCACTAAAACATCTTGTGTGCACTTGTGATCGGTCGATTAATCAGGCCGAATGATGCATTTTGAAATAATTGGCATTGGCCAATATCTGTGCTCACGACACCGATATGCAAAAATAGTGGAGAAAATGCAGAGAAACTTTGTTTTGGTGGGGCCATTTATGAGAAATGAAGATTTCCAGCATTATATCTTGCTGCTCTTAACTGGAACTATGATTTATTTTAGTATATAATATTTATTAACTTATTAATAATCATTTTATAAATTTTAAAAATGGAGTGCAAACAGAGACCGTGCATTTATAGCTTAAATATCTTAAGCTTAAGTTCAGGAATTTAGTGTCAATTATTATCATTAGTTTTATCAGTTGCAAAAAAAGGTGAATATCAGCATTATAGGTCAGCCATCGGTCACCTTGCTCTCTAAATATGGGCATTGGCATTTAAAAGGGTCATATCAGTCGACCACTAGTGTGTACCCAGTGTGCCAGCGAGCACTTGGCTTTGTGCACCCTTCCTAAACAGCTTGTTACTGTGAAATATAACAGCAGATTTTAAAACTTCAGCTAAATTGCAGGGCATTTTCACTTTTACTAAATTATAGTTCTGAAACTGTGATATGTGGGTACAGCATTCTTCTCACGTGGCAGCCGTGTGCTTTCTGTCTTTTGAAACATTTTCATTTTAGGCCTGGGACGTTAAATTGTATTTTTATAGGTGTATATGTTTTTTAAAGTCCATTACCAGATATGTGCAGGCCAACATCCAATCTGTCACTTGTGAAAATGGGTTACCATGTGTTCCATGGTTATGTATTTATATTTATATGAGCAGCAAGAGGTCCCTAGAGATTGATCATAATAATATTTATAAAGGCTGACACTTTAAGGATAGTTTTTGCCCATTTTCTCGAAGTGTGACACTACTTAGTGTGACAGTACTTACTGAAGCTTCTTGTGGTCCCCATCATACTGAGAGTTCAACTACCATCAGCAAAAGTCAAGAGAGAAATGTTTCAATTTGTGGTGCATTCAGTTATATTATACTAGAGATTGCTCTCATGTCCAGTCTGTTGACTTGATTACATGTTATGGGAAGGAAGAAGAAGTTGGAGCCTTAAGAACCATAAACCATGGGATTTGTGTTTATTATACGGCAACCAACAGAAAGTGCCGAGTCATGGCAAAATTGACTGTGGTGCTGCACAGCTAGTCCTGAAGTGGCTGTGGGTGAAAGCTGTAACACTAAAATGCTGTTCAACATACTTTTAACAACTCAACAGTTAACCACCATGACAAAGAGCTTATACAGTATCTCCCTGTAGGTGTTTTTGCAAATTGTAGGTGTTGTCGCTGTGGCTGCTTCTGTCATCCCTTGGATTCTGATCCCAGTGCTGCCCCTCCTGATAACCTTCCTATTCCTACGACGCTACTTCCTTCAAACGTCACGTGATGTTAAAAGACTGGAATCTACTAGTGAGTGTCTATAACATTATCTGCATATTGGTTCAAACCTTGCTAAACCCTGCTACTCCAGGTATCTGAATTCCCACTGTAATGTAAAATGCGTTTTAATTCCCCAACCTTATCAAACCACTAACCCATTGTAATCACTAATTGGGATATAATTGAAGTATATGGTGTTGTGAATGGTTTCTTGTCTTATGTCCTTAATTAAGAGGCAGTAGTTGGGCATTAAGCACCATGCTTATGCTGTGAGACAGTAAAGAACGGGAACAGTATGGTGGTACAGGACCCTGTTCATTACGACTCTGCCACCAACCTGAAAGTCCCTGTGCAGCTATACTCCTGGCAAAAATTATGGAATCATCACACATGGAAGTTGTTCAACCAGCTGTTTTTTAATTATTATTTGTTTGTTTTTTTACTTTGTAGCAAATGAACAACTAACAGATATGTTTTGTTTAATAGCTGAACATTCTGGCTTCATGATGCACATGTCAAACTAATTACATTATATATTTTTAACGGACACATTTTTTCCACATCAAGTAGAGTAGGAATCATCAATCGAAATTGCTCCTCCTCTTTGGACTTTTATGATGGCCTGAATTCAAGCCTTCACTAATGAGAAACAGTATTCTACATCAACCAAGTTCCAACTTTCTCGAATAGCGGTGGACAGATCAGCTTTGCAGGATAGAACCTTGTGTACCAATTTTTTTATTTTTTATTTCCAGACTGATTGCTTGTCTTTTCATTGAGTTGTTATACCTTTCCTGATTCAAAAAAGATTTAATACTCTGTGACAAGATACATTATCGTGCTGAAAAGTGACGAAACCTGTTTATCGATTAAATGAGAGAACTGTCCACAATTTCAGTGCATACCTGTGTATTGACTGTTGAGGTCGTGATTGCCATCTGCCCGGGTCATTTACCCAGATGCAACCCAATATCATAAATTAGTGCGAAAGTTTTTCTCCGGGCAGTCATCATTATGTGTTGTATTAGAATAGCAGAAGAAGTGTTGAAGTTCCAGCATCATCTCCATGCCCAGTTTGTGATTCATCACTGAATATCACTTTCATCCAGTCACCCACACTCCATGATTGCTTCTGTGCAGTAACTTTTCCCTTTCTGTTTAGATGTTAGTGCTGGTTTTTGTTGGCTTTTTTATGTCACGTCCCTTTCATTTAGATAATTTCTTAAAGTTCTTTCACAAAAAGGACTCCTGTTCCTGCCCTTTCATTTGTTTTGTTGTGCATTTTGTGTTCAATGAACATTGCTTTGAGTTTTGTCCTAGCACTTTGATGTCTCTACTGGACTACCTGTATGTTTTCCTTTTATAACCTTCCTATTTTGTTGACTGGAAACAACCACATTTTGTGTTGGATTTCCTTACTGAAGGAGTTTTAGAATTTTTTAGATTTGTTTTTTTTTAAATCGACAGCTCTTTTGGTGGGCCAACAGGTCGTTATGGTCTGTAAGCACTCCCTTTTTAACTGCAAACTAATTTGTATTTCTAGACTCATTTGTTTTAGAAATGGAAATTACAAGGTGATTTTTTTTTTTCTCTCTGCTTTATCTGGAAAATGCTATAAATTAAAATAATATACTTTATTTGAGGTATGCACAGTGAAGCCAGAATGTTCACCTATTAAGCAAATATTGTTTGGTGTCATATCAGTGATTTGTTTATTTGCTACAAAGATAAAAAGCTAGGTGCACATCCCAAAAGTGTGGTGTTTTCCATAATTTTTGCTTAGTATTAACATAATTGAAAGTAGATGATTAGAGCAATTTTGAACACACAGGATCCAGATAGAGATTTTCCCATAAGAAATGATGAAAGAACGCTCCTGTTATATGAATATTTGTTATTCAAACCATTTCCTTGAACAATGTACATGTGGTTAGCAATGTTAAATTTTATAGTCTCATACAGTGGTGCTTGAAATAAGCCTTTAGAAATTTCTCTGTTTCTGCAAAAATATGACCTAATACATCATGAGGTTTTCGCTCAAGTCCTAAATGTAGATAAAGAGAACCAATTAAAGAGGTGAAATAAACGTATTCTGCCCCAAATCAGAAAAAGTTGGGTCAGTATGGAAAATGCAAATGAACCCAGGATATTTCAGGTTTTTTCTGGTCATCTTGATTTCATTTGTTATATAAACATCCATTTCTGCATTTCAAGCGTGCAACAAATTCCAAAACAATTTGGTACAAAAGCAGCATCCACAAAATCCCGAGTCTTTGAGGAACAAAGTTGGATAGAGGAGCTCCAGTTTATCAACAGTTGTGTGGGAAAATGATTGAAATGCTTAAAAACAAAGTTCCTCAAATACAGACTGAAAGGTATTTCCGTATTTCAGTTTTCTCTGTTTTGAGTTGTCTTGTTGATAAATGCATGGACGTCCCTGCAAAAGATGTCATCTTGAAGGAATTAATGTTGCTTTAAAATCTCAGTGTACTTTTCTTTATTAATGCTGCCATCACGTACCTGAAAATGACCTTTGCCAAGGGCACTGACCCAACCCCATACCACAACAGAGCTTGGCGTTTGAGCTGATAATAGTCTTGATAAAGGTTTGATAAAGTAATCCCTTGCCTATGTGTCTCTATCAGCTTTTGATAACTATTGGCTCTTGATGCAGTGCCATCTGATGGGTTGGCGATCACACCACTTCAATTTAGGCTTGTGCCCTTGCCCTTTGCACACTGAAGTTCTTCCAGATTCCTTGAATTGTTTAATCATGTCCTGTAAATCCCTTCCAGTATTTCTTAGAGGAACATTGTTTTTAAACATTCAATAACTTTCTCACATGTTCATTGATGAACTGGAGACCTTTGCTCCCCACAAACACTGCCTTTTGTGGATGCAGCTTTTGTGCCAAATCATGGTTATGATCACCCGTCGTCATCACCTGCTTGAAATCACTTTTATTTTATTTTATTTTTTTTATGTCACTAGCCCTACATTACCACTGTCCCAACTTTATTTGGAATGTGTTGCTGGCCTGAAGTGCAGGAATGGATGTTTTTTAACAAATGAAATGAAGTTGACCAGACAAAACATGAAATATCTCAGGTTCATATTGTCTACAAAGAAATACAATTCAAAGTAAATAAACATGTAAATGAACACAATGTAAGGAAGACTGCAATTTTTTATGTGCGTTTTCCATATCGTTCCAGAACTACTACTATTTGTTTCTATTTGTATTGTTCTATTACTACTTATGTAAATCTATGTAATTCGAAGTGGCAAAAGTATGTGAACCTCTAGGATTAGCAGTTAATTTGAAAGTGAAACCAATCAGATGAGTGGGCATCCTCTCATATTTATGGAATGTATATCTATCAATGTCTGATCTTTACAACATGTTTGTGAACTGTGTATTATGGCATAAACATAGGAGATTTCTATTTTTCTAATCCTCTGACAAAGAGTTGTTGCTCAGACTGGAAAATGTTACAAAACCTCAATTTTTTTTTTTTGTACGTCACAAGAGCAAGGTGTAATAATAGTCAGGTCACAAATTATTGAGAGTAATTTCTAAGCAATTAAAGGCCTTTTTCACAGTTGCTAATTTTAACGTTCTTGAGTACACCATCAGGAGATCCCTGAACAAAAATGGTGCCGATGACGATTGACAGAGTAGCAAGGAGAAGGCCACTAGTCTCTAAAAGAACATTGCTGACCCTCTGCAGTTTGCCCAGGGTTACATGGACAAGCCAAAATGTATACCAAAAAAACATTTTGTGGACATATGAGACGAATACTTTTTTTATTTTTTTATTTTTTATTTTTTTTGGTTATATCTGGAGAATGGAAAATTCCAGTATAAGTATCTTATCCCATCTGAGATGCATGTTGGTGGTATATCATGGTTTGGGTCTGTTTTGCTGCATCTGGGTCAGGGAGACTCATTATTATTGCTGGAACAATTTAATTTGAATTATAACTGGAAATTCTGACAGAAAATGCCAGGACATTTCAGTCCATGAACTGAATCTCAAGAGTACATCGTTCGTGCAGCAAAACAACAGCCCGAAGCACACAAGTTGATCTAATGAAGAATGGTTAAAGAAGAATAAAGTAAATTCTTTGGAATGGCCAAGCCAAAATCCTGACCTCAATCCAATAGAAATGTTGTGGAAGGACCTGAAGTTGTGCAGAAATCTGTGCCTTACAGAGAAATGAGCTAATATTCCTCCAAGCTATGCATCTACTTTTAGTAGTTGTATGAAAATCGAATGGTGTTGGGTAATACTTGTGCAGAAATACAGAACATTGCGAAGCTTTTTAACTTTCAAGCACCACTGTATTATATGAGCTGATATCCAACAGGATTAGCAGTGTTCCAGCAGAATAAGTGCATGTCTGGGTTTTTTTTTTTTTTTTTTTTTTTTTTTTTTTTTTACATTCTAGCTCGAAGCCCTGTTTTCTCTCACTTATCCTCTACACTGCAAGGCCTTTGGACTATTCGTGCCTTCAAGGCCGAGAAAAGGTTCCAAAATACCTTTGATTCCCATCAAGATCTGCACTCGGGTAGGTGTGCCTTCTGTATATAGCACAATCTTTTATTCTACAGCTTTTGTGTTTACTTTAAACGATAATATTTACATTTTTAATTTGGGCACATATAGAGGCTTGGTTTTTGTTCCTGACCACATCGCGCTGGTTCGCTGTGCGTCTGGATGGGATGTGTGCTGTGTTTGTGACCGTCATTGCCTTTGGATGCCTTTTGCTGAGAAACAGTGAGAAATCGTATATACAATCCATACAAGTCCTTTTTAGTACAGGTATGTGCCGTTTAACCACCGAGATCTTAAACATTATAATAAATTATAATAGGAAATAAAAATCTGTCTTTTAACCCTGAATGTCGTGACCATAAACAGCTGGTCACTTCAGATCCACCAGCAGAGAAGTGAGTTTGAGTGGAAGTCTGTTTGGCTGGGCAATTGATAAAATATTATAATAAGCAGAACTGACATTCACAACCATTAATAGACGTAATCTTGCCCATGTCAATCATGTCTTTTTTTTGTTTTGTTTAGACTTCTCTTAATACGTTCCCCACTCTGTGCTCATGTTCTGTCCCCTTAAAACTTCACCCCATCCAGTCAACCACATGGAAGCAACATGGAGGAGAACTCGAGCACCGAGCAGCTTGTGTGAATGAAAAATGCAGTGTCCATTGTTTGGACACATTTTGGCTTTAGAGAAGATGACACTGCATAAATAACATAAGCATTCACAAACGCTACACAATATGAACAGGATTCAAGAGGGAAAGAAATAACAGACAACATTTCCTATTACATCACAAAGGATGATTTCATTTGGTTGAAATATTCAGTAAATAACCATGAATAGTTCATCTGCATTTCCTCCAGTTACTTTAAAATGTAATTTCTCATTTTTAAAATCCCATTTTTACCAATATTTACAGTACAAACCTTGTCAACAAAACCAACAATGAAATCGTTATTAATTGTAATTGAGGTAAACTGTTTGTTTAATCGTGATATTGATTTGAGGTCACATCGCCCAGCACTATAAGTCTGTAATTCGTGAATGTAACTACCTTACTGGCTGTGTGCTTGATTTGCTTTAGATTTGTGCAAGTTATTTGTGTTTGTGTGTATGACTTTCTGCTACTCATTTATTTCAAGAGGTAAATGGCGTTTGTAAGTGTATGTGCCTGACCTGTTGTAAGTAGTACTCCTTTGTTTATTCCCTACTACCTGTATATTCTCTCTAACCTATAACTATATAAACTGGTTCACATTCAATCGTTGAGTCTCTGTGTAATGTTGTAAGTAATGCGTCTTTCAATGCATATTTGGGTTCTGTCAAACAAAAGTATCAGGTCTTTTATACCATGGTCTTACGGCTTTCCCCTACACAGTGGTGTAAAGGTACATTAGTGTATTTTCTATAATTATTGTGTAATGCTCTGTAGATGGCAGGTTCACTTTTTTGTTTTCAGTGGCATCTGACACATTTACATATCGTTTGCATGCAGATGTCTTGTGAAAATACCCTTTATGTTTACATTACAGTAGCATTAGAAGACTATGTGACTATGGTAATGTTCGGTCAACATCCATTTCAAACAACGTCCTCTTTCATAGGATGTAATGCGGTCACTAATCGGCACATATCTGTAGTTGGCTACTAGCGTAACTGAGTCTTCTGCCTTCATGTTGATCATGCCTCTGTCGTCGTGTTTGTACCAGGTTTGGAGGCAGGTGCTGTGGGTCTGACTTTGTCCTATGCTGTCACACTGATGGGTATGTTCCAGTGGGGTGTCAGGCAGAGCGCTGAAGTTGAGAATTTGGTAAGAGTTGCTTTTTCAGCAGCAGCTGATGGAATCTACACAGATAAATAGATTATATCTCTATGTAATAGACTAAAAGTGTCAGTATAACCCATAAAACACAGATGGGATTTTTTTGTGTGCACGCGGTTTAGATGACATCGGTGGAAAGAGTGGTGGAATACTCAGAGCTTGAGAACGAAGCACCATGGAAAACACAGAAGCGACCTCCTCCAGAATGGCCAAGCCACGGACTGATAACTTTTGACCAGGTCAATTTCTCCTACAGTCCCAATGGACCTGTAGTGCTCAAAAACTTGACAGCCATGTTCAGACCAAAGGAGAAGGTAATTTTAAATACTTGTGTCTATCTAATTATACACATGGTCAGCACAACATTTCCATGTTCCCTTGATTCACATATGGACAGCACATCCTCAATCTTATTGGATATACTTAGAGCAAAGGGAGAAGTAAAAAGCTTAAATATAAATAATGAATATGAGTCAGTTATTAAAGTATGACCCCAAATCAGAAAAAGTTGGGACAGTATGGAAAATGTAAATTTAAAAAAATGCATTGTTTCTCAGATTTACTTTGACTTTAATTTAACTGTAGACCGTATGAACCAAAAATATATTCATGTTTTGTCTGGTCAACTTCATTTCATTTGTTAATAAACATCCATCCCAGCACTTCAGGCCAGCAACACATTCCAAAAAAACAGGACAATTTAGGTCTAGTAATGAGGTAAAAAAAATAATAAAAAAGGATGTGATTTGCAAACAGGGGATTGTAATCATGATTTGGTACAAAAACAGTATCCACAAAAGGTTGAGTCTTTGAGGAGTAAAGATGGGCAGAGGATCTCCAGTTTATCAGCAAATGTGTAAGAAAATTTACTGAAATGTTTTAAGACAATGTTCCTCAAAGAAAGACTGAAGGGGATTTAGCAATTTCAGTCTTTTCTGATTTAGCTTGCTTTGCATTGTCTTGTTGAAAAATGCACGGACGTCCCTGTGGAAGATGTCTTGAAGGCAGCTTATGTTGCTCTGCGTTAATCCTGCCATCACAGAACTGAAAATGACCTTTGGTAAGGGCTCTGACACAACCCCATACCATGACCGAGCCTGGCTTTTGAACTTGTTGCTGATAACAGTCTGGATTGTCCTTTGGTCCAGAACACATGGCATAGATTTTTTCCGAGAAAGATCTGGAATAGTGATTGGTCTGACCACAATACACGTTCCACTGTGTGATGGTTTATCCCTGATGCCTCCAAGCCCAGAGAACTCGACTCTGTTTCAAGGCATGGTGAATATAAGGCTTGTTTTTTTTGTACAGTAATGTTTTAAGTGGCATTTGTGAATGTAACTCTGTACTGTAGTGCTTGACAAAGGTTTGATGAAGTAATTCCTTGCCCATGTGTTTCTGTCATTGATGAATGAAGGTTGTTGATGCCGTGCCATTTGAGGGGTCAGAGATCACAGATTTTCAGTTTAGGCTTGTGTCTTTGCCCTTTATGCACTGAATTTCTTCCAGATTCCTTGGGTTGTTTAATGGTATTATGAGAAATATGCAAATCCCTTCCAATATTTCTCTGAGGAACATTGCTTTTCATTTCATTTTCTCATTCATTTGTTGACAAACTGGAGATTCTCTGCCCATCATTACTCCTCAAAGACTCAAACATTTGTGGATACTGCTTTTGTTCCAAGTCATGATTATAATCACATCATTATTTAGGTTTTTTTAACCTCATTACTAGACCCAAATTTCCCCTGTCCTAACTTCTTTTGGAATGAGTTGCAGGCCTGAAATGCAGGAATGGATGTTCATTAACAAATGAAATGAAACTGATTAGAAAAAAACATGAAATATCTCCGGTTCATACTGTTAAAAATAAAAGTCAAAGTAAATGTAAGAAACACTGCATTTTTTTTTATTTGCATTTTCCATACTGTCCCAATTTTTTCTGATTTAGGGGTTGTAGAATGGCACCATTGCAAATAAACGTAGTAGTGTAGAAACTGCATCAACATATCCTGGTTTGCAGTGGAGTTTGTTTATTTATTTTAACAGTTTATTTTAAAAATACATTCGATTTATTTGGCTCACGACAGCAACTGGAATAAGAGTGAAGCAATGTTGTATTTGTAAATGGTAGTTTTGTATCTTTGCTGACCGAACACTGTGCTCTTTTATTGAATATTAAATTGTGTGTCTATGAGCCAAAATCTGTTAAGTTGCATAATCTCCTGCAAAGGAAGTTCAGTTGTGATGTTCAGTTAAATTGTATTTTAGTGTCATACAAAAACCCCAAAAGAATGTTAGATTTGCTAAAGAAAGAAAGGTGTGACCTATTTTGGCTCCTTTTGGTATTTGTATCTGTTCTCATGTGTCACAACTCGGTTCACATTTCTGTATCTTGGACGTGTTTTGCTCCTCGGCGGGACATGGAATATTTTATCTAATAGTGTTCATAATCTGTTAATTAAAATCGTTATGCCAGATTCCTTTTTGTTTAGTTCTCTTAAGATGCATTTGCTTGTAGTTCGTAGATCCACATCCTTGATTTAACATTAGCTGACTTTTTGTCTGTTGCTTTGATCAGGTCGGGATTGTAGGTAGGACCGGGGCAGGAAAGAGTTCTCTGATATCGGCACTATTCCGCTTGGCAGAGCCAGAAGGGAAGATCTTTGTGGATGGTGTTTTAATTTCTGAGATTGGTCTCCATGACCTTCGCCAGAAGATATCCATTATACCGCAGGATCCTGTGTTATTCACCGGGACCATGAGAAAGAATCTGGATCCCTTCAGGCAGCACTTAGACCATGATCTCTGGAACGCTTTAGAAGAGGTACGTGAACACGCAGAATGTCATCATGTCATGTTTGTGTACTCTATTACCCCTGTGAGGATATGTGGTTCAGAACAGATACAAAAGGCAGCATCAGTAATAAGCATCTGCACACATACTCAGCTCTCAGATTTGAACTTTGAGCTCAGGGATGTAGGTAGTTATTAGAAAAACAGTTCATTTGTGTGAGCTGAAATTATAGTGCGTGTGTGCGTGTGTGTGAAACTGCACCTGTATACATTTTCAGGTCCAGCTAAAGTCTGTTGTGGAAGAGTTACCCAGTAAGCTGGAGACGGTTCTGGCTGAATCAGGTTCTAACTTTAGTGTTGGGCAGCGGCAACTGGTGTGCCTGGCCAGAGCCATTCTAAGGCGGAACCAAATTCTCATCATTGATGAGGCTACAGCTAATGTAGACCCAAGGTAAGTGAATCACCGTAGTAAACGTTCTTTGTTGAAGACCCAATTAATAAAGTATTAAGTGATGCTTATGTGATTTAAAAAAAAAAAAAAAAGAATACTATTGCGATAATCCAGCCTGGGAAATTATTAAGAATTAAGTTCCAAACCAGACTAATGCTATATAGGCTTATTTAAATTTACACCCAGGAACTCTGACTTGTAATGAATTCATTGTCCAGACCTTTTGTAGTAAAGGTGACAGACAGGCCTAGCCTATGTGTTGCATCTTCTTCCTCCCAACAGTGACAAATAACGGTCAGCTCATCTGTGTCTGTCACTTGTCTCTCAACCAGTGGCTTGTTCCATGGTGGTCAAATGATCCACACCCACACTCTATGGTGAATCCAGGGCTTAATGGCACCTGTGAGCTTAGCTCCCTCTGCCACCTCCGCATAACCAAAAGATGAGGCGGAATAGAGCTGGATCTAAAACCGACACTTTCCTAATTATGTAGTGCACAATGTGCAGTGTGGAATCATGGCATGTTCACCCTTTATAGTGCACTGTATACAGGAAATAGGAATTCATCTTCGCTATAGGGCCACTTAAATATTTTAGAATGACATATTTTAGAGTGCATCATAAAGGCATGTCTAGTGGTCAACAGTCTCTCACCAAGAGGTACACTTCCCAAAAGTAGCATCTGAGAGCCCTTTTATAGAGCAGCGGCGGAATCTTATGCCATCTTGTGGCAAGACCCAGTGTCTAATCATGCCACACCTGCAATCGTTTACATATCTGCAATGTAACTGTATCCCGAGTTTCTAACTGGGTGCTTTAATTAGTATCCAGAGAAACAGATGGACTACAGCCTAACTGTAGAACTACAAAGTGCTCCTATACGGTAAGTGGAACTGATAAAATGGACAGTGAGTGTAGAAACAAGGAGGTACACCTAATACGTGATTGGTGAGTGTATTATCCATTTGACGTAGTGTACCCATGTGTGAAAGTAATGCAGATGCATGGCATCTTTTGGACATAGCTTGCAAATTAACTATTATTTTTAATTAACATTTCTTTTACTTATTCAGTGGAAATGAAAGCGCTGTTTATGCTCATTTTTAGATGAAAATATTGGGTGGCATAGTGGTACCAACTGACTCGTCATTGTAATGTATTGTGACAATGTCAGGGTGCCAATTCAAGGCCCTGCGACAATATACTTAGGCCACATATCAGGCAATTTTCAATCCCCTGGATAGTTTCAGAGTGTCATTTTGGGCTTCCTGTCTCTTCAGGGCCCTCGAAATAATTACCACTGTCGCATTTTATGTGAGGTCTACGACATATAGCTTTTATTATATAGCCTTTATTCACCATACAGTACTGCATCTGCGATCCCACATGTTTAGATCTGTATTGTGCATGTGCTGGATTTAATACCGTGAATATAGTGATGCAGACCACTAATTGACCAAATGCAAATTCTTGGAAGTATTACTAGAGTACAGCAATAATCCCAGTTTTATAAAGCTTTTGTTATTTAATATGGAAAATGCATTGTATCGTAGTGTACTGTGCAGTAAGTGCAGTAAGGGCTTCTGGTAAGTTATATTCACCCATGTCTTGTCTCAGCAAACAAAGCCTATGTTTGTCTGCACTGGAATTACAGAACAGATGAGCTCATTCAGAAGACCATTCGGGAGAAGTTCCAAGAGTGCACTGTCCTCACCATTGCCCATAGACTGAACACCATAATAGACAGTGACCGCATACTGGTAAGTGGTGCAGAGCAGTTGCATGGTGTTTGGCCTTTTTAAATGCTTTAGCGAACTAATGGACACCGCAGAGGTTTATGTGAGGTTTTCGCTTAACAGCTAGGACACAAGTTCAAAAGAATGGGGGTACCAAACTATGTATTAACTTTTACACACGCAGTTTAAGGGAAGTTTCTGTCATCACTGGAAATACAGATACCTTTTGTTTCTGTATTCAAACTTTTTACATAAACCATTTGTACCTAAAATGGGTAGGAGACCAAGAAAGGCCTGTAAACCTCTCATTTCTAGACAAATGATTGTACAGTGATGGTACTCTTACAGGCCTTACCTTGTCTTTAAGATCTCACAGTGTACAGTTATAGATCTTGGTCATTTATTTGTTTAATTTATTTATTTATTGAGGGGAAAATGATCCAATATTACGCATTAGTGAGTGGCAAAAGTATGTGAACCATTGCTTTTAGTATCTGGTGTGACCCAAACCCCCACCCCGTCCCAAAACTGGAAAAGCAGCAAAACGGGTCCAATCCATGATAATACCACCACCATGTTTCACAGAAGGGATGCGATTCTTATGCTGGAATGCAGCGTTTTCTCCAAACATAATGCCTTATAATGTTCTAAACATCTTCTAAAACTAAAACGTTTTATTTTGGTCTGATCCGTCCACAAAACATTCTTCCAATAGCCTTCTGGCTTGTCCACGTGATCTTTAGCAAACTGCAGACGAGCAGCAATGTTCTTTTTGAAGAGCAGTGGCTTTCTCCTTGCAACCCTGCCATGCACACCATTGTTGTTCAGTGTTCTTCTGATGGTGGACTTATGAACATTAACATTAGCCAATGTGAGAGAGGCCTTCAGTTGCTTAGAAGTTACCCTGGGGTCCTTTGTGACCTCACCAACACACCTTGGTCTTGGAGTGATCTTTGTTGGTTGACCACTCCTGGGGAGGGTAACAATGGTCTTGAATTTCCTCCATTTGTACACAATCTGTCTGACTGTGGATTGGTGGAGTCCAGACTCTTTAGAGATGGTTTTGTAACCTTTTCCAGCCTGATAAGCATCGACAAATATTTTTCTGACGTCCTCATAAATCTCCTTTGTTTGTGCCATGATACACTTCCACAAACACGTGTTGTGAAGAGCAGACTTTGGTAGATCCCTGTCCTTTAAATAAAACAGGATGTCCACATAATATTGGATCATTTTCCTCAATAAATAAATGACCAACTATAACATTTTTTTCAGATGTTTAACTGGGTTCTCTTTATCTACTTTTAGGATTTGTGTGAAAATCTGATGATGTTTTAGGTCATATTTATGCAGAAATATAGAAAATTATAAAAGGTTCACAAACTTTCAATCACCACTCTAGGTCTTCACTTGTTAACTCTATTCACTAGCTCACGCCACAGGTGTTTTGTGGGTTTAAATCTTGGAAATATGCTTGACTTTTGTACAGTAAACCATTTTTGTGTTGATCTGAACACGTTTTGGATCATTATCCTGCTGGAACATCCACTGCAAACTCGTTTTTTTTTTTATAATACTCGTTTATTGGTGGAGGTAGAAAGATTTTAATTTAAAATGTCCTGGTATTTCATGGAGTCCATGATGTCGTGTACCCCAGCAAGTGTTTGTAGGGCCCTTGGAAGGAAAATGACCCCACAACATCACAGACCCTCCTCCATACATGAGTGTGATTCAGGTTCTTTTCGGTGTAGTCATCTTTAATTTTTTTGCCAAATCTTTAGTGTTCATTTCATCTGACCATAGAGTGCAATTCCAGTCACAGTACCAGTAGCATTTAGCAAACAGGCACAAGTTTGTGGTTAGATTATAGGAAAGGCTTTTTCCTGGCAAGCCTTCCAGATAATCTGTTGGCATTAGAGGTTTACGTCTGATGGCACGTTTGGAGAATTGGTGACTCCCAGATACTACTTTTTCTGTAACTTTCCAATAGTGATCCTTGGCATGATTTGTTTTTATTTTAATTAAATTTTTTTTTTTTTGGATGTGTGTGTCTCTGGTCGTTCCTCTCACTGTGTGGGGAAGCAAAATAAACTTGGTTCCTCGTCGAGGCAAGTTTATCACAGTTCCAGTTGATTACTTTTTAAATTGTTGCCTTAACTGATGATATGGGCATTTTCAGATGAGTAGCTATTTTTAAAACCTTACCCTGACTTTATGAAAGCTTTTTGACACTTTTCGGTTATTTGAATTGTGTTCGGGTGGCACGGTAGTGTGATCGGTTAACACTGACACCTCACAGCTCCACCGTCCCTGGTTCAATCCGGACCTCAGTCTCTGCCTATGTGGAGTTTACATGTCCTTCCCGTGTCTGTGTGGGTTTACTACGGGTGCTCTAAACTATGGTCAAAGAAAGGGCCTCCACAGTGGCCCACAACTCCAAATAAACGGCTCTCCCATCAGAAAAGGAGATCAAATACCTAGGACTCACTCTGGATCCTAAACTTATCTTCACCCCACACATTGAAATAATAAGGAAAACATGTTAGCAAAGACTAAACATAATAAAAGTGCTGGCCAGCACAAAGTGAGGAGCTGACTTTCCCACCCTCATGCAACTATATAGAGCTACAATTAGAACCAAGCTTGACTACGGCAGTATCATCTATGGAGCCACTAGGCAATCATACCTAGCTAAACTGAACACAATCCACAATGCAGGTATGTGGCTGGCCCTGGGAGTCTTTCAGACATCCCCTGTGCAGAGCTTTCATTTAGAAGCCCAAGAGCCACCCTTGGAAATCAGACAAACACTGCTTACAATATGTCACAAAACCCACGGATAACCAACGAAACCCTGGTATTCAACCTGCCAAAGCCTCGACTATCACCTCCAAACCAAATTTGATACAAGCATTAGGAGCACGAACAGCCCAACATCTAGAGAAAATGGAACATAAACACTATCGCCCAGACCCACAAGACTCTCCTTCCTTCATGGAATATCATAAAGCCCCATATAATTCTGGAACTGGCAAGGAACAAGAAGCACACTATCCACCCAAACACATACTTACAAGAATTCCTGAAGAAAAGAGAAAACTGTCCATCACACAAAATCATATATACAGACGGGTCCAAAACTCCAAATCGAGTTACAGCAGCTGTTATAACTGAACAATTCTCAAGCAGCACTGTCCTACCAAAGCAAAGTTCTGTCTTCTCAGTTTAAGCACAAGCTCTCCTTATGGCGGTAAAATGAATTGAAACAACATACAAAACAAAATCAATAATCCGCACATACTCTAAATCTTGTTTAGACATGCTGGCAAAATTCAGACACTAACAAGAGAAAACTAAAAAAGCTAAGCTATAAAGCATTAAAAATAATAAACATTATAAAATAATGTAAGCTATAAACTATAAAGCTAAGCTGGATTGGCACAGAAAACCCAAGACCCGCAACAGATTGAATACAAGCTCTACTCAGCAGATGCAAAACCCCTGATCGTAAAGTATATCATAAACAAATGGCAAGTTAAATGGGAAACCCAAGGTAGAAACAAAGTGCATGAAATATGCCCCACCATAAATACCCACACTGTGGTACATCCACCAAACCGAGCAGAGCAATCCACCTTATCCAGATGTTGTATTGGAGATTTCACCATCACACACGTGTACGTACCGAAGGGGGACCCACACCCCATTCCCCCTTTACCATCAAAAACGCACTAACTGGATTCCCAATATATGCACAAACCTGATGCTTCATAAAGATACCTTCAAACAAAAGTTTGCCCCAAAAGTGCTGAATTTTGTTTACCAAAACAGGACTGAAAAAACACATTTAACCATTTGCACGGTACATATCGTATTTTTCGGACCATAAGGCGCACTTAAAATCCTTTAACTTTCTCAAAAATCAACAGTGCGCCTTTAAATGCTGTGCGGTATGAATTAATTCTGGTTGTGCTTTCTGATCTAGAACCGATTGTAGATGGTACACGGCGCTCATAAATCTGTCAAAATGTTTTAGCACGGCCTTGGTAAGTTACGGCAACCGTAGTGCGCAGCATCGTGGAGTAATACGGTATGTGCTTCAGCATTAGGGTACGTGCATTCATTCATTTATTTTCGAAGCGGATTTCAAACTCAACGCTATCAGTCACGCAGTACAACATGGACATAGAGCAGCTGTGAGAGAATTCAACATTAACGAATCAATGGTACGGAAGTGGAGGAAGCAAGAAGAAACGCCCTGCGCCAGGTAAAGACCAAACTGAGCTTCCGAGGGAACTTAAGAGTTTTGTTTCATTTCATGCGCCTTATAACCCGGTGCGCTTTATGGTCCGGAAAATACGGTACTGTAATGAAATCTGCAACCTGACTACTACCTTTCCTGCATGAATTGCTGTAGCAACGTTAAATAAACCACTAAGAATACAGTACTCTAGATGAAAAAAATCACTAGCAATAACTAACTGTGGCATGTGGTTTTGTTAAAAACAGTTATTCCTTCTTAATTTTTCTCGGACTAAATGTACTTGGCTGGACTTTTCTCATATTCCAGTGTGAGATTTTCAGAAAGGCGAATTTCTTATAACCCAGTTAATCATCTTTACGAGAGGTACCAATACTTGTGGCGGGAACTGTTGAAGTATAACAACAGTGTGATGCAGATGGGCATAGTTTATGTAGTTAGGACATCTTTGTAAAGTCATGGCCCCAGTTTACACTGCTGAATAAAAGGGATTTAAGGAATTAGTCAAAAAGCTCAATCCAAAGTCTATAATGGCAAGCTGCAGGCAGAACTTTAAAAGGAGGTAACCGTTTGCCTCAACATCTTAGAAGCAGGAAAGACAAATATTAAATAGTAATGCAATCCTCTTAAGTAGGATATAGAAAAATGGTCGTTGTGATGATGGTTTAAATTCATTCATACATGGTTTGCTTCTGTGCTATACCACTGTATAGAATGGTAACTTTATATGCGGTATGGTTGCATATACATGTGAACACTGCAAGTAACCTGCCTTGTCTTTATTGATTTTCACTGACATTACACACACTGTTCTGGTTACTCATATTGGCTTATTGTACTTTCAGCCATGTGGTCAACTCAGTGTTACACACAATGTGACTGTATGATTTGCTAAACCACAGCTCACCCGCAGCCCCCTCCTAAAAGTCACACTTAGCGTAAATACTGTTTACCTGACACACACGCCTATTCTTACTGACGCTATTACAGCTTACAGGCTTACCCACTGCTGTAATTACTGCTGATCAAGGTCTGAATGGCTGACAGCGGATGAGAATGTTAATCTCTCTCTACATATGATTAACTTAGTACTGTAAGTATTGTTTAGGGGTTCTTCCTTAAAACCCCTGACACAAGGATCCTTGCTTACAGGTGCTTGATACAGGCCGAGTCCATGAATATGATGAACCCTACGTGCTGCTCCAGAACCCGGATGGAATATTCTGCAAAATGGTGCAACAGACAGGGAAGGCAGAGGCAGCCTCCTTGACACAGCTGGCAAAAGAGGTATACAGCCTAGTGATTGGCATTTACTGTTGGTTCTCATTCCTTTCCTGGTGGTCCTAAGTGGACAGTATTTATTTGTTTTAACAGGCAAATAAAAATCTACGTGTAAATAGTTGGTTTGTGACAACTAAATGTGTAGTTTGTGCGGGACACTTATTACACTTGTGGAATACCACAAAAACAGTAATGTAAATCAAGTTTTTGCAAGTTTAAAATTTTTGCTTAAAACCCATGCTAGAAAGAGCCAGACCGACGAGAGTAGCAAGGCTGAAAACTGGCTTTCCATCCAGGTAGTGGTGGGCAATGCTGAGCATACACTGCTTTCAAAAAGTGTTCAGCAGAGCATCTACTATATACATTATGTAGACAACAAACTTTGTGGGACACCCTTTCTCGTTAGTGGAACTCGTTATCTTGCCCACATCTGTTTCATGGCTTCTTCTTGCGAAATGCGAGTTTTGCAACTTAACGGAGGTTACAGAAAAACCACACTACCTGCTGCTCCTGACATAATGTGATTTACTGAGTGCAAGCCTGCGTGGATTGTATAATCACATTTACAATGTTCATAAACATGTTTCGTACATGTACAGTTTGTATTCATTTTTGTAAATTTGAGAACTAGTCCATGATGACGATTGTTTCTGTGACACGAAGCGCATGTTCAGTCTGCAGTGAAATAACAAAAAAGTCATATAAGTCTGTTCACTTTGCCATCATCTTGGTAAGCCCCTACGGGGAAGTTATTTCCAGCCACAAAGACCATACTCCCTATCTCTTTGAATGAGTAGTTAACATTTAAAATGCTTATTTTTAGAATCATTGGGTATAAATCTGACACAGAAATATATTATTTTTTTTTAAGGTCATTCTGGCTACTGTGCGCATGTTTATCCCATCCCGCCACTACAAAGTGGTCGAGACTTGCCGCCCCCCCTCTCTTACCTCACACTTTACACAAATATGCCGCTTGGTTCTTTCTAAGATGGGATGGGCTTCTGTACTACCATTCATGTTTCAGCCAGTGACCAGTCTCCTCTTATATATAAAATGTATCTAATAATGGACAGGGGCTGTAAATTATCAATTAAAGGATAAAAGAGCCACCTACAGATGGTCTGAAACTTGTCTGAATTTTATTTCTGGCAAGACATTTGTCACATTTTAAGCTTGGCGAAGGTTAGAGGTGAGGTTAGTGGCTTTTCGAGGTAAAGTGCATGGAAGGAAATCCATCCTGCCATCACAGGTGGCAAGATAACATGGGGTGAGATAATGAGGGGCGAGATGACGAGGTTAGACTATTGAGCTCTGCTGTTTCAGCAACACTCACTTGTAACACATTCATAATATAAAGCATGAATTTCTGGAATATCCATAGACAAACAGTGGCAGTAGCCCAATAACTCTCAGTATGTCACATTTATATATTTCTGCTTCCAACAAGTCAGTTCATCAGCTTTCTGCCCTGCTGTCCTTCAACAAAATCCATAGAGAATTGGTTCAACAACTTTGATTGAGAACTTGGTAGGCTTGCACAAAACCTTGACCTCAACTCCATCAGATACCTTGAAAGGGAGGCACAGTGGTCACCTCACAGCTCCATCGCCCCCTGTTCATCATCCCCTGACCCCGGACTCCAAATATATTGTACGTTTCCTCCCACAGTCCTAAAACATGCGTTAGGATAATTGATTGCGCCAAATTGGCCTGATCTGAGTATATATGATTAGTTTAGAAATAATCTTGTGTATAGATTTAACATTGTGTCTGTCATAAATAGCCATTGCTGCTTAAAGTGTCGTTAAATAAACCACCAAGCTAAACAAACAAAAACATTGGAAATGCACTGGAATGCCAAAAGTGAACCAGGGCTTATTGTCTACCATCAGAATCTGACCTCATAGTCACGTTCCAAAATCTAGTGGAAAGTCCTTTTAGAAGAACAAAGGCTGTTGTAGCAGTAAAGGTGAGGGGGACCTTTGTCATTTTTGGGTGTCCACAACCATTTGTCTATATATGATAATTTAGGACTGCCAGCGTTAATGCAATAATATTTTAACACTGATAATGTTTTGATGACACAAAGTACGCCATACAAAACCATAGTGGGACTGCTGAGCGCTGAAGCACATCTTTGCTGCGTCACTCACTACAAGGGTGAATCATGCCACTCTATCTGGCAGTCTGCAGGGTAGCTCGGTGGGTAGCACTGACGCCTCACAGCAAGAAGGTCCTGGGCTCTCCAAGGTGGAGCGGTCTGGGTTATTTCTGTGTGGAGTTTGCATGTCTTCCCCATGTCCGTGTGGATTTACTCCGGCTGCTCCGGTTTCCTCCCACAGTCCAAAGACATGCATTAGGTTAATTGATTACATTAAATTGGTCTGACCTGATTGTATATATAGGAGACTAGCTTTGATATAACCTTGACATCTTTGGGATGAATTGGGACATCAATTGCTTGGTTCTTGTCCCAGCATTGTTGCCTCGTTTGACTAAATGGGCACAAATTTGTAAAGACACACTACAAAATCTTGTCTAAAGGGGCGGAATCTCCAGATTAATACCTATGCTTATGGAATGGGATGTCCAACAAGCTCGTGGGCATAATAATCCGGTGTCCACTTGGTCTATTACTACAGAAAATCTGAAACCCCAGTACTATGCAAAGTCTTAATCCACCATTAGATTAGATATACCATTGTTTTAGCAGTGGTATAATGGCCATTTATTATAATTTCTCATTCTCTAGATAATACAGGAAATTTGTATGCTGTATTAAAAACTGCAAAAATCAGAAAAACTGCTTTTAAGGCATTTGCATACTACAAGGTCACTCAGAACTCGCTCTGTAGAGCTGAATGGCTACAGTGATAGAATTGTTGCAGAATACACTGGTAAATATGTAAGAATCACAAGGAAGAAGATGCTTACTAAAAAAAATCTAGCTCAAATGTAGTACACAAAATATCACTTGGAAATACTCACCAAAAAGTGGCAGAACGTTTGGGGTAGGCTAAATTGGATTTGATAGTGGCACCCAGTACGGGAGCCACAGCAGCAGCTGTGAATTGAAGAAAAAATGATGGCACAGCCCACTGCTTTTAAAAAACATGGGAGAACTTAGGTGTTTATTTAGAAAACTTATTGTATCTGTTTTCACATCGGGTTATATCCATTTCATCATCACATCTCACTCAACCAAGGGGGGCATGAAGTGGATGATTTAGAAATTTATGTTAAGGAATAAATCACACAAGGGATCACTTCTCAGTATTTTTGGTCTAAATTTTATATTGAAATGTTAATAAAATGAAGAAGCCCATCCCCTCCTGCTCAAACAGCGGTCTCTGGGCCCAAGACAAGAAAGGCACAAAACACATTTCAAAGAGCCCTGCCTATTGTACCCTGTAGTCTGTATCAGTTACTCCCTCTCCAGGCTTCACATGTTGATGCGCGTGGATTGATATTTCGGGGGCCTTTTGCCCCTCTTACACTCTCTGGATCAGGTTCCCCTCTCCTCCCACACTGCTGAGCTCATTCACCGAGCAGGCCCTCTGGAGATTAGCGCTGGGCTTTTCAAACACACATTATCTGATACTGCACCACTCTGCCTTTGTGTCTTTATGAATGCAAGCTCAATTGGGAGTATATCTGATAGTGTGGTCCAACTGTTTTTTCGGTTTCTCTTTGTGTTTGTCGGGTCTTTTTCTCTTTCCGTTCGACTCCTTTCCAGCCATCATGCTCCGCAGATACAATTTTGGGTTTTGATTCATGTGAAAGAAAATGAATTAAAAGAAGGGGAATTTCACGCCGGGGCCTTTTTTCTCCTGTTCTCCCATCTATTTGTGTGCCCCCATCCCTCATGTTTTGGAAGTTCTTTTTTCTCTTTGATAAATGGGAATGAGAGGTTTATTTTATCTCCCTTCGAGTCCTCTGAAAGAACTTTGTGCAAGCTTCTGTCGCCGCCCTCTCATCATACTCTCTCCTCTGCCTCTAGGCATACATGAACCGCAGCCGACCCCAACCTGGCTAACGGCCTGAGGGGGGTACTCAACCAAGAGACTAACCTTGGTTATATTTGAGACTGCTCTATAAGCAAAGAGGTAGATCACGAAGTGTGCCTTTTTAAAGAGCTGTGTACAAGTCAAACTACGTGTGTGTATGTATGTGTGTATTTATTTATTTATTTTATGTTATATGTATATTAGGACTGTCAAAAGTTAACAAGTTATTGGCACAGTAATAATTTAACATCAGTGTAACAGTTTTACCTCTCGGTTACCCCTACCGAGCAATTTTTTTTTTTTCCCCCAAAAGGAATATGTAAATTTAATTACTCTGTTCCAGACCCCTAGAAAATCCACACTGTATAAGGCTTTATATGTATTTCGTGGACTTGTATTGTACAGGTGCTCCCTAAATTATGGATGGGGGGAATATGTTCCAGACAAATCCATCATAAGTAAAATGTAATCATAAGGGAGTTTAAAAATGTAGTCTATACTGTAGAACAGGCGGAGCCGACCTTACATTAACCTGCAGTTACCACCCAACACAGTTTTATTTTATCAGAAAGTGTTTGACATTGTCTTGTAATTTAAGTGAGTAATGGATTGAAAGTGCAAAGTAAAAGCAACCCTTACTCTATTGGTGAACTCATGCGACCTGCTCAGCCTGAAGGGTAGATCTGGAGGAACCCAGTCTTTGAATTCCTTGTAATTATCCAACCATTTTAGGGCCCATGGGGACTTACGCTAAGAATATCATTGCTGTAGATGTTTAAATAAGGAAAAACACGATAAAATACAAGCGGAGATCTGTACTGAGAAAAAGCCATTGTGAGACTGAATCACTGAGTCAGTGGAATCCATGAATCGAGTATCAGCTGGAATGAGTTCTGGCAGCTCGACAAGTTTTGTTGTTTGCTTGACCCTGGTTGAGGGACCCGTACTTATAGGCCTGTTTCCTGAGTGATCATCTAGTTTACTATTCCCGACACTGTACATACTATTTAGCAGTGGTTCCCAAACTTTTCTTCTCCACCCCATTTCTGTAGATCAGATTATTTCCAAGTCCCACTCCAACACACACGTAACACATCTTTTGCTTCAAAATGCCACTGGAATTTATTTTACAGAAACTGCAACTTCTTATTGAAACACAATAAAATGGTGACAATCACCTTTACAGTGGAACTATTACAAGTGGACATGGCATTATGGGGTGTCTTTAATATTTACTGTCTAACAGCATTCATTTTTGCCTTGCTGCCACAACCCCAGGTTGGTGGCCTCTACTCTTTGGGAACCACTGCTTATAGATGGAGTAAGTGGCAAGGTGGCACAAGTGGTTAGCACGTTCACCTCACAGCTCCAACCTTGTGCGCCATCTGTGTGGATTTTGCATTTCCTCCCTATGTCCTTGTGGGTTTACTCCGGGTTCCTCCCACATCCCAGAGACATGCATTAGGTTAACTGGTTTACTCTAAATTGGCCCAGTGTGCTCCTCTCCTGTTGTGCTCCTGTCATGATGCGTCATTAAATAAAACAAATGAATAATATAGATGGAGCACAGCCATAGACCACAGAATTGGTGGGAGCGATGAACGAATTCGATTTATTAGTTACGTATAAGCTTTGCTCATTCCTGTGTGAGAGCAATTCTGTCAAATAATCACACTAACACACTCCATCACATTGCATCACTAGATAAAAGCTTTGCACATTCTGTTTATAAAAGTACTACTATTAAAGTAACAAATTATTTCTTTGGTACAGTTGTGTACCCTCGCTCAACCTCGGAACTCATGAATTCGTTCTTTTATTTTGCCTGCCCTCTATTGCCTTCTTGGCAGTGCTCTCCTGGATACCGACGAGCGAGTGCAATGGCGGGTGTTTGGCATGCACCCTCGCCCTGTTAGACCCCGGATCGCGCGGCGGCGGCGCCGGGATCCCCGTCACTTAGGCTCCTCATCAACCGTCCACGGCCCTCTACCTGCACTGCCGGCTCTCTGTTTTCCTGGACGGCGCGACGCCGTGCGGAGCGGGGGCTTGGGGCGGGGCGCGGACGCCGCCACGCGCGTGCGCTGGCTGCTGGCCGGGCGCCGCAAGATCCCATTTTGGCAACAAATTTGTCTCGGTTCTCGTTGTTTGCTCAGTACTTGTCACACTTGCTTAGGCTTGGGAGGTTTATCAGCACCCGAATTGTTTCAGCTGAAACTTAATTCACGATTCCAATGATTCAGTCCTCAGTTGATTCAAGATTCACAACACCCTCAAAAGAAGATTCCCCCCCCCCCCCTATAATTTTAATCGTGTTTTTCTTTATTTTTACTGTATTCTTGGTGCAAATAAGTCTCCGTGGATCCGAGAAACAGGAATTGAATGTTCCAGAACACAGACTGTAGTTAGCTTAGTAGCTCACAAATCTAATAAGTGTTTTGCTTTTACTTTGCACTTTCAATCCATTACTTACTAAATTACATGACATTTGTCAACACTATTATAAAATAAGCTTTGTGTTAATGATTCTGGCCAACTGTAATGTAGGGGTTTTAAACATTAACTTACTTATCATTGCTTATCATAGTATCCTCTCCTTATCTCCGCTGTGATACAGTATAGACCGCTCTACCAAACACTTGTTAAACTCCTCAGTTCATGATACATTTAACTTGTGATGGATTAGTTGGAACAGATATACATCATAAATCGTGGAGCACCTGTACAATGCAGATCCATTAATGCATATAATGCTCATGTGGATTTTCTGGGGGTCTGGAACGGGTTAATTCAATTTAAAGTATTCCATTTTCGGTCCTCGATAAGCCTTCCAGAACAAACTAATGACTAGAACCAAGGTACCACTGTAGTCGATACAAGTAAGCAAACAATTCAATTAATGCAATTAAATATTTTAACTGTCTGACAGCCCTAATATATACAGTATAGTCATTGCTACAAGCGTCAAGTCAGTACTGACTAAACCAGCACTACTAACTGAATATTTTACCCTGTGCACACTACTAGTGTTCCAAATACATATGGAAATGTTTTGATTGTACAAGTGTCATATATGTGCCTTAAAAGTTACCGATCAAGTTCGCACCGGTCAGCCATAAGATTAAAACCACTCCCTTGTTTGTACATTTTTATCAGCTCCACTTATCATGTAGGTGCACTTTGTAGTTGGACACTTAAAGGCTGTAGTCCATCTGTTGCTTTGCATACTTTGTTAGCCTTTCAAACTGTTCTCTAGTGGTCAGGACCCTTACAGGACCACCACAGATAAGTTATTTGGGTGCCGTATCATTCTCAGCACTGCAGTGAACCTGATGTGGTGGTGGTGGTGTGTTAGTGTGTGTTGTGCTGGTACGAGTGGATTAGACACAGCAGTGCTGCTGGAGTTTTAAATACTATATCCACTTTCTATGCGCTCACATCTACTTTACTAGACTCATCTACGTTGTTGGTCTACCTTGTAAATGTAAAGTCAGAGACAGCAGCTAATCTGTTGTTGCACATTTTGTGTTCTACATCCTCTAGTCCTTCATCAGTGCTCACAGGATGCTTCCTACAGGGAGCTGTTGGCCAGTCAGCTTTGGCTGGTGGGCAGTTTTCATTCCAGCAGTGACACTGAGATGTTCAGTACTTCCAGTAGCACTGCTGTGTCTGATCCACTCATCCTAAACACATCAGTGTCACTGCAGTGTTGGGAATGATCCAAGTAGGGACTGTGGTAGCCTAGCGGTTAAGGTACTGGAATATGAACCAAAAGGTCCAGGGTTCAAATCCCGCCTCTGCCAAGCTGCCACTGTTGGGTCCTTGAGCAAGGCCCTTAACCCACAATTGCTTGGATTGTAAGACTGTACCAATTGTAAGTCGCTCTGGATAAATGCTGTAAATGTAAGTAGTACCTGATCTGTGCTGGTCCTTTGGGGGTCCTGACCATTGAACAGCAGGGTGAAAGGAGAAATAGATTGACTAGAGTAGAACTACAAATGGTGCACATATGGTAAGTGGAACTGATCAAATGGGCAGTGAATGTAGAAACAAGGAGGTTGTTTTTATGTTATGGCTCACTGGTGCTCTTAGGCATTTGCTGGGACTTCCTGTAAGTAATATTTCCAGGGATTTATATTGCTATGGATTTTATATTGCCTCTGTCCTTAAAGTGCACTGCTTTTTCAGTCACTGTGGTGTTTTTCCAACCTCATGACTGTGTGCCTTGTGATTTTGCTGGATATATTTGTATTATACATAGAGGTATTATTTATTTTTGTTATTGAATGATTGTTTTTATAGCGATGTAGCTAGATTATTTTATTTTGGACAAAACTAGCCAACCACTTGAATGGGTTGTTAATGCCTTGCATCCATTATTGTGGCCTTATCGTGGAAGGAAGTGGTATGTAAAGAACTAAAAGCTGTAAAGAGAAGTTCGTAATAGTTTGGAATTTCATGTGGTATGCATCAAACAAATATATTCAGCTGAAATCACACCAAAGTGCTAAAGCTTTCTGTTGAAAATACTGAACACCTCTGTAGCAATTAATTGTTTTCTTTTGTGTTGGTGTTGTTTAGTTAGGTTTTTTTAATTCAGTTTCAGTTATATCCGCTTTCCTTTACCAACAACTGTAAGTTCTCTATGACTGTAACAAAAAACGTTCGGGCATTCTATTTAGTTGAGAGCCAAAAGCACATTCACTTTACTAACATACAAAAATTTCTATTTCAATCAGTTCCAGAATTTATACCTTGGGGAATGATGGGTAAAAAGGTTGTGAAAAATGTCTTTAAGGTTAGAAGCTTCTGTGCTTCTGCTTGGACGTAAGAGCCAGTTGCTGGAAACGGCAGTCTCTGATGGCCTGGGTTACAACCCTAGACTGGTCTTGCAGCATCAAAGCTATGTGTAACTCCCCTTGGAAAATATAGAGTGAAGAATCTGAGATGCTCCTTAATACAGAATCTTTCTAGATTCTTTTCGATGTGTGTGGAGGACATGTATACTTGTGACTTCTTACTGACAAGTTAATTATAGCTACCCTCAACTCCAGCATCAGACACCTTGAAAATGCAGTGGAATGGCAAGTGAGCCAGGGCTTATTGTCTAACATCAGAAGCCGACCTCACAGTCATATTCCAAAATCTAGTGGAAAGCCCTTTTTAGAATAACAAATGTTGGGGGCAAAGGTTTTGGATATAAGGTTTTGGGGGTCCACAGACTTTTGCCTATTTAGTGTATGTTTGGTTTAAACATCTTGATTATTAACCTAATAGGGGATATTGGCATTTTAAGGCATATCGCTTTTTTGTAGCCAGCGATTACATTATTTCTGAAGGCCAACACATTTTATTTTAATTTAAACTGTATGTTTTCCAAGATTTTTTGATGAATGACTAGGGGAATTTGGCATGTTGAGTATCCATGTTCTCCCCATGTCAGTGTGGAATTCCTTCAACATTGCTAAGACCGGTTAGGTTAAACGGTATCTGTGTATATCGTGGGTCCCCTGCAAAACTCAAGTGTGCAAGTGAGTCACTCAGTTATGTGTTTCATGCTACACTTCAGTTTTTTGTTGTTTGCTTGTCTGTTTTAACAAAAAAAAAAGTTAGGAGCACAAAGAATTTTGTCATGTTTAATAATTAGACGTATCATTTTTTTAAAAATGTTTCTCATATTTTAGTGCAGTTACTTTAAAGGTTAGATTTATGTCATATTTTGAGGGAAGTTAATCCAGTCTTCAAAGATGCCAGGAAATGTGGAGCTGACTTTAAATGTCTCTGAGTAAAACGTGCACACAGATATTGAAGTATTATTGTATGTAACGTCCGTACATTTATTTATTGTAAATAAAGAGCTAGACTCCTCCTGCCACATCAGTTTCTCTCGCATCGAATTACAGCTAATATTCAGTAAATGTCAGGATCAACAAATCACACTCAATTGATCCAGTTCTCTTCCTAAACTGAGAAGACTTGGATGGACATACGAACTAAAAGCAATCTTGCATAATTGAGAGTTCACGTTCCCTTAAGTGTTCATATAAATGTTGTATCATATTGTAGTGTATGTAAATGAAAATATTTATTTAGCCTCATTTATATTTTCATGCTAAAACAATATCAATTTGCTATGAAGTTCAGTTGAGTTCTGACACAGATTACCCAAGCTTGAATTTGTCTAATAGTAGCTTAGTTTGTGGCTGAAAGTGTATCCAATAGATTCTGCATCATACCTATTGTTTTCTTTGTGGACTGCATTGTCAATGTTGGGTATTGTTAGATGAAAGAACCTGCAGGCATGAAAATGTACACTTGTTTATGTGCCTTTATTGCGAGCTGCTTTACTCAGTTGTTGCACTACTCTTCCACATCCTCTGTGGGTTTACTTGAATATGACTGAAATTTTGAGAGGCACAACAAGAATTGTAGGGCATACATACGGTAGATGTGTCCTCATGGGGTTCGTTTAAAGTTGTACAAGGAACTAAGAAAAGGGTTTGCTGTTCTGTGTTAAATGAAACACTTCTGTTTTGTCTCCCAAACTCACTTAGTGTTTGTCATATGTTTTTTTTTTTGTTGTTGTTGTTTTTCTTTCATCACTATAAATGCAAACGATCTGCTTGAATGATCTTGTTTTCTTAGTTTGAACAATAAATAATTTGGTGCAAATCAAAAGAGTTTTCTGTGTCCTTGAGTCAAAGGTAAGTCAACTGATTGTAGATCTCACTGCTTTCTACACATATAGTTGTGAAGCATAAGACATGTTTATGTGGTTTGGGGAAATATGAGATGAGTGTTGCCAGCTAGGAAACAATCTGATGGCACCTCAATCATGCATGTTTACAGTACATGTATACAAATTTAGGATTTAACATAATTGTACATGTAACCACCCCCTGACAGTAGCACTCTGTACACCGGTAGTTTAACCAGATAAAAGCTCCCATGCCCTCTGTACTGTCTTTATGCTCTTTTCCCACAGGTACTGACTCTTAAGGCAGGTGCCAAACTGAATCAGAAGTCTTTGTTTATGGTCCACACTGAAGTATTGTACTGCGTTGAGACTGTATTAAGAACAGTCTTTAACCTGAAGGCGGAATGGTGTCTTGACAACAGAGGAGTGGAAGTGTTGGGCCAAACAGGTGTCGAATCTCAGCCTCCTGCACTCTCGCTTTGCATTTATGCCATCTTTCGAGTGTAACTGATACCTTGGGTCTTTCTGCTCTTCAATGACCAAACAAAAGTGTGAGGTGTTTGTGCGGGAAGGTCCCATTGTTTCCAGTGCAGAGGTGTGCATGTGAAGGAATGTGTGGCTTGACACTTTTACAAAGGGGCTTTTAATGCACAAGGTTGGGGGCACATATGAAATGGGTAAGCAAATCTATTATTACTCGAGATATCTGGTATGCAGCCCTGAAGCAGCAATCCTATACCAAAGTAAGCTGCACAAGATTGGTGTGTACAAGGGTAACGTTGTCATGAATACATCAACGTCATGCAGCAAAACGTCATGTTTTAGTTCATTGTGCAAATGTAGATCTGCAGATTTGAGTTCATGCATTTTTAACCATAATGGGGGAAACATTAAACCATTCCAGAAAATGCTTTAGAGATTTCTCTAAGGTCTCAGAACATACATACACATAGTACCAGTCAAAAGTTTGGACATTGATCTCTTTCACTGTTTTAATTTTTTTCCTACACCTGTAAATTAATACTGAAGTCATCCAGACTATGAGGGAACACAAAGGGAATCCTATAGTAAACATAAAAGTATTAAACAAACCAAAATATGTTTTAGATTTTAGATTCTTCAAAGTAGGCACCTTTTGCTTTGATTACAGCTTTGCACACTCTTGGCATTCTCTCAATCAGCTTCATGAGATAAACCTGAAATGGTTTTCCAACAGTCTTGAAGGAGTTCCCAAAGGTGCTGAGCTCTTGTTGGCTGCTTTTCCGTTACTCTGCGGTCCAACTCATCCCAAACCATCTCAACTGGGTTTAGATCAGGTGATTGTGGAGGCCCGTTCATCTGATGCAACATTCCATGGCTCTGTTTCTTGGTCAAATAGCCCTTACATAGCCTGGAGGTGTGTTTGGGGTCATTGTTTTGTTGAAAAGGAAATGATGGCCCACTAAGCACAAAGCAGATGGGATGGCATGTCACTGCAGAATGCTGTGGTAGCCATGCTGGTTAAGTATGCCTTGGATTTCTAATAAATCATCCGCTCACCTTTTCTGCGTCTTAGAAAGATGGAATCAAAAATCTCAAATTTGGACTCCTCAGACCAAAGAACAGATTTTCACTGGTTTGATGTCCATTCCTTGTGTTCCTTGGCCGAAGCCATACTCTTGTTGTTCTTCCTTAGAAGTGGCTTCTTTGCAGCAATTCGACCATAAAATCCAGATTCATGCAGTCTTCTCTGACCAGTTGACATTGAGATGTGTGTGCTGTTTGAAGCATTTAGATGGGCTCTTATCTGGGGTGCTGTTAACTGGTGGTTTCTGAGGTAGGTAACTCTGATGAAATTATCCTGTGCAACAGAGGTAACTGTTGGTCTTCATTTCCTAGGGCGGTCCTGATGAGAGCCAATTTCATCATAACATTACTCAAATGGGGCTATTCACTGTATACCAACTCTACCTCTTCACAAGTCAAGTCAAGTCAGATTTATTTATATAGCGCTTTTTACAATGGAGCATTGTCTCAAAGCAACTTTACAAGTTTAGATTATCCCCTAATAATACGTTCCACCAATCTCAAATTGAGCAAGCCTAGGGGCGAAAGTGGCAAGGAAAAAATCCTAGTTCGAGGAAGAAAAACCTTGGTGGACCAAGACTCAAAAAGGCGACCAACCTCCTTGGGCGGCCGTAGATGATAAATCTAAGAGCGAATAAAGTCATGGAGTTCAAAGTTCGAATAGACTGTGGAACAGTATGGCACATCGACATTAAGTGGCCCGGGTATTATGATGATAAATCTAAGAGCGAAACTCCAAGTCATGGGAGGCAAAGTGCGAATAAAATGTGAACAGTATTTCCATCGACATTAACGAGACAACCAAAACAACTGAGTGGTTGTCAAAAACACATTAACGGGGCAAGAAATTAACTTCTTGACAAGCCACAGCGGTTAGCTGAAATCCATTCCAGGTGAATATCTCATAAAGCTGAGAAAATGGCAAGATGTGCAAAGCTGTCAACTAAGCAAAAGGTGCCTACTGTGAAGAATCTAAAATATAAAACATTCTGGTTTGTTTAACACTTTTTTTTGTTTTGTTTACTAAATACACTTATGTATTTGTTCCTAGTTTAGATGACTTTAGTATTAATCAACAATGCAGAAAGTTTACTGGGGAAAACAATGTACAGTGGGGCAAAAAAGTATTTGGTCAGCCACTGATTGTGCTTAGAAAGATGAGAGGTCTGTAATTTTCATCATGGGTACACTTCAACTATGAGAGACAAAATGACTGGCTAGGCCACTCCAGGACCTTGAAATGCTTTTTACGGAGCCACTCCTTCGTTGCCTGAGGGATGTGTTTGGGATCATTGTCATGCTGGAAGACCCAACCATGTTCCATCTTCAATACTGTCACTGATGAAAGGAGGTTTTGGCTTAAAGTCTCACGATACATGGCCTCGTTCATTCTTCCCTTAACACGGATCAGTCGTCCTGTCCCCTTTGCAGAAAAACAGCCCCAAAGCATGATGTTTCCACCCCCATGCTTCACAGTAGGTATGGCGCAACTCAGAATTCTTCTTCCTACAAACACGGCAATGCCTACAATTGAAAGGATGCTCTAGTACCTTGTTGGACTGGATGGAAGTTGAGATACAGTTGGCCATGGGAGGCATATACAGGTTCTGTATGGTATCCTGTGCTATATTTGCCTACAGGTGTTGCAGCTGGGTAGAGCCTCCAATCTCATAGTTTGCTGATGCTGGAGACATTCCTGGGAAACTCTTGCTGTGTGTGGCCGAGCATTATCCTGTTAAAAAATGCTATCTGGCAGCCCTGCCAGATGTCCTGCATGCATTGCTGATCTGTTAGTGTCCCTTGTATCACTACTAGGGACAGACTGTCAGATAGATGGATCGATCTATCTATCTATCTATCTATCTATCTATCTATCTATCTATCTATCTACAGTATCTCTATATATACTGTGTGTGTGTGTGTGTGTGTGTGTGTGTGTGTATATATATATATATGTATATGTATGTGTGTGTGTGTGTGTGTGTGTGTGTGTGTGTGTATATATATATTATAATATTATATATATAATATAGATATAAATATATATCTAGTATATAGAAGAGCAGATAGATAGATCATACATCAGCAGTGGGCAATATGTTGCTCCACCAAAGGAGGATTGAAGTTGCTCACCACGAGGTCTCCATACTCGAACCTGACCATCATCGGATACCAAACAGAACCTGGATTCATGCCTAAAGACGATACGGTTCCATCCGTAGCACACAACTGTGATGGTCTATCCTAGGCATCTAGTATGGACCTCGCAACGTGTATAGTGGTCAGACTAATCAGTATTCCAAATAATTTTTTGGAAGAAATGGATGCTGTGCGCTCTGGACCAAAGACGAAACAGGACTGTTATCAGCAACTAGCGCAAAAGCCAGGCTCTATCATGGTATCAAGTCAAATCAGATTGATTTATATAGCACTTTTTTTTACAATGGAGCATTGTCTTATAGCAACTCTACAATTTTAGATTATCTTCTAATATCGACGCCCAATCCCAAACTGAGCAAGCCTATGGCGACAGTGGCAAGGAAAACTCCCTAAACGTTAAAACAGAGGACGAAGACTCAAAAGAGGGTCTAACCTCCTTGGGTGGCTTAGATGGTATATGTTAGAATTAATCAAAAGTTACCTAGTTAATAAGTTTATAGTAATAGTTTAAAAACAAAAACTAAATAAGTATTGAGAGTGACTAAGATTTCGTGTTAACCAGAGGAGGGAGAGATTACTGTCCTCAAGTACAGCATGTTATATTTCATTGAGCAATTTAACAAATATATGATTGTCACTCTTTTTTGGTCAAAAGTAAAATTAAAGTTGTATTTAAGCTCACAATCAAGCAGTGAAACCTAGATTTCCCATTCAAGCATTTTCAATTTGTTTGCTCAGGACCCTCAGAACCCTCTCTTAAAATGCTCCTTGTCGATATATAAGGATTCCTGTCCTCTCTTTCCTTTTGTTCATCGAAAAAAGCTCTCAGCATTTTTTTCTCTCCAAAGCCAAAGCTTCAAAAGACTGCTAGTGAATGTGATTAGGTCGAGAGACCAAAGACAAATTGAGTGGACAAAAACACTGGTCATTGTCTTGCTATTCACTCCCATTTTCTTCATTCACCAGAGTCACAAATTTCAGGGCATTATCCACACAGTGTAACCATCTTTCTCCCTCACTGGAGTTGTTCTTCTCCCTCCTTTCACATTCATTAGATTCATTACAACCCACAAAAAAACAGACAACAAAACAGCTTGTGATGTCAGCTGGATCTGAGCTTCTCCATGGGAGAACTGGGGAAAACACAGAGGTGGGAGAAAGATTAACATAGTTCAGACAACTTAAACCTTACAGGGTTTTTTTGCTTAAGTTATTAGTTCATTTCTTACAGTAGTAAAAATGTTATACATGGCACGTACTTGTGCAAAAGGTGTTTTTGATGTTTGTAATTTCTTGACATGACTACTGTAAACAGTTTATTCTAAAAGAAAATGAACAGACACATTATTCAGTTAAATATATCATAGTGTGTAATTTCTCCCATCCTTTCATCTCCATCCACACATGCAACCAAAAACTATGGTACCAAGAATTGTGCCATATTCATTGTGAAAAGGAGCAGAGCACAGCTGCCTGAATAGAAGGGGCCCTCTTCTTCAGTGATGAGCACTGAAAGCCGTTTTTGAATACATTGTCCCTCCTTCCCATTTCTTTAAAGGGCTTTTTTCTTTGGCCATTAAATGAGCTTATCCTTAAGAGATAATTCAGATCACCCATGCAACTGCAGCCTTATAACCAATGTAGACTTAAGAGAGGAAAAGGAGGAACTAGTTCAAACTGGACTCATTTAACTCTTTAATTACATTTAGCTGTATTGTGGGTTTGATCCACACTTTGCTCATTTGGTTCCCGATAAATAAGGAATGCACATGGGATCGGATTTGGTCTTTGCCGTTTTGTTCCTAAGCTGTAATACTTCCAATCTGAATGGTCAAATACAGAATCTTTTTCTTCCACACTTTGCTCATTTGGTTCCCATAAATAAGGAATGCACATGGTATAGGTTTGGTCTCTTGCCCGTTTTGTCCTAAGCTTGTAATACTCCAATCTGAACTGGTCAAATACAGCATTCTTTTTCTTCCAAGTATTCAGTCTTCAGAAATCATAAGATAAAGGAAGCAAAGGAGTTCTTGGCCAAACTGGCATTACGTTCTGAGAAACAGGACACTGATCGGACATTACCAGAGTCACATGGTATTTTAGATATTTTGCACATAGTGTTTTATTATAAATAATAATAATAATAATAGTAATAATAATAATAATTAAAACAATATGAACACCATTTAGTGCAATACTCTAGTGTGCAATACAGTAATTGTTGTCTTTCTATCTTTTATAAAACTTGAAACACTTGCCGAAAACAAACATGAAAAAGTAGAATGGTACCATGATTTTTTTTTTATGCCTTTCAAGACTGCGATTCTCTTTTCTGTTTTCTGTTTTCTGTTATACTAGTTTTCTGTCATTCAGACATGAATTAGACATATACAGTGGAACCTTATTTATTGGAACCAAGTAAGCAAATGGGTGACGTGTGGATAGAGCCAGCACAATCTGTTTATACATTTTCATCCAAAAAAAGTCTTACATTTGCATTTATGTCATTTAGCAGAAGCCCTAATCCAGAGTGACTTACAACTGATACAGTTTTACAATCCAAGCAATTGTGTCAATGACCCAATAGTGGCAGCCTGGATTTGAATCCTGGACCTTCTGGTCCATAGTCCTGGTCCACAGTCCAGACCAGTATCTTAACCACCACAGTCCCACTTGGGCAAATGGTATGTTTTTCCAAGGATAGGTATTTGTTACAGCAGTTGGTTTAGGGTTCTTACTCAGCTTAATGCCGTTTTGCAACCTCTTAAGTTAAAAAAAAAAACTGTTGTCATTGCTGTGTTCTGTCTTCACTGGTGATGATTGACAGTAATTTGGTTTAGAAGTACTTTTTAGTTTGTAAGCTTTTTATGATGTTTTAAAAACTCAACTCCAAAGAGACACAGCAAAGGCATGTGCTTGGTGAAGGTGGTATGATGGCTTGATTCAGTTATTAACGAAGTTGGCATTTACATTTACATTTAGCAGACACCCTTATCCAGAGCGACTTACAATTTGATACAATCTTACAATCAGGGTAAGGGTCTTGCTCAAGCTTGAGCAGAGGTGGGATTTGAACCCTGGACCTTCTGGTCCAGAGTCCAGTACCTTAACCGCTAGGCTACCACAGTCCATGGCATTTACATGCCATTTAAGTCCATCCAATCAACATGGTGCTGTCTTCTAATGTAAACTGCAGTGGTCTCAAATCCATCAAAATGAAAAAAGATTGAAGCTTTTATATTAAATAGATTATTTGTCTGTTTATATCCAATAATTCACTGTGACAGGTTAAAAACAGGAAAAAAAAAACATTTTATTATTCTTTTTCTGAGGTTGACCCATTTTACAAAACACTATCTCTATCCATGCTGCAATTATCTGAAATGCTTACAAAGTACGTTTTATGGACATTGAGAATGGTCCTTTTAGTTGCTGCAACTTTCTGGGGTGCAGAGCTCATTTTGTCAAGCAGACTGCTTCCCTTTCTAAAGGAGCAGAAAAAACAATTTATTTTAATTAATTATAGCAAAGGCACATCAATTACATACCACTATATGGCCAAATATTTGTGCACACATAAAAATTACATCCAAAAATATGGTTGATGATATGGACCTTGTGCCCCTTTGCTGTTACAACAGCCTTTACTCTTTGGAAAAGGCTTTCTGCTAGATTTCAAACATGGGTATGAGGTCAGGCACTGATGTAGGACGGAAAGTCCTGCCTCACAGTTGTCATTAATACATCTCAAAGCTCTCTGGGGGAGTTGACATCAGGATTCTGTGCAAGTTGGAAATTTATTTCTTAAAGGACTTTGTTTTAGGAGCTTATGAACTTTTTTTTATGAAACTTATGAACATGTCATATTGAGTCCCTGATGTGTTCAGTGGCAACCCATTATATTGCCACTGATTGTCCTGTGGATGATTCCCATTTGGGCTGTATGCTTTTTCATCATAATTTATCAACTTGGTTAGCAATAAGTGTGGCCGAAATATGAAAATTTTTGAATATGGAGTGTAATTAGAAGGGGGTCTCTACATACCTTTCTACATACTTTTGGCAATAAATATAAACTGGTATTTTCATTGTCATGTATTACATACCTTCTTAACATTAAGGATAATAAAGAAGCACACATGCTCAGACAAGTTCTTCATTTGGAAATCTGTTGAAGGACAGACATTACAGTAACGTAGCGACACAGAGAGATACCCATTACCAGGCAGTAATTTAGGCTTTTTAATCTTTCAGAGGCACATGTCATTATCACCCTAATCCTCCTGGTATCCTTTCACTCCAACAATGCTTCTCTCAGCACCATGCTGGTGTTAAGCCAGGAACAATCAAGCTCTCTTTAGAGAATCATATGCACTTGCAATGCAACCCTTACAGCAGGCATAAAGAACCTGATGATTGTTTAACTGGTGTTTGATTTGTGCACGCCAAGCGATGATCCATGCAGACGTCAACAAGATTGTGTTGATATTCAGCACCGAGAGAACGGTAGCAAAGTAGGAAGATGTAGTAAAAGGGAAACATTTCATTTTGTCAGTTAACTTCAATTAAGACTAACAGTTGAGTTTCCAGCTGATGGACAGTAAATAAATTAAAATGTATAATTTAGATATAAACAATAACAGATTGCTGCAATAGATATGAGAGAAATGCCACATTTGTGCTCTTTTGCATATACTCATACATTCTTTAGATTAATGTAAAAAACAAATAAAAATCAAATCAAAGTTGCGCTAATGCATTAAAATTAGCTGAAATAGGTCAGATATGTTTGTTCCCTGCAGTGGTTAACTTAATTTCATTTAGAAAATTAGCAAAATGTGGAGTTTGACCAGAGCTGGTCAAATAAGATTGCAAATAGATATTAAAAATGAACATAACTTATATGGGGGGGGGGGGGACAAAGACACAGGTATGCACTGTTAAATTATCAGCTGATTGATGATCATTTGCATTAATGACAGAGGTCTTAATTCTCTACAAGTGCTTATAGGAAATAAAATCTGTCTTTTAACTCCGGACATCGTGGGCATAAACAGCCAATCAGTGCTGCAGATTCATGATGAGCAGTGGGCATTTAAGAGCAGAAGTGTATCATTCACCAACCGGTCATGTGCTCGCTTGCTTATTTAACTCACATTTGGACTAAAAATCGGTTGATGTGTTTAGTGACTTTTTTTAGTGCAAGTTGCTTGTGGTTGTAGATATGACATTCCACTGCTTATTTGTAACAACCTGTAAATGGTGTTCGTAAGTGCATGTGCTGTCCTATTGTGAGTAGTACTCCTTTGTTTATCCCCCACTACCTGTGTATTCTCTCTAACCTATAACTATATAAACTGGTTCACATTCACTCGGCGAGTGTCTGCTTCATCTGGCTGATTATAATACTCTCTATCAATGGATTTCTTCCTTCCATCAAGCAAAATCAGGTCCATTAAGTGTTACAGATTTCCCTATACATGGGGTCGTAACAGTAGATTAATATATTTTCTATAATTATTGTGAATTTCCATAAATTCTAAAAGGTTTAGCATGTGAATAAGTTTCCACACGTGGTTTCAGCTCTACCTCTGATGCATATATATATATATGTATGTATTGTGATAAATGGCACACAACTGTATACAAAGAAGTTGGAACATTTTCCATTTTCTAGTACTTTTCATATGGCAATGTGTCAGTATGTTAAACAAATGTAAATGGGAGAAGAGAACACAAACAAAAAAAAGTGTATATTGATCGAGAGATATTACTCTTAACGTGGTTAGCACTTGCTGGTGGTTAGCACAGCTCCAGAGATCCCGTTCGATCCCTTGTGGACTCCCCGTGTCTGCATGGGTTTACTCCGGGCACTCTGTTTCCTCCCACATTCCATAGACATGCTTTAGAGTACCTGGTCGCTCCTAATTGCCCCAGTGTGAGTGTGTATGAGTAATATAAAGCTAACGTTGCTGCTGTGGTGAATACCCATTGTTGCTGATTCGACATTAAATAAACAAACCAATCCAATTTATTATTACACTGCTATAACGCTCGGATAATACACCGATAAGAGCTGTAATCAGTGCAAAAGAGCATGTATTGATTAAAGCATTTGTGATGGCGTAATGTGACTACACCTACTTCATAAACCTGGGACATAACCTAACCCCACATTAGCACAGCTGTGCCGTCATGTGCGCGCGATTCTAAGCTCCGCCCAACTGTTGGTCCGGTAGGAGTTTCTAAAGTTCACTTGACTTAATAAACCAGTTCTTATCCGAGTGAACAAATCACTGAGCACCTGTTCAACAGCTTCGCACACACTGCCGTTTTCCTCTCGGGTATGCGCTCTGAAAGTTGCTGTACGTCGGGAGATTTGACTGCATGGAGATGGAGGAGCACACGGAGAGTTTCACGGGACACTAATACACTCTGCGGAAAGGTGATTACCTGTTAAGGACGTGGGCGGTTTTTGTTGGAGCTTCAAATTCCAGAAAACATGCCACTTCATCTATGAGGATCTGGGACTGCTTTAATCGCTGACTCGAAAGACTGCAAGAGATTTTTCAAAATGTCGAAACCAACTGATCACGTAAAACGTCCAATGAACGCCTTCATGGTTTGGTCCAGAGCCCAGAGACGAAAGATGGCACTTGACAACCCGAAGATGCACAACTCTGAAATTAGCAAGCGCCTCGGTGGAGAGTGGAAACTTTTGTCGGAGTCCGAGAAGAGACCCTTCATCGACGAGGCCAAACGTCTGCGTGCGGTCCACATGAAGGAACACCCGGACTACAAGTACAGACCGCGACGCAAGCCCAAGAACTCGATCAAGAAAGACAGGTATCAGTTTAACGTGGCTTATAACTTGGCTGAACACGACGCGCTGAAAGGGGCTCTTCTGGCGGACACGCTAACGAATCCTGAAAAGTCTGCTGCGGCTGTAGCTGCCACCAGAGCTCTCCTCAGCCACCCTGTACCCACGCCCCCATACCCTTACCTGGACATTAACGCGAAAATGTCGGAATTACCCGTGTCCACGTTTCCACACGCCACTCTTGACTATCCAGGACGCGTTGCTACCTTTCCCGGAATGGGGATCATTGGAGCCACGCACACGCACCCCTCTCCGGGTAACCCCGGCTACTTGGTGCCCTGTAACTGCCCTGCGTGGACGACCTCTGCCCCTCAGCTTCCTCCTTTAGCTTACGTGCTTTTGCCTGGAATGAGCAAAGCTCTACAAGAACCCTACCCTGCCTACGCAGCGGCCTTATGATAAAGCACGAACACGTTTCTTATTCCGAGCTGTAAAGACTCTCTTACTGCCTGTGCATCGCTCGTGGAGTGTCTGGTGCACGCTGTATTGTTTGTAAAAAAAAAAAAAAAAAGAATTCCACATGTGTGTGTGGTATTTGTAAATATTTCATTTAATAAAGCATTTTACAAAAAAAAAACCAAAAACAGAGGAGCACAAGTGTATGTAATTTTGAGGATATAGCCTATTTAATATAACAAACATAGCTTTTCTACCATTTTTCCTACTAGTGTGCGGTGGATTTTCAAGTGGACTTTATGATAAAAAAATTTCAAATTCCAGACTGTGGCGTGTTTAACATGATTTCATTGACAGCCTTAAATTTGTCACTTATATTTCCTACAGAATATTTTATGGTACGATATCTACCATATAGAAGCGTGTTTGTAGTCTATTTCATGAACTAAAAAAACCTTCCACATTTAATGTAATGCTGTTCAGCTGTTTCAATACAAATTGTTCCTTCATGGTACAAAAGTATATATAAATTGTTGAATGATTGGAAGTGTCTATGCCTACAAAAAGAGTTTTACAAAGTTAGGCTTTTTCTGATATTATTTCCTTGATTTATATAATTCCTGTAGGTTGCTTGAAACCACAAGGGCTTCCATTATAGGCTATTTAATGTATTAATGTCATTTTCATTAGAAAGGCGTGAAAGAAATTGACCTTTTGGTGAATTAACTTGGTCTCACACTGAACAAAAATCCAGCCTTTAATTAAAGAAAAAAAATCCCTCAAAAGAAATCATTTTTAACAAAACCACATGTGACAATTATTGGCACTGTTGCAATTAATACATTGTAACCTGCAACAATAATGATTGCATTAAATAGTGGTAAATATTTGGGGACATATTTATTCCCAGTGATATTAGTACTAATGCATAAAAAAATATTTATGAATCAACTTCGAATAAACAACAAAGAGAAAGCTGATAGAATAAATGTTGTAAACAAGATGAGAAGATTTAATGGATGACAGTTGAGTACTGATATTTACCAACTGATTTTCTTAAAGGTGTAGGCTAGATATGCAATGCATAACAGTTTAAAACAGAAATAATGATATTCCAGGATTGTAGTTTAAATAACTTGTACTGCTGCTATACAAAAAACTTTGCACCTGCACTTAACAATAGAAATAAGTTAGCACAGATTACAAAAAAATGGAAAAAATAATTGTAACACACATTTTAGTTTTTTTCTTAAATAAAGTGAATTAAAACTTTTTTTTAACCTGCATAGAATTTTTAAGGAAAAAACGTAACTGGCATCACATGAAGACCAGTGGGGTTTGGTATGCAGAGCTCTGATGGAGAGAAATCCTTGTTAGTTAATTTCATTATGTTTGCTTTTGAATAGTTTGCCAAACGTTTACAATACAGCAGTAATGTGCTTAAAACATTATTTATACATAGCCTACAAGTAACTTTGATACGTTTTTCATATTAAAACTGAATATAGCCTATGAGATGCTACACAGGCCAAAATGTAAGCCACACAATTTTATCTGAAATACATGAATTCAAATGGATAAGCGCAGCTGTATATAAATATTTTTTTATTTTGCTCCAGTTACCATATTTACATTTGTTGCCTTAAATATTTTGCTATATATTTGCGAAATATAGGCTAATCCTCCACTACCGTTAATAATGTTTGTACTCTTTTGGGCGCCAAATTTGATAAGAGATCACCTACCGTATTAGTGATAGCTTTAAAACAAAACAAAACAAAAACAAAATAAATGAAAACATAAATTCTTTACGTGAATAATGAAACATTTGTACCAGTCAGCATTAAAAAATAGGCTCTATTCCTACTTCTTATGGCTTTTAATCGACAACTTGCAAACGTGTAGCCTATAGCTTTGAAAGGACGCTTTCTCCAACTAATTAGGAGCAGCTTAAATCATTTTTCAGTATTTTGTTTCCCCGTTTTGTCAAACAGTTCATATGTTCTTTAAAAACTTACAATAAAGACTCAAAATATATTACTATTTACTCAAATGTTTTTGACACTTTAAGCAGCTTAATGCAAGCTTTTTTACATCTGCGTTTTGTTGACATTATTTCTGTAGCTTTTAGTATAGATACCCAAAAAATAGATGCATTATTTTTTATAATATTTAATTATGTTTAATTTGTAGATTTCACTTAAACACCGGGATGTCCGTCTACTTTTTAATTTCAAAACTGTTTTCTCTTGTTAAACCAAATGCAAATGGATCAATCTTACATATATGTTAGCTAAAGGCTACATCGCCTTTCATACCGCACTGCCAAGGGCACACAATAAGTGAGGGGAATGAGGTATTACAGGCATTAAAAACATTTTCTATCTTAGTTATCTATATGATTTATTTACGTATTTACGCCGTGTAATTAATAAAGGATTTGGTCTCTGTCGCCCCCTGTTGGCTTCTGTTTTCAATCAATTTGTATCCAGTGGTGCTTGGTGATTTCCTGCATATTGATGTTACCCATTTAAACAGGGTAAGCACTGTTTATATTATACTGGCAAAATAATTATGGAATCACCACACACCGCACCACAGTGTTCACCCAGACGTTTTTTACTTCGTAGCGAAAAATAAATCTGTTATGACACCAAACATTTTTAATAGCTCAACATTCTGGCTTCATGAATCATCCCTATAAAACAATTTTAACTAACTGCATTTTTCCAGGCATTTTTCTTTGGGGGTGCCGGGGGCAGAGATGGATTTGCATTTCTAAATCAAATAACAAGTGCAAAAATGCAAATGAATTTGCAGTTAAAAGTGAGTACTTACAGACCTTACTGATTTGGCTAATTTAAAGAGACAGTTCAATTGAACCAATAGAAATTTTCCTTCAAGGAAATCCAGTACAGAATGAGGCAAGTGTGCCAAAAGATTTGCCAGTTTCCATTCTAACATTTGGTGCAAGTGTAAACAAAAAGCCAAGACTATAAAAGGAAAACATACGGGCAGACCAAGGAAGATGCCAAAGAATCAGGATAGAAAACTGAAAGCAACATGCCTTGAAAATAGAAAAGACACAACAAAACAAATGCAACAGCAATATTCGAAAACATAAATCAATGTGATAGAAATGTACAAAATCGGACGGGGTTTACATTTTGAAAAGTCTTATATAAAACCAGCACTGACGCCTACATAAAAGAAAACAATGCTATTTTTTCATCTAATTAAAATAGATTTTCTTTTTTTGCATCTAAAAAGAAGCCAGTCATTGACTGTGGATGTTGGGGGCTGTCTGAATGAAACATATAACACTGACTGCCTGAAGAAAACAAAGGCAGGTTGAAGTGCTCACCACGAGGCTTAAATAATCAAACCTGACAGTCATGAAATCCAGGTTCTGTTTGGGATCTGACAATAAAGACGATACAGTTCCAGTCCATAGCAATCCAGCTTTCTTTTTGAATTTGTCGAAATGACCATCCAGCTTCTCTCAGTCCAATAATGTGCTCCCTCTCAAAGTCTGTCAACTGAGGCAGGTCTAGCAGTCTAACGATCTCTCACCAAGAGGTACACTGCCCAAAAATAGCTTCTGAGAGCTTTTTTTTTACTTTTACGCCCTCTTGTGGCAAAACCCAGTGACTAATCAGAACACACCTGTAAGCAGATAGGTATATAGACATAACTGCATGTCGAGTTTTGCAGCAATCCGACATTTCTATCTGGGTGCATATATTTAATTCTTACCCAAGTGCAACAATTATTTATTATTTATTTATTCGGCCACTCTTGAATGCAATAAGTGTTCTATTCAATGCCCTCCACCACTGCGCAGAGCACCATAATGTATGTATAACTGAATTATAAGACACTACTGCTTAGTCACTTTATCTTCTTGTAGACACTACCCATTTTTTTATCTATGAATATATTACCGTACATTTTAGCTATTTGCATCTATTGTGTGTTTTCTTTATAATTTCTACTTATTTTAAACTTATTTTTAATACCTTATTCTTACTGGCATCTACAGGCTTGGTCCAAACGACATCTCAAAGTACTCATAAAGCGACAATAAAGATATCTTATCTTATCTTATATGGATAGGTTAGTCATAAGCAGTTTTTGTTCATATTCTGTACTGTATTTATACTCAAACAGAAGCACAACTAACAACAAATGGCCATATTTTGGTTAGAGTACCCAGGGTGTTTCAATATAAAGATCACCAACTGACAAGGTGAATATCACTTCTGCAAATCAACTGTGGCTTGTACTACTGTAATGTCAAAACGTGGCCTTCAAAGTGTGTCAGTGTTTAATGACATTTCATTTAAAATCATGTGTAAGGATAGAGACAGCTAACAATATGGATTAGGATTATTATTAGCTAAAATATATGTGGAACATGGACAAAACTGGGACAGAGCATAATTCAGACATGCAAGCCTAACTCCAAAGAATATGGCACAACATGTAAAATGCAAATGAAACGATAAGACAGTCATTTTTATGTTTATAACCTATGCTATTTAATCTATAACCTGTAATGTGTAACTTAAAACAGGATAGGTATACATTAATTCCAAATTTGATGGCTGGAGCATGTTACAAACAAGCTGGGTTGGGGCATGCTTACCACTGTGTTACATTATCTTACATCTTAACAGTCCGGTTTCCTGCCACAGTCCAAAGACATGCATTAGGTTATTGATTACTCTAAATTAGATCAATCTGAGTACATCTGTCACTAGCTTTGAGTAACCTTTGTGTATGGATATAACTTTGTGCCTGTCGTTAAAATGGCCATTGATGCTGATAGTGATGTTAAATCAAACCAAACAACAAATACATCTTAACAGCATTAGGTAATCATTTAGGAACTGCACACTATCTTCAGTCACTTAGTCTTAAACAACCAGGTGTTTTTTAGCACCAAGACTCTATGAAGTTGTGCTGTTTTAACACATTTAGAATGCGTCTCAGTGTTGTTTCAATGAAATAAGCAAAGAGGTCTCTGAAAGAGACATCTGTAGTAACATCTGTCCCTCCAAAATGCTTGTATACCCTTCTGCCTTTTATTTAAAGTTTTAGCATACACCCTTATCGAGAGTGACTTACAACTGACACAGTATTACAATCCAAGCAGGTGTGGGTCAAGGGCATTGCTCAAGGACTCAACCGTGGCAGCTTGGCAAAGGTGGGGTTTGAACCCTGGTCCTTCTGGGCCACAGGCCAGTACCTTAACCTCTAAGCCACCAGCCCTACAATAATCTAGTATGTATTAATGGTGCATAACCTTGTTACAGGTGTTAAAGTTACACGTGCCATTGGCAACACACCCTTCTGGACTTTGCACTGGTAACAAACTGGGGTGATCCTTCATATTCTCTGAATATTTTAAGAATATTTTTGGTCAGAAGATGGTAAATAGATCCATAAATTCTGTGCAATAAACATTGTTTATAAGCTGTGGGACTATTTGCTCTCACAGGTTTTGTAAAAGTAATTGGCCTCGATCCTTCCTTATTTGTAACTGACATGGCCTTTCCTCGATGCCCCTTTTGTTCCCATTTGTTATCAGTTCAGCTGTTTACCCGGGGGATGTTCCAAACCAGGTGTTTGTGGAAAACTTTGCACAACCTTACCAGTCTTACGTTGTTTCAGTTCCAGCTGCTTTGGGTGGTGTTGCAGGCATAGAATTCAGAAGTCACACATATTTACAAAAAACAGGAAATTTGGTAAGTATTTCTCAAGTTTCTTCCCACATTCCATAGATGTGCCCCAGTATGAGTGCGTGTGTGTGCATGCATATGCCCTGAGAAGGACTGGCTCCCACCGTTCATCCTGTGTTGCCAGTTTAGTCCCCTACCACCCATAACACTAAACTGGATTAAGCAGGTATGGAAAATGAGAGCGAGTAGAAGTAAGTTTGTTTGTTTATTTATTTAAAGTCACATCAGCATCACTAGGTATTCATGACACGAGCAAGGTTACTTTGGTAACAGTCACACATTCAATATGCAGCAATTTAGAGCAACCAATTAACCCAATGCATGACTTTGAAGCGTGGATGGAAACCGGAGTACCTCGAGATAACCCTGGCAGACACAGGGAAGGCATGCAAATTCCACACAGGTGGAGTCTTAGGCCGAGGTCTCTGTGAGACCACTGCGCAAACCACCCTGCCACCCAGCACCCTGCATTCCTTTTTTATTTCTGAAGTGTCTTCTTCTTCTTCTTCTTCTTCTTCTTCTTTCGGCTTCTCCCTTTATCAGGGGTTACCACAGCGAGTTAAACGTTTCCACCTCACCCTGTCCTCCACGTCCTCTACTCTCACCCCAACTCCCTGCATATCTTCATTTACCACACCCAAATAACTCCTCTTTGGTCTCCTCTCCCGTCCTCTGTTGCCTGGCAGCTTCCATCGCCAACATCCTCCTACCAATATATCCACTATCCCCCTCTGCAACATGTCCAAACCATTCCAGTCTTTCCTCCGAATTTGTCTCCCAATTTTCCAACCTGTCTGTCCCTCTGATGATCTCATCCAATCCTGTCCACCCTAGACACTCCTAAAGAGAACCTCAACATCTTAAGTTCTGCCACCTCCAGCTCTGCTTCCTGTCTCTTTGTCATGCCGTACTGTGTCTCTACATATATTATATATATTATATATATATATATATATATATATATATATATAATATATATATATATATATATATATATATATATATATATATATTATATATATATATATATATATGTGTATGTTCTGTTTTTTGCCCTCTCATGTTCAAAAATGGAACTGTATTAGATAGTGCACAAAGAGGATGCATGTGACAACTCCGCGCCGACGTCGTTACTTTTAGCATCGCAATGCGTCAGTGCATCTTTACAGCCCTCGGTGCCAAACATGCACTTTTATAATGTTCGCAAGCTTGATGCACCTTGACTGTTGACTACACGCTTCCAACGTATAGAGAGCCGCACACCAATTCACACAGTCGGTTCCTCATTAAGGTACTAGATACCTACTAGATACCAGCGTGCACGGAATGACAAATATCCATCTATTTTTTCAGTATGTTGAAAACAAACAAACCAACTGCAAACAGTTCATGGCCCCTGGTTTTAAAAGTATTTGTAAAGCATGGTAAACGTTTTCCTGTTTCAGGTCTTGGTTTGTGAAAAGTGGAGACACTAAATTGAAAGAATCAATAAATAACATCTGTATTTATTCTGGATTTAAAACAAAACAAGTCCTTTACTGGCAAAGTGATTGTCATTTCAGGCACTTGTAAAAATAAATCTCAAACCACATATCATATTAAATGTACTTACTCATTCAGATAACAGATATTGGTATTTTACTCAAGTTGTATTATTGTGTGCAAATGCTAGTATAACCTATTGCTCTATGCAGTATATAATGTTTGTGGGCTTTTTCCTATTAACAGAAACCATATTTTTTAATCACTGTTACAATGACTCACATGAGACTCCTCAGTGACCTCAAACAAGTCTTGAAGGCTACACAAATGCATTGCTCTATAATAGTAAAATGTCTTAATTACAGATGTACAGGCAGCACTTCCAATAGTGCTACTAGCCTACTGGTTATGAGTCACTGCCTTTGCTCATGTAAACCAGTAACACATTTCTAACTTTTTTTTAACTGAATGCTTTCATTTGTAACATGTAACTTCTACTTGAACAGGCTGATATCTGATCATTTGATGTACTGGAAATACCAAAAACATGACTATTCCATATCTCATCATTTACACTCACTGACCACCATTTACACTCTTTGTTAGTCCCTTTTACTCTGTTCTCTAATGGTCAGGACCCCCACAGATCAGGTACTATTTGGGTGTTGGATCATTCTCAGCACTGCAGTGACACTGACGTGGTGGTGGTGTGTTAGTGTGTGTTGTGCTGGTACGAGTGGATCAGACACAGCAGTGCCGCTGGAGTTTTTAATCACCTCAGTGTCACTGCTGGACTGAAAATAATCCACCAACCAAAAATGTCCAGCCACCAACATCCTGTAGGCAGCGTCCTGTGAGCACTGATGAAGGATTAGAGGATGACTAACACAAACTGTGCAACAGATGAGCTGCTGTCTCTGACTTTACATCTACAAGGTGCAGCAACATATTAGATGGGTCTAATAGAGTGCACAGTGAGTGAACACAGTGTTTAACAACTCCAGCAGCACTGCTGTATCTGATCCACTGGTACCAGCACAACACACTCTAGCACACCATATCAGTGTCACTGCAGTGCTGAGCATGATCCACCACCCAAATACTGTGGGGGTCCTGACCATTAGAGAACAGAGAAAAGGTCCAAACAAAGTATGTAGAGAAGCAGACAAACTGCTTCTGTAAGTGTAGACCTACAAAGTGCTTCTCTATGGTAAGTGGAACTGATCAAATGGACAGTGAGTGCAGAAACAAGGAGGTGTACCTAATAAATGTCTGTCTAGAAAAGTTCTATCTTCGGCTTTAAGCACAGTCATTTTACAATTTGAAACATTTCGAGTCTGCAAAGTAAAAGCAAACCCTGTCCTAAGTGTTCATGCCAGTGCGTCTTACAGGGACGTACTTTGAACACGGGTCCAGCAGGTACACACTGGATCTGCTCTGCAACATTGCATATCATATAGCATAGTGTGTACATGTGACTGTACGCATAGTTTTGCTTCCTACGTGGCTCTTGCTTCTTCTGTAAGCGGAATGCTTTCCATCTTCTGGAGTGGTCCAGTACCCGTTATACACACACATCAAAAGCTTCTTTCTGCACTTCAGTATCGCCCCCGGGGCCCTCTGGACATGGTTAGGGGGAGTGTGACAGAAGAGAGTGATGACACCTCCCAATAAAGACTGCGAGACAAGAAGAGCCTATACAAGATTACCACTGATATGGACTGGCACAGAATGACGCCAATGGTTATGATCTGCAAAAAACAGCAAGAAAATATATCATTCGAAAGTCCGCTTGATTCTTTATTTGCTTTTATCATACGGCCAACGCTTGCTTTCTCACCTTTTCCTTTTGGTGCTCGTTGAATAGAACAGAAATGAAAACAAGGGCCGGGTGACACAGGAACCACAAGAATGAACCCTAAAGCAAGACACAGCATCATTAGTGAAGAAGAGCGAGAAAATTGCAATTCACCAACTATAAATTCATCAGATATCCAATTCAGTGTAAGATAAAATTTGAATCAGGGTGTTAGGAGACTAATATTACACAGTTTAAAGTATGTGGACACCTGAATACCAGAAACACTGTATAGACAAAAGTGTTGGGACACACCACTTAATCATTGAATTCCGGTGTTTCATTCAGTCCCATTGCCACAGGTGTGGCAATAAAATCAAGCACCTAGCCAGAAGTCTGCCTTTACAAACATTTATGAAAGAATGGGTCATTCTAAAGAGCACACTGAATTTGAGAGTGGTGCTGTAGGAGGATGGCACGTTACAACAAGCCAATTTGTGAAAATTCTTCCCTCCTAGATATTCCACGATCAGCTGTGCATGGTACTAGTGGAAAGTGGGTCAAATCACATAAAGTTACAGAGTGGGGTCGCCGAGTGCCGAGTGCATAAGTCACCAACACTCTGCTGACTCAATAACTGCAGAATTCTAAACCTCCGCCGTCATTAAAATCAGCACAAAACTGTTCACCAGGAGCTTCATGGCATGGATTTCCATGACCGAACAGCTGCATGCCTTACATCACCAAGCACAACGCCAAGCATTGGATGGAGTGGTGTAAAGCATGTCTCCACTGGACTCTGAGCGGTGGAAATGGGTTCTGTAGGGTGATGAATCACGCTTCTCTATCTGGCGGTCTGATGGACGAGTCGAGGTTTGGTGAATGCCAGGAGGTCATCATCTGCCTGTCTGCATTGTGCCAGCTGTGAAGTTTGGTGGAGGAGGGATAATGCTATGAAGTTGTTTTTCAGGGGCTGATATAGGCCCGTTAGTTCCAGTGAAGGAAAATGTCAAGACATTTTGGAAAACTGAATGCTTCCAGCTCTGTGAGAAGGGGAAGGTCATTTTCTGTTCCAGCATGACTGTGGTCCATTGCACAACACAAGGTAAATAAAGGCAGTCGACTTTCATGGAGATCAGCACTGATACTGAGCATATGCAGTTTAAATTTCAAATCCCAAATCCCAAATGAATCCCAAATTTTAGGTCAGTAAATAATTTATATTATGGACTTAAGTTTGGAAGAACACAGTTCTCTAGACTTTATTTTATGCTTTAAATTAAGATTTCCTTCACTGGAACTAAAGGACTCTATATTAGATTATTATTGCTCCGCCACCAAACATTGGAGTTGGCAATATCTGTATCCAGGGGCATTTCTAGACTGCTTGTCATACATGGATATACAGTGGTGCTTGAAAGTTTGTGAACCCTTTAGAATTTTCTATATTTCTGCATAAATATGACCTAAAACATCATCAGATTTTCACACAAGTCCTATAAGTAGATAAACAGAACCCAGCTAAACAAATATTATACTTGGTCATTTATTTATTGAGGAAAATGATCCAATATTACATATTAGTGAGTGGCATAAGTATGTGAACCTCTAAGATTAGCAGTAAATTTGAAGGTGAAATTAGAGTCAGGTGTTTTCAGTCAATGGGATGACAATCAGGTGTGAGTGGGCACCCTGTTTTATTTAAAGAACAGGGATCTGTCAAAGTCTGCTCTTCACAACACATGTTTGTGGAAGTGTATCATGGCACGAACAAAGGAGATTCCTGAGGACCTCAGAAAGAGTTGTTGATGCTCATCAGGCTGGAAAAGGTTACAAAACCATCTCTAAAGAGGAGTCATTGACCAATGAAGATCACTCCAAGAGCAAGGCGTGTAATAGTTGGCGAGGTCACAAAGGACCCCAGGGTAACTTCTAAGCAACTGAAGGCCTCTCTCACATTGGCTAATGTTAATGTTCATGAGTCCACCATCAGAATGACACTGATAACAATGGTTTGCATGGTAAGGGTTACAAGGAGAACGCCACTGCTTCTCCAAAAGACATTGTTTCTGCTCGTCGGCAGTTTGCTAAAAATCCACGTGGACAAGCCAGAAGGCTATTTTGGGGAAGAATGTTTTGTGGACGGATCAGACGCAAATATAACTTTTTGGTTAAAAAAAGTTTGAACAGGAAAACACTCACTGCATTCCAGCATAAGAACCTTATCCCATCTGTGAAACAGGTGGTGGTAGATCCATGGTTTGGGCCTGTGTTGCTGCACATCTGATGCACAATTAATTCTGGAATTATAGCATACAATTCTAAAGGAAAATATCAGGACAATCTGTCCATGAACTGAATCTCAAGAGAGGTGGGTCTGCGCAAGACATCGACCCTAAGCCAACAAGTCCGTTCCAGGAGATAAAATCCAAAGAATGGTTCCTAAAATAAAGTTAATTTTGGAATGGCCAAGTCCAAAGTCCCTGACCTTTCCAATCGAAATGTTGGAGGCTCTGTGAAGTGATCATTTAATGTGAGGAAACCACCAACATCCCAGAGCTGAAGCTGTTCTGTACGGAGGAATGGGTTAAAATTCCTCCAAGCCGGTGTGCAGGACTGATCAACAGTTACAGGAAACGTTTAGTTGCAGTTATTGCTGCACAGGGGGGGTCACAAAGGTTCACATACTTTGGCCACTCACTAATATGTAATATTGGATCCTTTACCTCAATAAATAAATGAGAAAGTACAATATTTTTGTCTCATTTGTTTAACTGGGTTCTCTTTATCTACTTTTAGGACTTGTGTGAAAATCTGATGATGTTTTAGGTCATATTTATGCAGAAATATAGAAAATTCTAAAGGGTTCTCAAACTTTCAAAAACCACTTTACATACACATACAGAATTTAGAGGGGCACATCTGTACATAAAAAATAAGGCATTTAGTTTTTAAACTAAACAGATGATTTAACACTAAAGTGGGTGTTACTCTACCATGGATTAGAAATGAAGAACAAATAAACACTGTTACTAACTGTATTAATTCTGTTTATGCTAACAGAACTGATTCCTTTGCTGGTCTAATATGTACTTTGGTAGGTTATACGGTTACATGTGGTCATACACCATATAGCTATGAGCTATCATTACCTTGCCTGCTGGCTCGCTGCTTAAGCTTTTGGACAGACGCATTTGCGTTATATGAAAAGTAGTGCCTGTAGTGAAGTTGCATGGGGTGCTCAGCAATCCAGAATAAAACTGACCGGCGTGATTTTAGTGGGGCACAGCTACATTTTAATATGCCATGTGATCCAGTAAAGTGGGTCTGGCGACGCCCCTGCCTGTATCATGGCATTAGCAAATCCCAGCTTCATCTATCAAACCCCTATTCACAGTTAACCAAAAACATATCACATGCTGCTACTCAATGATTTTAATAATCATGGTTACATTGTGCTTTCTCACATTGTGCCTCTTTTCACACCCACACTGCCCATGTTACACCGTGTATCAGCTACGCTAACACTGCCTTACCTTGGCAAAGCTGAGATAGAAGTCCCTTTTGAGTGTGCTCCTCTCTGCTGAGATAATCTGGTACAATACTGATGCAAGCAGCAGTGCGAGTGCCACACGCAGCACCATCAGTAGTACGCCCGCTACACTGCGGTTTGCATGATAACTGTGATGCTCAGCGTCCTCAAATTGCTCCCAGATCAGCAATGCTCCCTAAAGGTAACATAGGGAATAAACTGAGGTGAGACGGTTACTAGAATGTAATCTAAAATGCATGTACTACCCAGAAAACAAAACATTTATTTTGGACAATCAATAGACCTTAATGTATTAACCCTCTCTGATCTATGTGAGTTAGTGCAGAGTGAGTGAAAGTAAAATTGGTATTTTATGATTAGATACAAATTTATCACCAAAGCCTACAATTGCAATCTGACTTTACACGTTACAAGTTCTTCAGCCAAAAAGTTACTTTAATAATGAATGAAAATAATGAAAAGTAGGTAGCAACTAAGTACATCTTTAGGGCTGTAACGATGCATCACGGTGCAAAAATGTGACAATGTTCATCAATTGCAATTGCATTTTTTCAACACCAGAGGGCACAATCACACGTCATGCTCCCCATGAGCATTTAAAACTCCTAATTGTAGCAGACTAAAGATCTTCTTGTTTAATTATTTTATAGAAACTTACGCATTATTTTGAAGTGTTGTTCTTCAGAAATAAAAAAAGGAATGCTTTCACTGGCAAGGCTACAAAACATTTTATTTATCATTTTAAATGGCTAGTAATTTTAGTAATTTTCTAGTAACATCATTTAATTGCAGGGGAGTATAGTTTTTGTTTAAAAACGTATTCAATAAAATCTGCTTTGCATTGTTTACACTGCAGAAAAAAAAATTGTAAAACATCATATCGTAAATCAAATCCAATAGTGAGCAGAGTGTATCGTTACACCCCTAATAATCTTGTTTAAGTACATTGCTTTATATATAAAAGACTAACTGCTGGCTGACCTGTGTGACAACTCCTCCAAGAGCAAGAGCAGTAGATACAGGGGAGGAGTCCCACTGTAATGGTTTACTCTGGGACTTTCTGCCTCGACTTAACGTCCAGCCCATACACAGACTCAGCAGCATGTATAGCATCTGCACTTGCGCCACCATGTCACAGACTACACAAAAGCACAGACAGACAGAGCAAAGGTACTTATGACAGAATATTTTGGTTTATTTAAAGTTTCATTTTATAAGCTTTATCCTGGATGGGGTCACAGGGGGATCTGGGACCACCAGAATAGCCGTTGCAATGCCTGGCCTCCACTTCCTCAGACACAACCAATTACACTCAAGGCTACTTCATTAGGTCCACCTGTTCAACTGCTTATTAATGCAAATATCGAATCAGCCAATCACATGGCAGAAACTCGATGCATTTAGTCATGTAGACATGGACAAGACGACCTGCTGAAGTTCAAACCAAGCAGCAGAATGGTGCAAAAGTGACTTTGAATGTGGCATAGTTGTTGGTGCTAGACGGGCAAGGGAGTTTCACAAACTGCTGATCTACGGGGATTTTCACAAACAGCCAGCTCTAGAGTTTAGAGAGAATGGAGCGAAAAAGAGAAACTATCCAGTCAGTGGCAATTCTCCCTTGTTGCTGCCAGAGGTCAGAGGAGAAAGGCCAGACTGAATCTACAATAGGCCAGTGAGTGAATATCTGTGCTATGTCCGACCTACATAGGCACCGCTGGGACTCAAATATTCCTCACTGCAGGGCTGTGTCACCTGAGTGCCACTTATATATAGATGTGGATTGCATATTCATCATATCATCTTATTACGTCCAGTTTTAAATGTTAATGAGAAATTGTTTGATATTTAAGTAAATATCGAATCAAGGGAAGACTCACACTCTGCAAGGTTGCCCATTAAAGGAGCTCCCACTCCATCTCTAGCATACCTACACAACACAATTAATCACAATAAGCTTCACTGACAGCAAAGCACCACTGCCAGGAAACTATTTACATAGTTGAAAACAGCAGTCAGTCTCACCTGGCCATGTGAAAGTAATTAAAACACACAGATAGACCTTGCAGGAACAGAGCCATGGACAAGACCTTCAGTACAGTGTTCATGGGGCCTCCTTTATGCAAAGCTTGCCACAGGGGCTGCATGTAGATACATGAAGCCACAAAATAGGCCAGAATCAGCATGAAGTAAAAGCTGTGCAAACCTAAAACCAGAAAGAGGAATGAGGTAGCAACAAATTAGATCAAAGCAACAAAACTTCATATGACTAAAGGTATGCTCTTACCAGCTTTCTCAGCACTGAAGTGATCGAGTGGGTTGCCTGCTGAATCTGGGTTAAGCATGGTGAGCTTAAAAGCAACGTCCTCCATTAGACCATCCATCTCCTCCTCCTGGCAGGTGTAACGGTCGGCATACATCACATGCCAGGCTTGTGGGCTGACCTGCCGCGGTATGGTCTCGTTGTGCTCTTCTGTGATCAGTTGAACTGAAGATGTATGATTATATGTCATGACTTAAATAGCACAATTTTTAAAACATAAAAACCTTACATATCTGCTCAGTAAGTCTGCATGTCCTCCACGTGTTCACGTGGGATTACTACGGTTTCCTCCCACAATCCAAAGACATGCATGTTAGGATAATTGGTGTCTCTAAAAAATGCCCCTAGTGTGTGAGTGTGTGTATGAATGATGTGAAGGTTGCCAGATTCTGCAAGAGAAAAAAAGCAACTAGGTCTATGGAAAAAAGCCTAAAAGCAATTAGGTTTCTTTGAATAAGAGGATCTGGAAACCATGTTCAATTGACTGAAAAAACGATTGAAATCGCAGAATGGGAATACACGCCCTGAGAAATCCATGACTGAGATACAATTCAGCTCTCTTTATAGGATTTCTTAATCTGATTTCTAGATCGGAGTATCTATTGAATGCTAGTCTATTTTAGTATTCACTACTGCAATATAGTTTTTTAAAAATCATTTTATTCAATAGAAAAGATAGCATCAACTAATTAACCCCACATATGCAAACTTTTGGCACCAGTTGGAAAATTTATAATGTATGTTTTCAGTCTGGTAAATAGGCTGGGATAAAGCAACTCTGGTGTACAGTGGTGCAAAAAAGTATTTAGTCAGTCACTGATTGTGCAAGTTCTCCTACTTAGTAAGATGAGAGAGGTCTGTAATTTTCATCATAGGTACACTTCAACTATGAGAGACAAAATTAGAAAAAATATCCAAGAAATCACATTGAGCATTTGTATTTGGTCATCTACAAACAGGCAAGACTTCTGGCTCTCACAGACCTGTAACTTCTTCTTAAAGAAGCTCTTCTGTCCTCCACTCGTTACCTGTATTAATGGCACCTGTTTGATTTCGTTATCTGTATAATAGAAACCTGTCCACAGCCTCAACTAGTCAGACTCCAAACTCAACCATGGCCAAGACCAAAGAGCTGTCGAAGCACACCAGGAAGAAAAAAGTAAACCTGCACCAGGCTGGGAAGAGTGAATCTACAATAGGCAAGCAGGTTGATGTGAATAAATCAACTGTGGGAGCAATTGTAAGAAAATGGAAGACATTCAAAAAGACTGATAATCTCCTCAATCTGGGGCTCCACGCAAGATCTCATCCCGTGGAATCAAAATGATCATGAGAACGGTGAGCAAAAATCCCAGAACTACACGGAGGGACCTGATGAATGACCTGCAGAGAGCTGGGACCAAAGTAACAAAGCTACCATCAGTAACACACTACGCCGAGAGGGACTCTGTCCTGCAGTGCCAGACATGCCCCCCTGTTAAGCCAGTACATGTCCAGGCCCGTCTGAAGTTTGCCAGAGAGCATATGGATGATACAGAAGAGGATTGGGAGAATATCATGTGGTCAGATGAAACAAAAATAGAACTTTTTGATAAAAATTCAACTTGTGTTTGGAGGAAGAAGGATGCTGAGTTGCATCCCAAGAACACCATACCTACTGTAAACATGGGGGTGGACACATCATGCTTTGGAGCTGTTTTTCTGCAAAGGGGACAGGACGACTGATCCGTTTTAAGGGAAGAATGAACGGGGCCATGTATCGTGAGATTTTAAGCCAAAACCTCCTTCCATCAGTGAGATCTGCATGGGACAAAATACCAGCTACAGTGTGTGCAAACCTGCTGAAGACTTACAGGAAACGTTTGACCTCTGTCATTGCCACCAAAGGTTATGTTACAAAGTATTGAGTTGAATTTATGTTTTAACCAAATACTTAATTTCCACCATAATTTACAATTAAATTCTTTAAAAATCCTACAATGTTATTTCCGTATTTTTTTTCCCTCATTTTTCTCATTGCCATTGGGGGTTGAATAATAGTGCACATGGACATGTGTCAAGATAACAATGTTTTTTTCATTGAAACTCAAAATTATGTCAACTAATGTTATCAAAATTGCTTCTATGTAACAATTAATAACTATTCGTTCTTTGTTTACTGTGAAATACCGTTGTATAAATTGATTCAATCCTATACTCATCACCATAAAACTTTTAAGACGAGGGGGGTGAATATTTCTAATTGCACGTGTATATTTATAAATATTAATGTAACATTATAAGCTATTCCAGACAGTAATTTGGCTATATGGTAATTATCAGTCTTCTATGTTGCAAGACTGTAACCCAAACTGGATTTGGATTACAATAAATGTTCAGACCATAATTGTTTATATAACCTTCATTATCAGTCCAAGCCTAGTGGCTAGGCTGGCTCAGTGGTGAAGGCTTTGTACTTCCATCAGAGGTTGTAAGCAAATATCTATTCCACCGAGCAGCCCTTAAACGAGTCTTTTAACCTCATTTCAATAATCAGAAAACAGTTTGTAGAAAATACAGCTGTTGTGGCACTATATACAGTGGTTCTTGAAAGTTTGTGAACCCTTTAGAATTTTCTATATTTCTGCATAAATATGACCTAAAACATCATCAGATTTTCACACATGTCCTAAAAGTAGATAAAGAGAACCCAGTTAAACAAATGAGATAAAAATATTATACTTGGTCATTTATTTATTGAGGAAAATAATACAATATTACATATTAGTGAGTGGTAAAAGTATGTGAACCTCTAGGATTAGCAGTTAATTTGAAGGTGAAATTAGAGTCAGGTGTTTTCATTACATTTACATGTACATTTACAGCATTTAGCAGACACCCTTATCCAGAGCGACTTACAATTGATACAGTCTTACAATCCAAGCAATTGTGGGTTAAGGGCCTTGCTCAAGGACCCAACAGTGGCAGCTTGGAAGAGGTGGGATTTGAACCCTGGACCTTCTGGTCCATAGTCCAGTACCTTACCCACTAGGCTACCACAGTTTTTCAGTCCAATTGGATGACATCATTTTGTGAGTGGGTACCCTGTTTTATTTAAAGAACAGGGATCTATCAAGTCTTCTCTTCATAACACGTTTGTGAAGTGTACATGGCATGACAAAGGAGATTTCTTGAGGACCTCAGAAAAAGAGTTGTTGATGCTCATCAGGCTGGAAATGGTTACAAAACCATCTCTAAAGAGTTTGGACTCCACCAATCCACAGTCAGACAGACTGTGTACAAATAGAGGAAATTAAAGACCATTGTTACCCTCCCCAGGAGTGGTCGACCAACAAAGATCACTCCAAGCGCAAGGCCTGTAATAGTTGGCGAGGTCACAAAGGACCCCAGGGTAACTTCTAAACAACTGAAGGCCTCTCTCACATTGGCTAATGTTAATGTTCATGAGTCCACCGTCAGAAGAACACTGAACAACAATGGTGTGCATGGCAGGGTTACAAGAAGAAAGCCACTGCTCTCTAAAAAGAACATTGCTGCTCGTCTGCAGTTTGTTAAAGATCACGTGGACAAGCCAGAAGGCCATTGGAAGAATGTTTTTTGAATGGATGAGACCAAAATAGAACTTTTTGGTTTAAAATAAAAGCTTTATGTTTGGAGAAAGGAAAACACTGCATTCCAGTATAAGAACCTTATCCCATCTGTGAAACATGGTGGTGGTAGTGTCATGGTTTGGGCCAGTTTTGCTGCATCTGGGCCAGGACGGCTTGCCATCATTGATTTAACAATGAATTCTGAATTATATCAGAGAATTCTAAAGGAAAATATCAGGACATCTGTCCATGAACTGAATCTCAAGAAAAGGTGGTCATGCAGCAAGACAGCGAGCCTAAGCACACAAGCCGTTCTAGCAAAAAATGGTTAAAGAAGAATAAAGTTAATGTTTTGGAATGGCCAAGTCAAAGTCCTGACCTTAATCCAATCAAAATGTTGTGAAAGGACCTGAAGCGAGCAGTTAAAGTGAGGAAACTCCCCACAATCCCAGAGTTGAAGCTGTTATGTACGGAGGAATGGGCTAAAATTCCTCCAAGCCGGTGTGCAGGACTGATCAACAGTTACAGGAAACGTTTAGTTGCAGTTATTGCTGCACAGGGGGGTCACACCAGATACTGAAAGCAAAGTTTCACATACTTTTGCCACTAACTAATATGTAATATTGGATCATTTCCACAATAAATAAATGACCAAGTATAATATTTTTGTCTCATTTGTTTAACTGGCTTCTCTTTTTCTACTTTTAGGACTTGTGTGAAAATCTGATGATGTTTTAGGTCATATTTATGCAGAAATATAGAAAATTCTAACGGGTTCATAAACTTTCAAGCACCACTGTAAATAAGGGATTACACTTACTGGACAGGTGAGCTCTAGACACTCTATCCAGGCAGCTGAGGTTTTCAAAGCCCTCCATGCCCTGAAACAGCAGCAGTCTAGCCTCTTTCTGCAGTGCCAAAGCAACATTCTCCAGACGGTAAGCCATCAGTCCATTCTCCCCTAAACAAAGGACAGACAATATTAGAGACATGTACGATAAAAATGAAACAATCATCTGAAATTGACTGGGCTGCTGAATGTACCAGGGACAACATTATGCCCAATTTATTGGGACACATGCACCTTCTACTTCATAAAAAAAAAACAAACATCAGAGTCAGCCATTTTCTATTCAGTAATCAGATAAAAAAAATTGTAGTGGCTGGTGGAGTTGTTTTGTGGGGATGTCCCTTATTGAATGTGCCCCTTATTTGTCCAAGGTGGCAACCCTTTCCAAACCTTGGCCAGCTAACACTTTCAGTCGGAGCCAGTTTTAGGGTAATGAAGTAATGGACATGTATGAATGTTTAAAAGAAAGTCAGCAACGCAGCAGACAAGATAATGATAGCCCATAGCTAAATGTTTTGGCTAGCTACTTCTAACTGTATAGCCTACCAAAAAATACATACAAGCCACTAAAGCAGAGGCAGTAATTTTATTAGTAAAGGCATTAGTTACTTTAGCAAAAGCTTTATTTATGCTAGCCAGTAAAATGGGCATTGATAATACAAGCTTGCAAAATGAGTCACAATATAGTCAATAAAACAGTAAACTACTCATTTTGCCTGTGTTATGCAGCCTAGCTGGCATGAACTGACGGCGCAAAGACAACATAATTTCACATGTAGTTCTCTGCGCAAATAATTCAGAGCCTGGATCGAGGGGGATAAAAGACAAAAAACAGGGAGAAGGAAAATGAGAGAAATACAATATGGAGAAAAGGGAAAGGAGCATCAAAACAGAGACATGAAAGAGACACCTGGGGATTTTGGAGCTGTGAGGAAACAGTTTACTGAATAAACAGACATTTTATATATTTACACAAGTGAGCCTGTTTGTTTACTGTGATTTGCAATTTAAGATAGCACTTAGTTATATATATTTCTAGTTATTAAATGGAAAATGGGCATTGTTTCACCTAGTCTCTTCAGTTTATAAAAGGACTGTCTTTTTATCGAATGTATAATCGATAATCGGGAGAAAATCGAATCGTGAGCAGAGTGTATCGTTACACTCCCACTAATGATGGTATGAAACTCCAGAGGTTTAATCTATGTAGTTTTTAACATGCTTTCCTGTACGACTGACTGGGGGTACAGCGGTGCCCCTCTTTAGTTCTGTGTGCCCCAGTACAACAGGTTGTCTAGAAACGCCTTTGGAATCTACACTCTGTGATGCCCACAAAGTGTTTCACTTGGTCTTATATAGAAAGCATTAAGAGTTTATATACATCCTGAAAATAAAAAGCTGGTCTACATGGCAAAGTCTTATGAGCTCATATGATGTTACCTGATCCAGTCACCCACCGTGGTAGAGAAATCTTGTAATATATTGCCCATTGTTTTCCTTGGCTGCAGCGCTCCGAAAAACTCCAGACACTGTTTTTCCATCTGCAGGACAGTAACTGTGCACCAAAGTTATCAGAATAACTGAAATCGCATACATTGTCTCATCACGGGGTGATTAAAATCACTAATTTTCCACAATGAATGAAGATTGCGCTTGCAGACGGTTCCCCTCCCGTTGACTAGATGATTGACAGTAGGGAAGACCAATCAGATGACAAGATTCCTGTTGAGCGCGCAAGAGGAACCAATAACAGGGTGGTAGAGGAGGGATGGTAACTTCTAGGCAACGCAAGCAGCTGATGTGATACGTGTCAGCACTGCCGAAAAGCGTTTCCAGAGGTCGAAAAGATCGCTTGTGGCCATGGTGAGTGCTGTAGCTTGTTTGTCGTGGTTGTGCTTGGTTGAAATTAAAGACACTGCTTATGTATTATGAGAAAGTGTTTGTTTAGTTTCGTTATTGGGAAATGTCTTGGTACTTTTAATTGTTTAACTGCTGCGTTGCCGTATTGCCTGGCAACACTGTACTGTTACTGTATTGTAACGCTGTACCATGTTTCAGTATATTGTAACACTACTGAGTTGTCCTGTTACTGAACTATATTTTATTGTAACAGTAGTGTTGTACTGCTGTTCTGCGTTACTTTATTATATTGTAGCACTGTACTGAGTTGTCCTGTTACTGAACTACATTTTATTGTAACAGTGTTGTACTGCTGTTCTGCGTTACAGTGCTACAATATAATAAAGTACTGCATTGTCCTGTTACTGAACTACTGGCTCTCACTGGTTAAATAATTTCTATTGAGTACATCTTCTAGCAATAAAAATAATTATTGACAAAAATGTACATGCCATAATTACCATTACCAGTACTGCTGAGTCTGCTGAGTTTTAACTGATTATTAATTGGTATTCATGATCTACTTGTGAATCTGAACGTTTAGAAGTTATGTTAAACTTAACGCTACCGGTGTGAACATAAATATAGATGTTTACTGCATTGATAAGTTAATTATAAAGATTAAGCCAGTTAAACATTTATTATTGTCCTTCACTTCCTGGCCAAAGTCGGATGGTTAAAAAGGTTGCTTGTCACTTAATGGATCTCACTCGTCAGATTTATATTTGAGGACATGAGCATGATATAACATTATCTGTCATATTCACTAACCTGCTGCTCTGTGAGCTCTTGGTACAAGTAAGCTGGAAGTGTTGTCTCCGTTGGTCTTTGTAGGTTTAAAACATTTTGCAGACTGGATTTGTTGTGTTCCTTGGCTTAAAATAATTCCCTACTTCATTTATTGCATGTACTTTGTCTACAAGCCGGGAGTGGCTTGGTGGGTAGCACCGTCGCCTCACAGCAAGAAGGACCTTATGTCTGTTCCCAGGTGGAGTGGTCTGGGTCCTTTCTGTGCAGAGTCTGCATGGGTTTACTCCGGGTACTCTGGTTTCCTCCCACCATCCAAAGACCTGCATTAGGTTTATTGATTAGGTGTATCGATATAACTTTGTGTCTGTCGTAAAAACAAACTCTATAAGCCGAGGGCAGTCAACAAAAGCCCTCGTATTAGCAGCCTTTACCTCTCCATTTTCTCCTTTCTAATTCACTGTGTTTACCTGCAGAGGAAGAGGAGTGCTTTTCTTTTCTTTCAAACACAGTCATTCTTAAGGTACTAGTACTAATAAAATGAGGTATCCTACCGTTTTTAATGGCAAGGTATCACAATACTTTTCTGCTATTGTTATACTGTGCAACACTATGCTGTATAATGTTACAGTGTATTGTAAAACTGTACCATGTTCCAGTGTAATATACAGTAACACTGAAGTGTACTGTTATGCTGTACTGTTACTGAATTGTAATTTCTTGTTGGCGCTACAGTATTGTTCTGTGTTACTTTTATTGTAACATTGTACTGTGTTACCGTGTAATGTTCAGTAACACTGCACATTATTGTAATGTTATGCTGGACTGTGTTACCGAATGGTATTTATTTGTGACACAACAGTATTGTGCAGTTCTGTTTATTGTAACATAGTATGTTGTTACTCCATTGTAATGCTATACCATGTTACAGTGTACTGATTAATCAACTAAGTGTTAAAAAAAATTTGAGATTAATCGATTAAAACAATAGTTATTTCCAGCCCTAAACATTACACTATGGTGTTGATTCTGTGTGCTGTGTTATGTTGTTGTATTAAGTGCATATCATGTTACTTCATTGTAGTGTTACTCTGTACTGTGTTACTGTAGTGTACTGTAATGCTGGACTGTGCTGTTGTAATTTATTGTAACACACTACTGTTTTTCTCTAGGGTGTACCGAGCAGGATGACTGTCCTGTTGGATCTTCACGTGATCACCAATGAGGGATTGTTGCGAGCTAAACTTAACCAGTGATGAAATGTAAAATTCAAACAAACAACAATGTCAGATAAAGCTGAGAGTCAGTTTGATGGCAGCGATCCACCAGAGAGTAAAACTGTTCTTGTTACTGGAGGAGCTGGATTTATGTGAGTACAGCTTTGATTTGCTGCTCAGTATACAACAGCAGTGAGTACACCCCTGTGTAATGTCACTTCAATGTCAAATAATTCTAAATTGTATGACCTCTCAATAAGTGCATTGTTTTGAGGTTGACAAGTAGAGTATGTTCCCTCTTATGACCAATCAAAAACAAAAACTTTAGAAAGCTTATGTTGAAAATACAGTCCTGAACGCATATAAAAACCAATGCAACAAAAGTGTGATCACCAACACACAAGTTAGAAAAAACCGTGATCATTGAAACAAAACTGAGTACACCTGTGATTTCCAGTTAGCATAATTGCATGAACATGGTTATAAAATGACCAGTGAACACCAGACCTTTCTTGATTCTGGTCATATGAGCTGTGTCTATCTGGGGGACTGGAAGAGCAGCTGAAAAAATAATCTCTGAAGAATGGCAGAACACCTCTCCAGATATTTGTGCAGCACTTATCTTCCATGCTGAGGAGGATTGAGTTTGTCATCAAAAATAAAGATGGACACTCTAAGTACAGAAAAAAAAATTGCCTGTAATGTATAATGTAGTAAATTTAAACTGTTCATTTTTAATTTTATGTAAGAGGATATGCCCTACTGTTCAACTTAAAAGAAATGAAATTGCTGTAAGGTGATACAATTTTGAATTATTTGACATTTATGTGATATTGCACAGGGTTGTACTCCCTTCTGTTGTACAGTGGGGCAAAAAAGTATTTAGTCAGCCACTGATTGTGCAAGTTCTCCTATTTAGAAAGATGAGAGAGGTCTGTAATTTTCATCATAGGTACACTTCAACTGTGAGAGACAAAATGAGAAAAAAATCCAGGAAATCTCATTGCAGTATTTTTAAAGAATTTAAATGTAAATCATGGTGGAAAATAAGTATTTGGTCAACCACAAACAAGCAAGATTTCTGGCTCTCAAGACCTGTAACTTCTTTAAGAAGCTCTTCTGTCCTCCACTTGTTACCTGTATTAATGGCACCTGTTTGATTTTGTTATCTGTATAAAAGACACCTGTCCACAGCCTCAAACAGTCAGACTCCAAACTCAACCATGGCCAAGACCAATTAGCTGTTGAAGGACACCAGGAAGAAAATTGTAGACCTGCACCAGGCTGGGAAGAGTGAATCTACAATAGGCAAGCAGGTTGGTGTGAATAAATCAGTCTGAAGTCGAGGGAGGTTATCAATGGTCTTGTATGTCTTCCATTATCTTACAATTGCTCCCACAGTTGAGCAATTGTAAGAAAATGGAAGACATACAAGACCACTGATAATCTCCCTTGATCTGGGGCCCCACGCAAGATCTCATCCCGTGGGGTCAAAATGATCATGAGAACGGGGAGCAAAAATCCCAGAACTACACGGAGGGACCTGATGAATGACCTGCAGAGGAGCTGGGACCAAAGTAACAAGGCTACCATCAGTAACACTACGCTAAGAGAGGGACTCAGATCCTGCAGTGCCAGGCGTGTCCTCCTGCTTAAGCCAGTACATGTCCAGGCCCGTCTGAAGTTTGCCAGAGAGCATATGGATGATCCAGAAGAGGATTGGGAGAATATCATGTGGTCAGATGAAACCAAAATGGAACCTTTTGATAAAAATTCAACTAGTTGTGTTTGGAGGAAGAAGAATGCTGAGTTGCAAGAACACCATACCTACTGTGCAGCATGGGGGTGGAAACATCATAACAGACCTCTCTCATCTTTCTAAGTAGGAGAACTTGCACAATCAGTGGCTGACTAAATACTTTTTTATTTTTAATATACCCCACTGTATATTGTATGCACTAATTCCATGGTTCCCAACCAGGGGACCAAAACATCACCCTGGTGTCCAATTTTCATGCAGTTCTGAAGTGTATTACACACTGTTTATTTGCTTTGTTGGGTGCCAAATAATCTGTGTTCTTCCCAAATTAGTGGGTCGCATCTGGTCTTGCTGTTGGCTGCAAGGTATCCGTTGTGGAGAATCCTTAATGTTGATTCAGTGAGTTTTCTTAATTTAATTATTTATCACGGAACCTACACACTCATTCACATCACAGAAGTTTAGCTATGGTTGAACAGTCCTCTCAAGTGCATGATTAAATATTTATGGATTTGTAATCTTATTTATTTCAGTTGGACTACTGCTCCAGTTTGAAGAATCTCGAATGTCTGGAGAACACAAGTACATATAAATTCATTCAGGTATATCTTGTGCTTTTCATTTTTTTAGTGCAACTATATATTTTTACATTCTGAAAAATGTTGTTTTACAAACTGAAAGGAATAAGTTTAACAGTTGCTTTAGCATTTTGATTAAAAAAAGTTGATAAATTTATATTGATAACCACTTGGCATGTACTAATATATCAGGATTGTGTGGCATCCCAAACAAACACATGCATGCATCTGAAGGGGAGTTGCAGTCCTGCATGTTGATCATATTTTTGAAATGTATGGCTACTTTCAGTAACTGCTAGAATCAGGTCACTTTAAGTCACCATTAAATGAAAACTACAAGTTTACACTTTTTATTTATTATTTTATTTTATTTATATTTTTATATATTTTATATTCGGATAGTATCTGGATATTTTTTGGCCACTTTTCACTATAATGCATCCCCCGTGTGCACCGATGAGAGCACACCAACACGTTGTGTCTGTATTATTTCCTGAAACCTGATGTGCACACGGTGTCTCACAGGCTGTTACCAACTGTATTACACTGTACGTGATCAATTATGGGCAGAATCAGTCTACAACAGACAAGGAACATTGTTGGCAACTTTGTTGCTTTAAATTAATATCTGTGTTAATGTCTGTTTTTTCTCATCAGTTTGCACAGCACTAATTAACTAGCTCAGTTTTAATTGGTTTGTTACAGGTTATGTTGCACTCTATAATGATCTAGCATCTACTTTGTATTTCTCCAAGCTCAAAAGTGCCAGCGTACATGGTTTACATGGTTTTCCTATAAATTCTGTAAACATGATTAACGTTAGAAAAAGTCCAGCACTTCAGCAGCTGATGTTTGCTCTTAACACCACAGGGAGATGTTTGTGACCAGTACTTCATCAATCATCTGTTTAATACTGAAAATATAAATATTGTCTTTCATTGTGCTGCTCAGACACACGTAGGTAAGTAGTAGTGCATGAATTTTCTTACATCACTGATAAAGGTATTAAATGTACCTTTATGTGTGGTATATCCATTCACAGACTGTTTTGTTTGTTATTGCATAGACAACTCCTTCCTCTATCCATCTCAGTTCATGCATGTGAATGCAGTTGGAACAAGCATACTACTCAGAGCAGCATTTGAAAGAGGAGTGGAGAAGTTCATCTATATGAGCACTGATGAGGTGTATGGGGACAGTCTGGACAAGGTCAGCACGTTTAAATATCAAATTAACATTATCCTGGTTTCTCTTTCTCGGTCTCGGGGTAAGGAGGACTCAAATGTTTGTCGAGACTAGCCGAGTCCAATGAGCCCATCAACAACACATTCACACAGAATAAATCAGTCTGTTCTCTACATACCTAAATAAAATCTGCACTCAGATTGGCTAACAGGAAAAAACAAGTTACAAGTAAACAACTCGGTTGGGGCAAAAGTATTTGGCCCCCTTGAACTTTTCAACCTTTTGCCACATTTCAGGCTTTAAACATAAAGATATGAAATTGTAATTTTTTGTGAAGAATCAGCAACAAGTGGGACACAATCATGAAGTGGAACGAAATTTATTGGATATTTTAAACTTTTTTTTTATTTTTTTATAAAAAACTGAAAAGTGGGGCGTGCAAAATTATTCGGCCCCCTTGCATTAATACTTTTGTAGCACCATCTTTTGCTGCGATTACAGCTGCAAGTCACTTGGGGTATGTCTCCATCAGTTTTGCACATCAACAGAATGAAATTTTTGCCCATTCTTCCTTGCAAAACAGCTCGAGCTCAGTGAGATTGGATGGAGAGCGTTTGTAAATAGCAGTTTTCAGCTCTTCCCACAGATTCTCGATTGGATTTAGGTCTGGACTTTGACTTGGTCATTCTAACATCTGGATATGTTTATTTGTGAACCACTCCATTGTAGATTTTGCTTTGTTTTGGATCATTGTCTTGTTGGATGATAAATCTCCGTCCCAGTCTCAAGTCTTTTGCAGACTCCAACAGGTTTTCTTCCACAATGGTCCTGTATTTGTCTCCATCCATCTTCCCATCAATTTTAACCATCTTCCCTGTCCCTGCTGAAGAAAAACAGGCCCAAACCACGATGCTGCCACCACCATGTTTGACAGTGGGGATGGTGTGTTCAGGGTGATGAGCTGTGTTGCTTTTACGCCAAACATAACGTTTTGCATTGTGGCCAAAAAGTCCGTCTGACCAGAGCACCTTCTTCCACACGTTTGGTGTGTCTCCCAGGTGGCTTGTGGCAAACCTTTTATGGATATCTTTGAGAAATGGCTTTCTTCTTGCCACTCTTCCATAAAGGCCAGATTTGTGCAGTGTATGACTGATTGTTGTCCTATGGACAGAGTCCCCCACCTCAGCTGTAGCTCTCTGCAGATCATCCAGAGTGATCATGGGCCTCTTGGCTGCATCTCTGATCAGTCCTTCCTTGTTTGAAGCTGAAGGTTTAGAGGGAATGGCCGGGTCTTGGGTAGATTTGCAATTGGTCTGGATACTGATAACTCCTTTCCCTTTCAATATGATCGTTGCACAGTGCTCCTTTAGATGTTTAAGCTTGGGAAATCTTTTTGGTATCCAAATCCGGCTTTAAACTTCTCCACAACAGTATCTCGGACCTGCCTGGTGTGTTCCTTGGTCTTCATGATGCTCTCTGCACTTTAAACAGAACTCTGAGACTATCACAGAACATGTGGATTTATACGGAGACTTGATTACACACAGGTGGATTCTATTTATCATCATCAGTCATTTAGGTCAACATTGGATCATTTAGAGATCCTCACTGAACTTCTGGAGTGAGTTTGCTGCACTGAAAGTAAAGGGGCCGAATAATTTATAATTGATATAGATATATATCTTGAATACATGACATGTTAATATATTACATTTCATCATAAAATGTAACATGTGTGTTGGTTATATAGTTGTGTTTTGTAAGGTCTTAGATGATTGTGTAAATGGCTGCTCTCATTGTCAGTTTCCAGTTTGCCAGTGTAGATAATGTTTATACTTTTATCTAAATGTAACAAGCAGTTTTGTGCATTTGGTCATTATGCAGATGCCCTTATTCAGACCATCTTACTGATAAAATATTAGTGTACATTTGAAACAATTGTGGGTTAAGCATCCTCTTCAAGGGCCCATCAGTCACAGTTTGGCTATCTGGATATGCTCTTACTATATTTTGGTACTTTAACATCTGTGCCACATTACACATTGTACCTTATTTTCTGTACCTATCCATATCAAGATTGATGTGTCATATGTTTTTTTGTTTGTTTTTTTTCCCCCACATACGATGCACACAGTGCATGTAGACAGTAGACACCCCTTTCAATTTCAGCTTCTCTCTCTGCAAAAAGGTCCTTAACCTGGAGCATACAAGGTTGGAATTTTCGCAGACAAACAGTAGCAGTAGAATAATGGTGTACTGAGCATGTCAGTGAGTCTCGGTCTTTCTTAGATTTCCAGCTTTTCGAGAAGTCAGTTCATCAAATGTCTGCCCTGTCCTTCTATCACAAAGTCCATAAGTAGTGGTTTGCCAACTTTGATATCAGAATTTGTACCGATCCCTAACCTTAACTCCATTTCCGATTATTTCAGGGCTTTTTGTCCAAAATCAGCATCCAACCTCACAGCGATGATTAAAAATTGAGTGGAAGCCATCTCAGCAAAATAAAGGCTGTTTTGGAAGCAAAGGGAATAAACTTCAAGCTAATATTCATTTTTAGTGTTATTTTGGGGCACATGGTGTATATACACATTCAGTGTAGGCTGATTTCTAAGTTATAAGCTAATATGCATGTTCATTTTCTGGCAGGATTTTGATGAGTTGAGTCCAAAAAAACCAACCAATCCATATTCCATATCAAAAGCTGCTGCTGAAAACCTTGTGATTTCATACTGGAAAACACACAAGGTATTCAAACCTGGATATTCTTAAGTAAACATGAGCTGGTTTCCTTTTCTTTATCATATTGCACATATTTAACTGAGTTTGCTTGTGTTTTGATTTTTTTTTTTTTAATGTATTTTAGTTTCCTGTAATAATTGCAAGGAGCAGTAATGTGTATGGGCCAAGGCAATATCATGAAAAGGTATACAAATGAAATCATTGTTTTCTATTCCTGTATGAGTAATTAACATATACAAGTATATAAGCGTGTTTCTTTTTGCAGGTTGTTCCAAAATTTTTGTTGCTCCTGCAGCAGAACAGAAAATGGTGAGGCTGTTTCCATTTCATTTAAAGTGTAATAAATTTACCTGAGCAAATGGAACTGAGTTTAGTTATGTACCATACAGCACTATTCAAGGAACAGGCCTCCAATCCCGTCACTTTCTCTATGTTGATGACATCACTGAAGCACTCTTGATACTAATGACAAAGGGAATCCTGGGAGAGATTTACAACATTGCTGCCAACTTTGAAATTCCTATCCTACAGATGGCTAGAGAGCTGATAAAGCTGGTAGGTTCTGTGAGTAGTTGTCATTCAAATGTATTCATTGAATGTATAGTGCTGTTTGAAAATTTGTGAACCATTAGATAGTTTTCTATATTTTTTGCATAAAAATGACCTAAATATCATCAGTCCTAGATGTTGATAAAGAGAATCCAGTTAATCAAACAAGAAAAAAATCATAGCATCATGGTTTGAGACTGTTTTTCTGCATCTGGGACAGGACAGTTTGCCGTCATTGATGGAACACGAAATTCTGAATTATAGAAGCAAATTCTTAATGAGCATGTCAGGACATCTGTCTGTGGAGTAAATATCAAGAGAAAGTGGCCCATGCAGCAAGACGGTGATCCTAAGAACACAAGTCAAAGGTTCACATACTTGTAATAAATAAATTACTAAGTATAATATTTTTGTCTCACTTGGGTTCAGTTTATCTACTTTTAGGACTTCTGATGTTTTATGTCATTTGTGTAGAAATACAGATCATTTTAAAGGTTTCACAAACTTTCAGCAGCCCTGATTCTCTGCTATAAATTGCTCTGTGTTGTTTTTGTTTTGAATAAATATTTAAATGTCTTGTCTGTAGGTGCTTTATTCGTCTGAAATATTCATCACTGCCAGTATTTTCCTATACATTGTGTAAACCAGTGTTTTTCAGTTTATAACCTCAAACTCTAGATCAGAAAGGTCACTAAATGAAGGCATTTAATTCTAAAATGTAAGTGCATATGCATAGAAAAGAAGATAAAATGTATTTATGTATTGACTACGTTCTTACTTTCTTTAATGATTTCCTGTGTCCCAGGTGAAGAATGCTTCTAATGATGATTTGGATGGTTGGCTACTATTTGTTGAAGATAGGTGAGTATGAAAGCCTTTCTAATTTGTGTGTGTAGAATACAGGTCCACAATTTTTGGCTGCCTTGTCTTGTACTGAAATTATGTGAGAAACCTAAATTTAATGAAAGTAAATTTATTACAAGCCAAGGTAATAAAAACTCTAACAAAAACACAACTGGTATTATCATGTCATGTAATACTACACTCATGAACATCAAATATTTAGTCAGGAAACTGGTAAGAATTAACAAATACCATGTTTTTACATGCACTTAATAATCCGATCAAAGAGTATACATGTATCAGCTAATGGCTTACCAGATAATGGGATACCTCCAGTATATAAGACAATAATCGGATTTCTACTTTTCTATGATTTATACAACCAGCCAATAATCTCACAGAAATGTGTGACATGAACTTCAATATTTAATATTAAATAATCAAATTCTTAATTAGAGTGTATATATTGCATTTCAGAGTCTCCACAAAGTGTTCGATAGCCGTTTAACGAGCTGCTGTGTTTAATACCAGGGTTGCTAGATCCCACGAAAGAATCCCCCTCCTGGTCTGTGTAAATAGGCCCTAAAGAAGTGAAATCTCTAACAATAACTGGACCTGGCAACCATGTTTTCCTTCCGCTAGTCACCCTGCTCACATGCGCAGACAGCCAAACCTGATTGAAATTGGGTAACTGGTATACATGCCATTAGTACTCCAATTACTGGGGTAACATCCAGCTCTCTTTATTGGACTTCTTAATCTGATTGATTTATCGGAGTATGCTGTATACATGACCACTTGACTAATCAGATAACTGCAGAAATCCGACCATTGTAGTCAGATGCAGTCACTATTGTATTTCTCACCAGATCTTCAAAGACACCACTCTGGCCATTACCATGCAATTCGTATCATAAAGAAGCCTCTCCTCAGTAAAAGACACATGAAAGTCCGTCTGGAGTTTGCAAAAAAAAAAAAAAACGCCTGAAAAGTCTGAGGGTTTTCATGCGTCTTTTACTGAGGAGAGGCTTCTGTCAGTCCACTCAACCCCAGATTGGTGGAGTGCTGCAGTGATTGTTGACCTTCTGGAAATTTCTCCCATCTATACACAGGATCTGTTGCTCTCAGCCACAGTGACCATTGGGTTCTTGGTCACCTCTCTTACCAAGGCCCTTCTGCAATTACTTGGTTTGGAGGGGTGGCCTGCTCAAGGAAGAGTCCTGGTTGTTCCAAACTTCTTTCATTAAAAATTATGGAGGTCACTGTCCTCTTGGGAACTTTGAGTGCAGCAGATTTTTTGTGGCCTTCTCCAGATCTGTGCCTCCACACAATCCTGTCTCTGAGCTCTACGGGCTGTTCTTTCCTCCTCATGGTTTGCTCTGATATGCATTATTAGCTGTGAGACCTGATATACACAGGTGTGTATCTTTCAAAATCCTATCCAATCAACTGAGTTTACCACAGTTTGACTCCTGTCAAGGTGTAGAAAAATCTCAAAGATGATCAAGGGAAATGGGAGGCCCCCAGAGCTAAGTTTGCAAAAATTTCTAAAATTCTGTTTTCACTTTGTCATTATGGGTTATTGAGTGCAGATTGATTTAGAGAAAACTTGAATATTTTTTTTCTTTTGGCACAAGGTCTTAACATAAAACATGAAAAAAGTGGAAGGGTCTGAAGACATTCCAAATGCATTGTATATACAGTGCTGCATAAATGTTTTTGAACCCTGTAAATGGTTTTATATTTCAACATAAATATGATCAAACCATTATCAGGTTTTCACACCACTCCTGAAGTAGATATACAGATAGATAAAGAAGTAGATAGAGATCCCAAGTAAACAAATGAGGCAAATATATTCTTCTTGTTTATTTATTTGTTGAGAAATTATCCAACCTTACTTATCTGTGAGTTGCCTGAGCCTTTGTTTTTAGTATCTGGTGGAACCACTTCAAAATCATTTCTAGTGGATTGAGGTCAGGACTTTGACTTGGCCATTTCAAAACATTGACTATATTCTTCTTTAACCATTTTTGCTGTGCTTTGGTTGATTGCCTTACTGCATGACCCATATTCTCTTGATATTCAGTTCATGGACAGATGTCCTGACATTTTCCTTTAGGTGTTGCTGGTATAATTAATTTTTACAGCAGTGATGTTAAGCTATCCTTCCCCAGATGCAGCACAACTGACCCAACCCATGATAGTACCGCCACCATGTTTCACAGGGGGGATAATTAACATTTGGCTATGTGAGAGAGGCCTTTATTTGTTTAGAAGTTATCATGGGTTCCTTTGTCACCTCATGGACTGTTCCACACCCTTATCGAGTGGACTATTTCATTGCTTTTGGAGTGATCTTGGTTGGTTGACACAGGAACAATGGTCTTGAATTTCCTCAATTTGTACACAGTCTGTCTGATTATGAATTGTTGGGGTCCAAACTCATAAGAGTTGTATTTTATATGTTCATGCCATGATATACTGCCACAAACGTGTTGTGAAGATCATATTTTTGTAGATGCCAGCTCCTTAAATACAAGTGTGCTCACTCGCATCTGATTGTCATCTCAAGGATTCAAAACTCTTGGCTCTGATTTCACCTTCAAATTAACTGCTAATCCTAGAGGTTCACATACTTTTGCCACTCACAGATGTATAACATTTGGATCATTTTCCTCCATAAAAAGAGGAAGGTGACAACAGTGACACATGGTTAGTTGTCACATTTTGTAATATACAATAGTAAGATTAAATATTTTTCATTTTCAGTTTAAGCTTGACAACAAAAGCCGATTTAAGTATCATTTTGCCCATGTTTTACCAAGGCCAGTTATACTGGAGCTATCCTTTGTATGTTTATATTATGATTTGTACAATGGAATTTTGGATTTGAGGCTGTATTTTATTTTTTATTTTTTTTTATTTTTTTTTAATAGACCTGTCAGTGATATGAGGTACCCCATGATCTCAGACAAGATGCACAAACTTGGATGGAAGCCAACGGTTCCATGGGAGGAAGGAATCAGAAGGACAAGTAAGTGCATGCTTCAGTTCTCATTCCTCATTTCATACTGCATTCTCAAATGTGGCACATCATGTTTCATTACCTTACCATGGACTGGTAGAATAAACAGTACACAATAAAATGAAAACTGGTTCTCTTTGCACAGTATATAACTGGTATATTTCTGCAAACCGTTTTGATGGTATTTAATTGTATTTCTGGGAAAACATGGTATTAAAAGTTCACTGTAAACCAAGTCATTAATTCATGTATTTTGATTCAAACATTTTCATCCTTGCTTAATTTAAGTGAGGGTCACAGGGGAGTTGGGACCTAGCTGGCAGCACAGGGTGCAAGATGGGAATCAAGGGGGTACTAGGGCACATGCGTGCACACACACACTCGTTGGGACACCTACAGTGGTACTTGAAAGTTTGTGAACCCTTTTAGAATTTTCTGTATTTCTGCATAAAGACTTAAAACATCATCAGATTTTCACACACATCATAAAAGTAGATAGAGAGAACCCAGTTATACAAATGTGACAAACATATTATACTTGCTTATTTATTTATTGAGGAAAATGATCCAATATTACATTTTAGTGAGTAGCAAAAGTATGTGAACCTCTAGGATTAGCAGTTAATTTGAAGGTGAAATTAGTCAGGTGTTTTCAGTCAATGGGATGACAATCAGGTGTGAGTGGGCACCCTGTTTTATGTAAAGGACAGGGATCTATCAGAGTCTGCTCTTCACAACATGTTTGGGGAAGTGTATCATGGCACGAACAAAGGAGATTTCAGAGGACCTCAGAAAAAGAATTGTTGATGCTCATCAGGCCGGAAAAGGTTACAAAACCATCTAAAAGAGTTTGGACTCCACCAACCCACAGTCAGACAGATTGTGTACAAATGGAGGAAATTCAAGACCATTGTTACCCTCCCTAGTAGTTGTCAACTAACAAAGATCACTCCAAGAGCAAGGAGTGTAATAGTTGGTGAGGTCACAAAGGACCCCAGGGTAACTTCTAAGCAACTGAAGGCCTCTTT